>CAXITT010000002.1:2740428-2775657 GCA_964033795.1 Lymnaea stagnalis | reverse complement strand
TTGGATCTGTTCAGGTAGCTCCTTGTTAAAATTGGAACTATTCAGGTAGCTCCTTGTTAAAATTGTATCTGTTCAGGTAGCTCCTTGTTACATTTGGATCTGTTCAGGTAGCTCCTTGTTAAATTTGGATCTGTTTGGGGTAGCTCCTTGTTACATTTGGATCTGTTCAGGTAGCTCCTCGTTAAATTTGGATCTGTTTGGGGTAGCTCCTTGTTACATTTGGACCTGTTCAGGTAGCTCCTTGTAACATTTGGATCTGTTCAGGTAGCTCCTTGATACATTTGGATCTGTTAGGGTAGCTCCTTGTTACATTTGGATCTGTTCAGGTAGCTCCTTGTTACATTTGGATCTTTTCGGGTAGCTCCTTGTTACATTTGGATCTGTTCGGGTAACTCCTTGTTACATTTGGATCTGTTCGAGCAGTTCATTGTTACATTTGGATCTTTTCGGGTTGCTCCTTGTTACATTTGGATCAGTTCGAGCAGTTCATTGTTACATTTGGATCTGTTAGGGTAGCTCCTTGTTACATTTGGATCTTTTGGGGTAGCTCCGTGTTACATTTGGATCTGTTAGGGTAGCTCTTGGCACCATTCCATCAACTCTCGGGCGCCATTCCATCATCTCTTGGGCGCCATTCCATCAACTCTTGGGCGCCATTCCATCAGCTCTTGGGCGCCATTCCATCAACTCTTGGGCGCCATTCCATCATCTCTTGGGCGCCATTCCATCAACTCTTGGGCGCCATTCCATCATCTCTTGGGCGCCATTCCATCAACTCATGGGCGCCATTCCATTAACTCTTGGGCGCCATTCCATCAACTCTTGGGCGCCATTCCATCAACTCTTAGGCGCTATATACTTTTCACATTTGGTTATTGTCTTCAGCATCAATGTTCAGCTGCAGAGTTTTAGCAGTGTCTGGGGTTCATGACCAATGGTTGCTATGATAGACATGCTGTCCAAGTGCTAATAAAACATACCACTTTCAAACGTTCCTATGATAGAGGGCTATCCAAGTGCTAATACAAGATAGCACTTTCTATGGTTTCCATGTTGGACATGTTATCCACATGCTTATAAAATGTGACTACTGGTTCCTATGGTGGAGAGGTTATCCACAAAATGACACTGGTTTTTATAGTGGAGAGGTTATCGCCCCTTTCGGAAATTAAATCAAACAAACCTGTATTGGAAATAGCGATTACAGATGTGTTTTAGGGGGCATATTTAGGAATGTAACAAGTACTGAACCGAGTGGGAATGTAGCCGGAACAAGAAATGAGCAGAGTAGGAATGTAACCAGAACTGAACAGAGTAGGGATGTAACCAGAACTGAAAAAAGTAGGAATGTAGCCAGAACATGAAATGAACAGAGTAGGAATGTAACCAGAACAAGAAATGAACAGAGACCAACAAAGATGACCTCAAAACTTGTTTTTGGAGAAAATGAATTCACTCCAACCAGAGGTCACTTATCAGGAATTGGTAGCAGTTTATTTCAGCATAGACCTAAACTATAATGTATTTACCAATCACGAAATGGAACACGCTAAAACACGCTAAAACACGCTCAGAGTCGCTCTTTCTGCTGAAACCAAATGTCTGCCAATGGTGTGCGTGATACGGTGTGCATGATATGGTGTGCATGATACGGTGTGCATGATATAGTGAGCTTAGGGATGAAATGAAGGGGTGGTTGTAAGCATACCATAGAGTTGTGCCAATAGGCTATTGAACAAATAACAATGTCTTCAGGGGTGGAGGTGGGGGGCGTGGCGTCAAATCTCTTTTTAAAAGTGTTATTGTCTAACATTGTGTGCTATGAAGTTGGTGCACCGTTCAACCTTTGCTCGTCAACAACAGATTGGTTATTTTCCGCTTGTCAAAACAATCTGTTGGTGCTAGAAACAGATTACAGAGATACATATCAGACAATTCAACTAACTATATGTTACATTATGAGCTGTTAAACCCTCCAATTAACTATAGGTTACATTATGCGCTGTTACCCCGTCCAATTATCTATATGTTACATTATGAGCTGTTACGACGTCCATTTAACTTTATGTTACATTATGAGCTGTTGCCCCGTCCAATTTCTATATGTTACATTATGAGCTGTTACGACGTCCAATTATCTATATGTTACATTATGAGCTGTTACGACGTCCATTTAACTATATGTTACATTATGCGCTGTTACCCCGTCCAATTATCTGTATGTTACATTATGAGCTGTTACGACGTCCATTTAACTATATGTTACATTATGCGCTGTTACCCCGTCCAATTATCTGTATGTTACATTATGAGCTGTTACGACGTCCATTTAACTATATGTTACATTATGCGCTGTTACCCCGTCCAATTATCTGTATGTTACATTATGAGCTGTTACGTCGTCCATTTAACTATATGTTACATTATGCGCTGTTACCCCGTCCAATTATCTGTATGTTACATTATGAGCTGTTACGACGTCCATTTAACTATATGTTACATTATGCGCTGTTACCCCGTCCAATTATCTGTATGTTACATTATGAGCTGTTACGTCGTCCATTTAACTATATGTTACATTATGCGCTGTTACCCCGTCCAATTATCTGTATGTTACATTATGAGCTGTTACGACGTCCATTTAACTATATGTTACATTATGCGCTGTTACCCCGTCCAATTATCTGTATGTTACATTATGAGCTGTTACGACGTCCATTTAACTATATGTTACATTATGCGCTGTTACCCCGTCCAATTATCTGTATGTTACATTATGAGCTGTTACGACGTCCATTTAACTATATGTTACATTATGCGCTGTTACCCCGTCCAATTATCTGTATGTTACATTATGAGCTGTTACGACGTCCATTTAACTATATGTTACATTATGCGCTGTTACCCCGTCCAATTATCTGTATGTTACATTATGAGCTGTTACGACGTCGAATTAACTATAGGTTACAATATGAGCTGTTACGACGTCCATTTAACTAAAGGTTATAATCCACTCAATCTCTACATGTATGTTCCATTTCATCTTGCATCGCGTGCTGTGCTACAATTAGTAGCCGTGTGTCGTAAGAAGAAAACTTATCATCCCAATATTTTCCATCCTTGCTTGGCTGCTTGCTTTCATAAAGTAAGGACTAAAAATAAACACTGCCGTCACATATGCTCTAGTGGTGACTGCTCAAACATTCCTAGATTGAATCGTTCTGGATTTGCAGGTGGAACGTGAACTAAGAACTAGACCATAACATTCCTAGATTGTATCCGTACTTGATTTACAAATAGAAAGTAAACTTAAAAACTAGAACATGAAGGGGTAAAGTCTTGTAGATATTTGAGCCAACTAAGAACTATGGAACATCAAGGGGTAAAGTCTTGTAGATATTTGAGCCAACTAAGAACTATGGAACATCGAGGGGTAAATTCTTGTAGATATTTGAGCCAACTAAGAACTATGGAACATCAAGGGGTAAATTCTTGTAGATATTTGAGCCAACTAAGTACTATGGAACATCAAGGGGTAAATTCTTGTAGATATTTGAGCCAACTAAGAACTATGGAACATCAAGGGGTAAATTCTTGTAGATATTTGAGCCAACTAAGAACTATGGAACATCAAGGGGTAAATTCTTGTAGATATTTGAGCCAACTAAGAACTATGGAACATCAAGGGGTAAATTCTTGTAGATATTTGAGCCAACTAAGAACTATGGAACATCAAGGGGTAAATTCTTGTAGATATTTGAGCCAACTAAGAACTATGGAACATCAAGGGGTAAATTCTTGTAGATATTTGAGCCAACTAAGAACTATGGAACATCAAGGGGTAAATTCTTGTAGATATTTGAGCCAACTAAGAACTATGGAACATCAAGGGGTAAATTCTTGTAGATATTTGAGCCAACTAAGAACTATGGAACATCAAGGGGTAAATTCTTGTAGATATTTGAGCCAACTAAGAACTATGGAACATCAAGGGGTAAATTCTTGTAGATATTTGAGCCAACTAAGAACTATGGAACATCAAGGGGTAAATTCTTGTAGATATTTGAGCCAACTAAGAACTATGGAACATCAAGGGGTAAATTCTTGTAGATATTTGAGCCAACTAAGAACTATGGAACATCAAGGGGTAAATTCTTGTAGATATTTGAGCCAACTAAGAACTATGGAACATCAAGGGGTAAATTCTTGTAGATATTTGAGCCAACTAAGAACTATGGAACATCAAGGGGTAAATTCTTGTAGATATTTGAGCCAACTAAGAACTATGGAACATCAAGGGGTAAATTCTTGTAGATATTTGAGCCAACTAAGAACTATGGAACATCAAGGGGTAAATTCTTGTAGATATTTGAGCCAACTAAGAACTATGGAACATCAAGGGGTAAATTCTTGTAGATATTTGAGCCAACTAAGAACTATGGAACATCAAGGGGTAAATTCTTGTAGATATTTGAGCCAACTAAGAACTATGGAACATCAAGGGGTAAATTCTTGTAGATATTTGAGCCAACTAAGAACTATGGAACATCAAGGGGTAAATTCTTGTAGATATTTGAGCCAACTAAGAACTATGGAACATCAAGGGGTAAATTCTTGTAGATATTTGAGCCAACTAAGAACTATGGAACATCAAGGGGTAAAGTCTTGTAGATATTTGAGCCAACTAAGAACTATGGAACATCAAGGGGTAAATTCTTGTAGATATTTGAGCCAACTAAGAACTATGGAACATCAAGGGGTAAAGTCTTGTAGATATTTGAGCCAACTAAGAACTATGGAACATCAAGGGGTAAAGTCTTGGCTCGCTAATAGTCGGTTACAAGAATGATCTCATCGGCTCCATGGTACCAACTAAGAACTGTATCAACATTGACTGGGCAGGGAACATAGAACTGACATGAAATGTCCCTGGCCGTAGGCGGGGCTCTCACGAGACTCTTTTCACTAACGACCATCTTACTACAGACAGCCGTCTGATAGACATATGATGAATGACTTACAACGAAACGGTAGTTCATCATTTTCAACAGATAGTTAAGTTACAACAGGTAGTTGATAAGTTACAACAGGTAGTTGATAAGTTACAACAGGTAGTTGATAAGTTACAACAGGTAGTTGATAAGTTACAACAGGTAGTTGATAAGTTACAACAGGTAGTTAAGTTACAACAGGTAGTTGATAAGTTACAACAGGTAGTTAAGTTACAACAGGTAGTTGATAAGTTACAACAGGTAGTTAAGTTACAACAGGTAGTTGATAAGTTACAGCAGGTAGTTAAGTTACAACAGGTAGTAGATAAGTTACAACAGGTAGTTAAGTTACAACAGGTAGTTAAGTTACAACAGGTAGTAGATAAGTTACAACAGGTAGTTAAGTTACAACAGGTAGTTAAGTTACAACAGGTAGTTGATAAGTTACAACAGGTAGTAGATAAGTTACAACAGGTAGTTGATAAGTTACAACAGGTAGTTGATAATGATAAGTTACAACAGGTGGTTGATAAGTTGCAACAGGTAGTAGATAAGTTACAACAGGTAGTTAAGTTACAACAGGTAGTAGATAAGTTACAACAGGTAGTTAAGTTACAACAGGTAGTTAAGTTACAACAGGTAGTAGATAAGTTACAACAGGTAGTTAAGTTAAAACAGGTAGTTAAGTTACAACAGGTAGTTAAGTTACAACAGGTAGTTGATAAGTTACAACAGGTAGTTAAGTTACAACAGGTGGTTGATAAGTTGCAACAGGTATTTAAGTTACAACAGGTAGTAGATAAGTTACAACAGGTAGTTAAGTTACAACAGGTAGTTAAGTTACAACAGGTAGTTGATAAGTTACAACAGGTAGTAGATAAGTTACAACAGGTAGTTGATAAGTTGACTTGGCTGACCACATAGAACAGTGGTTCTCAACCTGTGGGTTACGACCCTTACAAAGGGCTCGCCTAAGACCACCGGAAAACACATCTTTATGAAGTATCTACGAAAATAATTTTGTGGTTGGGGGGGGGGGGTTTGACCAAAACATGAGGAATTGTATTAAATGGTCGTGGCATTAGGAAGGTTGAGAACCACAGACGTAGAACGAACACGCTCAGCTTAAAGCCCCATTGTTTCCATCGAGTTCCATCATCGGAGTGGCCCTAAATGAAACCTTCTTGTTCTCAGCTAAACAGGTTCTAATAGTCTTGACATCTCCGTCTCCTAAATTCTTGGATTGCCCGGCAAAAATCACAGTGATCCACCCGGAACGTCCTTGTGTCATTCAACCGTCTCATAGAGTGCACGGTTTTATTGGCTCAGCCCTTCTCTCAGCTACTGTAAGGAAGCATGACAGGGGCAGACAGTGTATGTATGTGCTTTCAAGTGTAAATATGAATTTAAATATCTCTCTTGATATAAGGCCATTTACTGATCTTCCATAGTTTGACAATAGCTATACTCTTAAGCCAAATGCAGCTTACTCTTAATCCAAATACAGCTGTACTATTAAACCATGTAAGCTGTACTCGTAAGCAAAATGCTGCTTACTCTTAATCCAACGATATCTGTACTATTAATCGACATAAAGCTATACTCTTAATCCAAATACAGCTTAATCTTAATAATAATAATAAGACGTCTTACATAGCGCGGTACCCCAGCCTAGGGCTGGGCTCACCGCGCTGTACATACAAATTTTATTAAACGAGACATAATCATGACATTAAAATAAAATACATTTATGAAATAAAGAACAGCAATGTATATTCACCCACCCCACCACCTAACTTTTACAAGGCAAACCATGGACGGCAACCAGCAAGATCATTTATAGCTGTACTTGTAATCCAAATAATTTGTAAAACAAGGTCTTTTTAGGCTTGAAAATAAAAGACCAATTCAGTGGACGTTAATTGGCCTATAGCTAAACTAAGATGACCTAATCATGAACTGGAAACTACGGGACACACCCAAGGAGGGTTTGCGATGTTACCCTCCAGCTAAAGAGGGGGGTCCCGGGGGGGGCCTCCGTCAGAAACTGTTCCAGCTAAAGAGGGGTCCGTGGGCCTCCGTCAGAAACTGTTCCAGCTAAAGAGGGGTCCGTGGGCCTCCGTCAGAAACTGTTCCAGCTAAAGAGAAGTGTCCGTGGGCCTCCGTCAGAAACTGTTCCAGCTAAAGAGAGGGGTCCGGGGGCCTCCGTCAGAAACTGTTCCAGCAAAAGAGAGGGGTCCGGGGGCCTCCGTCAGAAACTGTTCCAGCTAAAGAGAGGGGTCCGGGGGCCTCCGTCAGAAACTGTTCCAGCTAAAGAGAGGGGTCCGGGGGCCTCCGTCAGAAACTGTTCCAGCTAAAGAGAGGGGTCCGGGGGCCTCCGTCAGAAACTGTTTATGGAAAGATGCTCATTTAAACTACTTTGAGACCTAGAAATCTTTTAAAATTTACCTCCACTTTTGTCATTTAATTGAAACTCTGGGACATATAGTCAACGAAAACAATAATTTTGCAGCGTCGGCAGAGTGGCGGAGGGGGAACAGTGCAGTCATCACTCGAGCCCACTTCACTACTGGCACTGGCTACACAGGTAGCCAAAATATTACTTGAACTTATAGTATAAACTAGAAAGTTTGAGTGATTTGAAAATGTGTTTGGTTTTAGAAACGGGACATTTAGGGGTCCCAAGAGACTTTTTCGGGACACCGGGTACGATCGTGAAAAAACAAGACAATCCCGTTTATACGGAACGTTTGGTCACCCTAAGCCCATCCACACTGTATTTTATCTCTTAATCCAGACTGAACTAATGTCTGAATTAGAGACCGACCGAATTTCGGCTTCGGTTTCAGGGCCAAAATGGTCATTTGATCACTTCCGTCCTAATTTCTGGTGCAAAAAATCTTTTCTTAGGTAGGACCTTAACCGTGCATGAAAAGATCAATTTCCATGGGCTTCAAAGACAAGGGTTGCCAACATCGTCTTTGTCCCCCCGCCCAATTTGGAGAGGCACCGATGTCAATGTAGGTCAGCTCAATAGTTACGTCCGTGGTCGTCCAATTTTAGTAAAATCCCTCTTACTTTATCCTGTCACTTTTGTATTGCAATAATTTCTGTATCTTTGTCTGCGAAATGTCCCGGTGCTGACACGGCCGGATATAACATGACCCGGTGCTGACACGGCCGGATATAACATGACCCGGTGCTGACACGGCCGGCTATAAAATGACCCGGTGCTGACACGGCCGGCTATAAAATGACCCGGTGCTGACACGGCCGGCTATAAAATGACCCGGTGCTGACACGGCCCGCTATAAAATGACCGTGACCCAATGGCGGCGCGCGAATAGTCCTATTCCCAAGGGTTTCTTTTACAGATTGCATAAACGGCATCTGTCTACATCACTATAAAGCGACATGTACTTCATCTGTCTACATCACTATAAAGCGACATGTACTGCATCCGTCTACATCACTATAAAGCGACATGTACTGCATCTGTCTACATCACTATAAAGCGACATGTACTTCATCTGTCTACATCACTATAAAGCGACATGTACTGCATCCGTCTACATCACTATAAAGCGACATGTACTGCATCTGTCTACATCACTATAAAGCGACATGTACTGCATCTGTCTACATCACTGAGCGTCAGGGCTATTCAATCATTGTGAACGTGAGACGAGAGCTAACTTCTGACTGCAGTCCTGCAGGTTCACAAGCGGTCCAAGCCAGCCTGTAAGTGTAAGGATGCTGTCACGTGACCGACCTGGACCAAAACATGCCATCTACGTTTGTCACTGTCTTGATCCAAACTTTGAAAACGTCATACCTAAGGGAGACGCCAACAGCCACCGCATGTATAGCTGTCAACGCCTTCACCAAGGAAAGCTCTTCATTCGGCCCGGCTGTACAGCTAATCGCCTTCATTCTTTGCCTTGCGTCTGGATAGCTATTAACGCCTTCACCAAGGAAAGCTCTTCATTCGGCCCGGCTGTACAGCTAATCGCCTTAATTCTTTGCCTTGCGTAACAGCCGGTGGATTGAATATTTTAGAAATTGTTTGTAACTTTTGTGATCAAGTCATCAATAATGTCATGGTATATGATGCACTCAGACCATCGGTGATTTTAAACGTCATCAATGTAATGTTATGCGATACACCCAGGCCACCGATGGTTTTATTAAAAGCATAAACTCCTTGGCTAAGCACATTTGATAATACCAAGAAGATGTATACGTTTGTTGTAATTCACCGCTGGTCAATCTGTTAGTGTTAGATCAACAGATCAAAACGAATTGTCTCCCTTGCACCCCTACTCTTTTTGTTTTCTTCACACGACAATCAAAACCATTGTTTAGGGCATAGTCTTTCTTTTACATAGATCATTTTAATTTTTAAAATGTTAATTTAATAGAATCCCCCAACGCCACCTTTGTGATTTCCAGCGCCCCTTAAAATCTCACAGCCCTTTTAGCGCCCCCCTGAGAGCTGTACCGCCCAATTTGACAACACTGGTCTATACGAATGAATTCATCAACTGTGTTAGATTCTGGTAGATTCCGGTTTAGATTTCGGTATATTCCGTCATATTCCGTCAGGTTCCGTTAGATTCCGTCTTCTGCTAGAATTGCAATGTTCTTACTCTGGTTCAAAAAGGAATTTGGAAACATGATAAAAAGAACAATGAAGTATGTTTGCAATGAATTATGACTGAACAAACAACGATATATGTTTGTTGACTGATGAAAATTGTGACGTATGGGAAGGCCGACCGTGTCTCAGTGGCGTGACCCACATAGCTACAATCCCACTCATCACACGACACCCCCCCCCCCACAATCCCCCCAAAACCGGTGGCTCTTCTACTTCTGTCCTGGCCACATGTTGCCATCCCATGGGGGTTCGTTTCATCTCTTCTTGTCTGATGCTGACTTGTCCCCTCTGCTGAACCGGTACCACAGGCAAGGTCAGCACAATGGCTTATCTCATTCAATCCACACAAGACTCGACAAATATTCATCTCCCTCCTGTCAGGACCCCACAACCCGTTCTTCCCAAGTCATTTCTTTCTAATCAGGTCATGAGATCATACCAACATGGTCTTTTGTTCCCTTTAAACAAATCTAAGCTTGTGTTATAGTGACAGATACAGTGCTAATATAATCATGTGTTATAGTGACAGATACAGTGCTGAACAAAATCATGTGTTATAGTGACAGATACAGTGCTAACATAATCATGTGTTATAGTGACAGATACAGTGTTAACATAATCATGTGGTATAGTGACAGTTAAGTGCCAATATAATCATGTGTTGTAGTGACAGATACAGTGTTAACATAATCATGTGGTATAGTGACAGATAAAGTGCTAATATAATCATGTGTTATAGTGACAGATACATTATTAACATAATCATGTGGTATAGTGACAGATAAAGTGCTAATATAATCATGTGTTATAGTGACAGATACAGTGCTGAGCAAAATCATATAGTATAGTGACAGATAAAGTGCTAATATAATCATGTGTTATAGTGACAGATACAGTGCTGAGCAAAATCATATAGTATAGTGACAGATAAAGTGCTAATATAATCATGTGTTATAGTGACAGATACAGTGCTGAGCAAAATCATATGGTATAGTGACAGATAAAGTGCTAATATAATCATGTGTTATAGTGACAGATACAGTGCTGAGCAAAATCATATGGTATAGTGACAGATACAGTGCTAACATAATCATGTGATATAGTGACAGATACAGTGCTGAACAAAATCATATGGTTAAAGTGACAGATACAGAACAAAATCATGTAGTCCTATTTTTAAAATGGTTTTTACCATTATAATCAACGTCCAAACTTATACAACATTAATAAAAATCAGAATTCGACTAGTCGGTGAGATTCGACTGACACCGTCGTGGAGCGTCCCATTAGAGAGATGAGCATGGGGAAAACATGCAGGCCGTATTAACACTAAACTTTGCTGTCACGTATAGGGCCGAAAAATATTGTCTCGTGGGCCGCAAGTTTGAGACCCCTGACTTAGATTGAAAAGTTGGGGGGGATTGTCCTACAATTATTTGGGGACATGGTGGGGACAATTGCTTCAGTTATTTGGGGGGGTGGGGGGGCATGTCCCTCAGTTATTTGGGCTGCAGGGGGCGTTATATTGGAGCAGGGGCATGTGCCAGAGTTATTTGGGGGTGGGGTGAGGGCATATGGTCCAGTTATTTGAATTAAAATGAGAATGAAGTACTACTCAGCCATGACAGTGGGGGCATTTTAAAAATACATTCAAACACCTCTTTGCCTTTGAACTCACCTTAGCACCTGTAGGTCTTCCCTGTAGCTTGCAACTCACCTTAGCACCTGTAGGTCTTCCCTGTAGCTTGCAACTCACCTTAGCACCTGTGGGTCTTCCCTGTAGCTTGCAACTCACCTTAGCACCTGTAGGTCTTCCCTGTAGCTTGCAACTCACCTTACCACCTGTGGGTCTTCCCTGTAGCTTGCAACTCATCTTAGCACCTGTAGGTCTTCCAACTCACCTATTTTGTCCACAGTCACTTGTGAATATTTCCTGTTAACACCTGTTCTGAAATTTTGATCCTATCACTGGTAATCCCCATCTCTCTCACACTTCCAGGTGAATTTGCCCCACTCTCATCCATCACACCTTTTTACACCTGCTGACCTTTACCTGTCAGCAATCACCGCTGTCCACATCCTTCCACACGGTACTGTCAAGATTTATCATCCTTGATTCTGTTGAATGATATACCTATACTATAGTATGGTATACTATCATTCTTAATAATGTAGAAGCGTCCCTTCACACATCCTACCCATTTAACTTGTTTAGTTGTAACAGGTTTTCTTTAGAGGTGCTTTGTAAATTTGTATAGCGGAAATTTTATTGAAAAGCATTGAATATATTTTATAGAATGGATAATCTTCAATAATGCCCCACAATCTTTGTCAGGATAACCTCATGATAAATGATTTGTAAAGAAAATATTAATAATTAATTTCAAGTTGTCTCATTTTAGTTATGGATTTAAGTTATAATAAATAAAACCATTGATAAACAGGGCTTGAATTGCAAATACGGGGAAAATATTGCAAACTCTTCGGGCTGAAGCAAAAGTGGTGCTATTTACAGGGATGATGCTATTTTCAGGTTGAGCAAGCGTTAAAAAATCATTTTGTGCAGAGCTTAGGGCGTACGCATCACAAAAATCTTTTAAATTTAATTGTTTTTACTGTAGTTTGTTCGCTGATGAAGGCTTCTTGCTGACACATTTGTTGTTTTGTTGCGTCTTTTTGTTTCAGGTTTTCCCCATACTGTGTTTCGCTCATTTCCTTCTCTAACCTGATTACAGTTTCTCCCCCTTAAAGCTGTTTTTCTTTAATGCCATTTCTTTAATTCCAGTGGTGGACTTGTGTCATTACTTGTTGCACTTGTCTAAATGAACCTAGTGCAGCTAAACATCCCAATAGAATTGTTCTAATAAGTCTGAAAACTTTTATTTTGCAGATGCAACAGATCCTTTACCAAAACTACAAAGAAGAGAAAGGTTCCTTTAAAACAACATTAAAAAACAAAGAAGTCCAGAAAGCAGTTTCCCTCCATCCAGTCAAAGATCCTGACTACCAATATCGCATTTACAACTATCTGCGATCTGTGAAGATCATGACAGAGCACCAGCGAGAAGTTGTCATTCACAGGGATATAGGAAGAATGACAGAATTGATCCAAGATGGTAGGCTCCCATCTGAGCCTGGCTTGAGTCAACCTCCAACGCTTAAAAAATTTATTCCGCTTATTGGAAAGGAAGTCATTCCGTGGGATTTTGTTTCTCGGTCCATTTATTCGCAAACCAACAATAATCCTCGCCGTGGAATCGATGAGTCTGTGAAAGGAGCGTTGGATGAGTTGGTTAACCAGGTGATCATGAAGGTCAATAAAAATGCCCATCTGCGAGGGAGGACTATAGACTTTAAAGAAATTCAGTACGGGTATTATCGTCTAGATCCAATCAATGGTCCTGATTATGTCTTAGATCTTCTTCTCACTTATAGAAAGTACAGGGGAAGAAAAATGTCCATGAATGTACGAAGACATGCGTATCTCCAACAGACATTCTTACCTGTCGAGATGAGGGAAG
Organism: Lymnaea stagnalis; assembly: GCA_964033795.1. Classification (NCBI taxonomy): domain Eukaryota; kingdom Metazoa; phylum Mollusca; class Gastropoda; family Lymnaeidae; genus Lymnaea; species Lymnaea stagnalis. The sequence goes on along the minus strand of CAXITT010000002.1, from coordinate 2,762,485 downwards.
AACCTGGTTTTATTGAGCCCAATTACTTGGGGGTTGGCGCTAAGGTTAAATCTTGGTTCCAGATTTTTTCAGGTAACTCTGAAACTCCAACAGTTATTAGTAAACGAAGTGAATACATTGACATTGTCATGCCACTCATGGGCAGGTTCAAAATTTTTCAGAGATTCATGAACAACTTTGAGGCTGTCGTCATGAAACCTCGGGAAAACGCTCGCCTTGTTTTAGTTCTGTATAAGTCCAAGGATGAACCTGACGCTCACAGACTATCCCTTGACTTGGTTCAGTTCTATCAGGAGAAATACGGGAAGGAGTACATACAAGTGGTTCAAACCGATAATGAATTTTCCAGGGGCCCTGGGCTTCAGCTTGGTGCAGAACATTGCAGTCAGGATGCTTTGGTTTTCTTTGTGGACGTGGACATCATCTTCTCTCCAGCGTCTCTTGAAAGAGTTCGTCTGAACACCAAGAAAGGCAGCCAGGTTTACTTCCCCATTGTGTTTAGCCAGTATGATCCCGAGCCGGTGTGTTTCCCGGGCTCCCCTCACTGTGAGTGCCTAAGTTCTGAGTGTGTGCTCAAGGCGGAGGATATCAGCGATGCTGCCGGCTACTGGAGACAGTTTGGATTCGGCATAGCCTCTATGTATCTCACCGACTATTACAATGCCGGGGGCTTTGATCTCAGCATTCGTGGTTGGGGCAAGGAGGATGTTGACTTGTACACTAAATTTATAGAAAACTATTATTCTATATTTAGAGCAGTAGATCCGGGCATGACACACATCTTTCATACGATCAAATGTAGTGAAAGTCTTGAAAGTGCTCAGATGATCATGTGTGTTAATTCAAAAGCTCAGAGCTATGCTTCAACCTCACTATTAGCCAATCAAATTTATAGCAATCCAGAAATTTTACGTAGACTTGAAATATATTCAGCCAATCACGGTTCATAGCACAATACATTTTATTAAATGTTTGAAAGTAATTTTTTTATAAAATCTCTGTTACCATTTACATAAAATTGCCTAGAGCTTGGTTGTGTTACATAAATGAAATGGTACTTACTAAACTTAATTATTTTCTAAATATATATATATTTATATATTAATATGTTTAAATTTTTTACTTGAACTTTTTTCTATATGCAAAGCCAAATGTATTCTGAAATCCACATAAAATGACGAACTAAAAAAGCTACTAGCTTTTGTAAAATGTAAATAGTAGCTTCAGATAATGTTTATATGTTAACTTTAAAAATATTTCTGTTAGCTAAAAGGTTATTGTAAAAAATGATTGTGTTGAGAAGTAGTGTTTGAATTTAGAGAAGGTGGGGGGAGTGTAAAATACTTGGCCTACAAACATTTTTTCTTTAAAAAATAAATTAGACCAGTAATTCATAAAGGTTTGTTGGTAGTCTAATTTGAGCCCCTGAAGGTTTGAAGTGACAATCAACAACACTTATATATTGATCTCTGACCTCTTGAGGCTTTTGACCACCAAGTCCAGGTGTTGATGTAAAACATTAGACTTTTGGTTAACACACCAATATGGGATTAAGCTTTGGGAATTGTCCTACATAATAATAGTATAAAAGTACTTACCATTACAATACAGTAGGCCTCTGACATAAAAAAAAAATAATGTTTTTGCTAATAAGACAAGCTCTAGCCATGACATTGCTAAATATAATCTGTGCTGTGGACCACTACATAAGCTTGCCATTTTGTCTTGACTATCTTTTGAATACATAATTGTTTGTCATTGTTGGTTGAAATTGTGTCTAATTTACAGTATAGATTATTTTTGCATTTTGAAACCAATCATTTCTTGAGGTAAAGATGGATGAATTAATCACATTAAATACATGTTCTGTTCTGTTCTAAGAGGTTTTCAGATTTTGCTAGCTGGCCACACAGTTTTTGTAAGTGAACTTTATATTTAAAAGATATTTTTTTAAATTTAATAAAAAAGACTTTCTAACATTACATGAGTTTAAACGCACTAAAAGTAGAAAATAATTTGAAATTTCTTTAAATGCATTGCTCGAAGAATGACTGCAAAAGGGTAGATGAGCACTCTATGTAGCCAAAGGATTGGAATTGAAAGGAGACCAAAATTAAATTTGTTTTAGTTGTATTAATTTTTGAAGTTGTCTTTGATAGAAAGTCTTTTTTTTTCCTTTTTAAATGTTATTTTTAATAATTTTTTAAAAACTTTTTAGTATTAACTTGTATTCTTTAAATTATCGACAAAAGTAGAATTTTTAAAAAAACACAAACAAATGCTTACAAAATCCAGCTGCAGCTGCCACTCATTAACTCGGGCGACCTCTCAGATGATGAACCGAGTGAGCTCAATCATGTGTGTGAACAAAACTGATGCCATAAACTGACAAACCCCATAGAGTGGAAAGACTCATTTAAAAAGTAGCACAGAAAGATATAGCGCTTGGTTTTTCTAACATTTTGATGAACTATAAATAAATTTTGTATAAAAGCAAACTGACCGGTCAGTTGATGCATTCCAGGACACAGTAAAGATTGCATTGTGTCATTTAAAAGATGTGATAAAAATGAAATATCTAGCTCTTACTGTCTCTAAAATAACTGCAAAATTTACTATTCCTTATAGGTTTCAGCATAATCTTCAAAATACAATGACATATGGCTCACTGTAGGCTCTATTTTGCACTGAATATGTGTGTGTATATACACACACACACACACTTTGGTGCCTAAATACAATCTATATCTCCCAATGTCACTGGAATTCCCCCCCCCCCCCTTCCCTTTTTTTCCCCTATCTCACCATTATAATGCATATTATTTGAACTTGAGCACTTTTCATGAGGATCACCATGGGGTCTTCCATGACACTTTAATATGGTCTATAAAGAAACTGAATATAAAAATGTGTGCTCAAGATAATATAACATGTACCATACATAAGGAGATATGGACAAGTTTAATGACTTGTGTATATTTATAGCTCTTATATTAAAGAAACATGAAAACATCTTAACACCAGGAGAATTTGATCAGATCCAATTTCAAATTATTTCCACAAGAATTTTGTGTTCTGTCTTTGATTGCTCTACTATAATGACTTCCTGTAAATATTAATTAATTAAATGGAGCTAAGAGAGGGGACTGTACTTCACAAGTGTATCAGACTACAGTCAAGTGGGTAAACTGAAGATCTTTTGGGGATTATTTGAGACTTAAATTAGGATATTTAGTCGACATGATCAATTAGGATATTTAGTCGATTTAATTATTTTAATTAAATTACGATTTAAAAATTTAATGATAAAAATAATAAAAAAATAATGTCAAGTTGTGTTTAACATGGTGACTAGCAAAAAAAAAAAAGGCTTTAATTGTGTGTAATAAGATGCAATGTTACTTAAAGCTCCACTTACACTGATGCTATGTTTGTTGAACATTGTTTTTATTTCATTTTATAAAATACATGAAGACTTTTGATAAGTTTAACATAATCAAAATACGGAGAACTTTCATAAGAGACCCGACCACCATTTGATTTTTCTGTACAATGATGTTTTAAAAATGTGCATTAAGCTACTGTAAATACTGGATGAGATTTACGTCCTTTATACACCATCTGCATCCAGTTGATTGTGCTGTACAAAAAAAAAAATAACAGGCATGCATAATTTTTTGCTACTTGTACAAAGTGACACTGTGCATAATTTTGTTGTTACTTGTACAAAGTGACACTTTAAACCGTGACACTTTAATTTCCTTACTTTCATTTCACCACATCTCAATAGAACTTTTTTTTTTTTTAAATCTATTAACATACTTTTCAGACATTCTATTTTGCTGTTTCATTGCAATAATCAATATCATATTGTTGCAATACACTACATCACATAATTTCAATAATCTACATCATGTCATAGAATTAAATGTAACATACAATAAAGGGGATAAAAAAGTAATTCTTGCCTAGCATTTAACAATTTTTATGTGATTGTTTTTTTTTCCTTAACTCGTTTGATACACACACAAAAAATATGCACATTCGAACTTAAAATAAACAGCTGTTTGAATGACTTATGATCTAATCACATCATCTATTGGCGTTTGTCAACTAAGTTAAGAAATTCATTCTTTCAATCTTATTCCAGGTATGCCACTATCGCGATCTCTACTTTTTATCCTGAATTATTTAATTGGATTATGATAACTTTTTCTCACATTTGTTCATGTTCCACCAACCAGCACCACTAACAGCTGTTGATTATATTGTAATTATTTATAAGCTGGTGAATTTTATGCTAATGCTTAACCTATCCTTGAAGAAAAACAACTTCCCATGTACACATATGTTAATGTTAACAAAGTTAAACACAATCTGTTACTGTGCAGCACTTGGTTACTTGTGGGAAATTGTTTCAGTTTTATTGGAACATTTGATGAAATTTTTCAGTTTTTTATGTCCATCATTATTTTAACCAACATGTAATACATAATATTGTTTTCAAGAGACTACAAAAAAAGCCAAGCAACAAATATTTGTTTAAACTTAACATTCATATTTGATACATTTTATTAAGGATCTCTTTCCCCTCATGAACTTATCATGATCTTACAGACACACATATGTCAGAGATTTTTTCGTATCAACTAAAGTAAAGTTTGAAGATTTGTGTCATGTTTGATGAATTTTCATATCAGCGCATTAACTTCAAAAATCAATTTATTGGAATAAAACACAAAACGTTGTGTGATTATAACATGGTGTGACATTTTGAAAAAGAAAAACAAGCTGTCTAATGCTGTCAGTTTCAGGTTTCTGGCATAATGTAATCTTCTCTTTTTTATGAGGAAGAGTAATATTTAAATAATGCTTTTAATGTGATTGATAGTTTTGGAAATAAAAAATTTCATTAAGGAATATATCACCATCAAATATTCAAACTTGTTTACAATTCTAAAATGTCATGTTATAACAATAAGTCTTACACTGGATCTGAAACTACTGGCCATAATGTTATTGATGTATTTTGTAGAAATTGCTTCATCAATTTTTGGGTATAAGCTAAAATATTTATGATTATAATTTGATGAAAGTAGATGCTTGTCTAAACCCAAGCACCTTAGGTGGGTTAGTGGTACTCATTGAGATCTTTTTTGTGTACATTAGTAGTTTCTCATTGTTACGGTAGTTCTTGCTGTTCATTTTTGTGTGATTTATATGTATCATTTTGAACAGCTCATGTATTCATTATTATGACATTGATAGATCATTCAACAATATGCAGAACTTCATTTCTGATTTGTTGTTTTTTGGGTTGTTGTTTGGTTTTTTTTTGTTGGCCAAATGTCTGCCCACTTCTTTAAGATGATTTCTTTCAATTTCTAAAAGGTAATTTATTAAATGCCAAACTATTTTATGTACAGTGTTAGATGTATTTTAAAATGTGTATTCTGAAATCATTGTTTAAAATGCGATATGTTCATCATGCTTTGGGTATGATGTCTTTGTACCATGATTCATGCTTTGTGTATGAGGTCTCTGTACCATGATTCATGCTTTATGTATGATTTCTCTGTACCATGATTCATGCTTTGGGTATGTTGTCTGTACCATGATTTCTCTGTACCATGATGCTGTGCATATGAGGGAATCACTCAATAAACAAAAGAGTATTTATTTTTACAAGTTTTTTTGTCTTTATATTTGTGTTTTCATGTTTTAATGACCTAGCCCACGTGACACAAATGTCTGTGTGGCGCCCCCCCCCCCCCCCCCCCCCCCAACCACTTTCCTCACAGCAATTTTATTCGACTTTCTATGGTCAACATTGGAGAAATGGAGAGAAAGGTCTTCAATCGAAGGAATTTAACTACACATATCAGGACCCAAGTGAGCAGAAAAGCCAGGGGCGACCAACCCAAATGACTTGAGCTAGTTTGATGGGGAATAAACCTCTCGCAGGCCATATATTCATTACATCATCTTTCTGAAAAATTAAAATAAACCACTAAATAGTCTATAAATAGTCTATAGTCTATCTATTCTTAATGCACCTGATGAAATGATCAATAAATAAACAAAACAAATAACTATCTGTAGTCATTTATCCTTTCTCTTATCTTTTTACAAACAATTTCTTTGTCAATTGAAGGAACAAAAATAATAAGTTGATTTGTGATCAATCAGATATGTGTAGGAACAATAATAATATGTTGGATTTGTTATCAATCAGATATGTGTAGGAACAATAAAATAAGTTGGATTTGTTATCATTCAGATATGTTCAGGAACAACAATAATTAGGTATTTGATTTTTCATCAATAGGTATGTGCAGATATGTGCAGGAATAATAACAATTTGATTTGTTATCAATCAGATATGTGCAGGAACAATAATAAGTTGATTTGTTATCAATCAGACTGAACAAATGATAAGTTGATTTGTGAAACTTAATCTGAGAAAAATACAAAAATGTTAGTAGAAATTTAGTAGAGCCGGTACATGAAATCGAGAGTACCGTCACAAAAAATTAATATATATAATAATAATAAAGTTCATTTCAAAAACACGCTTCATCCCCAAAGGCTCGAAGCGCGGTACAAAGTCAACAAAATACATATATATATAATTTACCACATTTAAAACAAACGCAACACTACAAAAACTAATTACAAGCATACAATCTCAAAGTCTTTCTAGCCATTTCAACCCTGAGCAACACAGCCAATATGCATTAACTGAAAAATAAGGTAGACAATCATCCCAGAAGCTGTTTGCGAAATAGATGTGTCTTTAGATCGGTTTTAAAGGACTCCAGTGTCTGATTGTTTCTGAGATCGACTATCTCTATAGTTATTTGAAATGTGCATTGATGCCTAGAATGAATTTCAAGGCTAGTTATTATTGATTGTAGAAATAATTTGTTTCCTTGTGCTACAGCCGGCGGGCCACAATAGTTAATGTGGCGGGGGGTGCGGCCCGCGAGTTGCCCACCCCTGCTTTATAGGGACAAAACCCCTTTCTATTTCACAAGCAAAACAATTTGTTCAGTCTAATAATGAAAAGGATGCCAATAGTTGAGGAATAGGAACTACCAAACATCGGATAGAGCAGGGGTCGGGAACCTTTTTGTCTGAGAGAGCCATGGACACCACATATTTTGAAAAGTAATTCTGTGAGAGCCATACATTATGTTTAAAACTAAAAAATTCAAGTAAATGTGTGCATTTTTTGTAATTTCAACACTAAAAATGCAATAATTAGGCTATGTCTCTGAATTCATTTTAATAACACTGTTATGCTGTTGCTAATCAATAACGAGTATTTCTTATCATTAATGCGACTTTTTTTTTTATAATCGAACATTGGTCTGCGAGCCAGATGCAGCCATCAATAGAGCCACCGCTGGCTCACGAGGCATAGGTTCCCGACCCCTGGGATAGAGGAAAGCCTGAAAAAGACGAAACTTTCATATTTCTACATTTTTTTTTTTTAGTCGGTCGTCGGTAACAAGTGACACCCACGTGGTTTATTAAGGTCTGAATGGAAGCACCACTCTTTTAAAAATATTTAGAAATAGAAACATCTTGTGACCCCCCCCCCCTTTTTTTTCCCCCAGTACGTTCCTGCCTAAGTTTTTGTTTAATTAAAAGAAGCTATTACAGCATTGGTCCTCATTTAAATAAAAAGTTCACACACGAATTCCCTTACTTTAAATAATTTTAATAAGTGTTGATATAGTGATCGACTTATTAAAAGTCTACATGTAGAGTCTAGAATATTTACTTTATTATCATTTAATTTTAGTGATCATTCAATTTGTTTACGTTACAGTCCTAAAATAAACGTATGTAATTACTAGGCTTATGCCTACAATTTATCCCAGATTAGTCGCCTTGTCCAAACCGGTTTGAATTTTTGTTCCGTTTAGCACCTTAGTTTGTTAAAAAATAATATTGTGTCCTGCCTATCTTAGAAAGTCTCGTACTTGGTTAGAATCAATTTCCATACTGTAGCTAGGGTTAAACCAAACCTGGACGGGCCATGTTTTCTGCCGCCCCTTCCACACACACACAAAACAACAAATCTGCAATTGACCGAAAATATCACCCCTCAATATAAGGAAAATGTAGGCTACCACTTAAGGCGGTTACCGGAAATTAGATCGAAAGAAATTTTTGCGACGGCAAATTGATCGACGGTAATTTGATCGACCGGAAATTTGGTCGAATCTTTTTTTCAGTTCACACGTTAAAATTTCGTCAAATTTCTTTTTGAACGCACTAATACTATATAGTAAAACAAAATAATGCGTTCAAAAAGACGTTTGAGGCAAAATTTAAACGTAAAAACGGAAAAAAAGATTCGACCATATTTCCGTTCGATCAAATTACCGTCGATCAATTTACCATCGACGAAATTTCTTTCGATCAAATTTCCGGATACGCTTTGGGTCGATCACACCCCTCCGCACCCCGTCCTACGCCACTGATTCTATAATTAATGCAACTAAGCTAAAATTCCACATGAAAATAATTGCTTGTATTAAGTTGTATTAGGATATGCGCATTTATTTAAAGTCCATGTGTAAATTCGACTCCCCTTTGAATATAAGGTCTGAGCCAAATGTTCCGTTTGCAACTCATGATAAGCAAAGCCCCCACTTCTGTTTTAGGAGTATTTATGCTAGTATTATAGTATAATAGTCAATATTCTTCTCGTGACTATAATAAATTTCCCCTAATGAAAGTTGTTCAGAGATTTTTGTCAAAAAGAACAAGTGAGAAATACCCGGTATTACAGAATAAATATTCTTCCTAACCCCAAATACCCAAAAATACAGCATGTGACTTTCAACAAACATGCTTGTCATTCAGTGGTGTTCCTTTGACTATATGAAGCCCTGGGCGAAATTTCAAAAATTCACCCATACGGTACTCCACAAATATTGGTTATTAACATAAACAAAAGATCTCGGTTATGTACGCCTCTGGACTCTGGTCCCAATTTAAACCATAGTCTAGGCCCCGTTTTAAACCCTTAAAATAAATATGGTAAGCCTGGTTAAAGTTAAAAGATATCAAAGAAACGATACACCCTGGACCATTAGTAATTGCAAACTGGCAACTTATCGAAGGCTTAGTTTTAAAATTTTTTCCTAGTTAGGATAAAGGAGCGGAACAAAATTTTTAATATCAGGAAGTTGCCAGAATGGGAAATCCGTACAGTTTACTTCGTCCTTTAACATTCAACGAACCTCCAATCATAATTATTGTTTAAAATGCAGGATATCATGCTATTAAGTAGGAAATCTTCCCGTCACATCAGCAGTTGTGAATTTTGTCAGTTTAACACGCTAGAGATTCAATAGATTCGAGCATACATAGTCATAGTGGGCAGTGGGATAGTCAAAGTCAAATTATGGAGTAGGCCTATAGCCTTTAGTCTATAGTCTATACTATACTATTTACTATTTAAGTAATATTACTACACTGGCACTTAATTTTAATTAGTACTAGAGTACTACTGTTAGTCTAGTTTTTACGACTAGTACTATCACACTATTAGTATTAGTTACAGTAAAAAACATAACAAATTAAAAACATAGTCATAGACTAGTTATTAAAATAACTAAAGTCTAGTAGTAGTAGTAGTAGGCTAGGCTAGGCCTTTTAGTTTTAGCCTAAATTTAATTAGTATATTAATTAATAGTATTGTAATTGTATATATTATATGATATATGACTATGATACTGTGACCAGACATCCTGGACAGTCCCTATTTTTGCATCACCGGTCCCAGTGTCCACGAAAGGTCAGGAAATGTCTTGGCCTGTGGGGGCTTTTCAACAAACTCTGTACTTTTCCCTAGACAGGGTTGACCGGGACAAATCATGACAAATGCTCCCACTGTACTGTAAGAGTCTTTTTCTCTGACTAAAACAACTTGTTGACACCATATAAATAGATTGAGTTTCATTGAATCTTGAAACATATAGGCTACTGGTTATCAAATGCACTTTCATTGATTAATTGATTAATGTGAAAAGTTTTATTAGAAAAAAACCTTATGCCCTGGCCCTGAGAGTGAGAGCTATCCACTCATCCCTGAAATATTAGTGTGTCATGATTATGAAATTAATAATTTCAATTCACTTGTTGGTGCTTTATATTTCTGATTACTAATTTTTTGTACGGAACGTGGTTGTGTCAATTTCTTTTTATTTATGGCAACATGTCAATTGTTAGTTGCTAGCTACTCACTGTAAAGCTGTTTTTCCTTTTATGAACTTTGAAAAAGAGACATGTTTAATCTCAGACTCAGAAAGTATATATTTGTTATAAATTCCTCACTAAACACTTCTGGTACATTTCTACTTTATTGTTCACAAATATTTTACCTGGGATATTATTATTAATAAATAATTAAGCCTAAATTTATACAGGATAGCTTCTCTGGGTCTAGGAGTAGGAATTCAGGCAATTATACTTATGAATAAAAATAAGTTATTAATATAATTCATATGACATCTATAGCCAGCCATGTAATGTATAAATATCTAGGAAGGCTAGTATATATTTATAATTATAATATCTATTCAAAATTAATTATGAACACTAAATTTGGCAATAAAGTCTTCAATCTTCATGAAAAAAAAATGTTAGTCTGCTGTAAAACAAAACAAATTATTCCCTAGCAAAACCACTGTCAATTTAATGTCAAGCACATATTATGGTCACCAGGAGTGGCAGCAGCATACCATGGAACTTGGATGAATAAGAAATGATCAATTAATTTGTCTTTCTACTCTTTTCTTTTCATATTTTTAAAAGTCATTGTGACAATACTGAGGCCCCCCCAAAAAAAACTTATGACATCAGTTAGGCATGGGTGTGGTATGAGCATTTACAAAACAGGATAAGTAGTAGAATCACTGAATCAATACTTGAACTTATCTGTATATTCTTATCCTCTTAAAATAAATGCTGTATTTATTGTAAAAAAAATTTTGCTTTGAATTAATGTATAGAATTTATTTAGGTTTTTAAATAATTGACACATTTACTATCAAGTTTAATAGTTTTTCATAAAAGCAGCAAGGGGTAGTAATATTACAGTCTAAAAATGTATCTTTTACTTAATAAAAATAATTGCTATATCTTCTGTTTTAAAAATTAAATGTTAATTTTATGTTTTTTCTTATTTAATGATTTTAAAGACAGAAACTATTTGGCTGAGATTCAGAAATGAATTCTTCTGACTGAACTAATGAAAGTGGCTCAACATGGGAAAGTCTGAAAATAATGGCAAACGCAAGGATACAACGATGGTGCTTGATTTGTCAGATTTTGTTACAGAAGTGGACAGGTTTTCTCGTCTCATAGAGCCTTTCGCTTTGGTTTTCTATTTCATAGATGATATAAGAAGGTGAGAACAAAGCATAATTAGCTTAGCATGTAAAGTCATATATTTCATAATAAAAGATTTGATCTTTCTATTTTTAGCAATATGAACACGAAAAAAAAATTATTTCAGAATAAATTTATGATTTTATATAATTTATTGAATACATTAAAACAGATGGCGTTTTCTAAGAGCAACTATTGTTCTCTGGTTGGTGTGTAATATTGCTTGCATTTGGCTCACACAAGGTAACTATCGTCTTATTTATTCAAATGATTATTTGACAAAGCAAAAGCATCATTCTCAGATGGGTCTTTTAACAAGCTTTTCTTCATTAATAGAGGCAACTTATACAACCGTCTCCCATTTAGAAATAAAATGCTGTAATTCTTAATATCTAACATTATTTACACAAATCTTATTTTGGGTCTTTTTCATGAAATGTTGAAAAGAAATCAGATGAGAAAAATTGTTGTTTTTAAAATCATATGAACAGTGGTTATTTTGCAGGGGCTATCTTTGTGTTGGCATCAAGTTTGGTCATTGCAATAGCGACCGTGTCCTTACTCCAAGTTCATACCCAGATACTTACTAAGTTGTTGCCCAGTAATAAAAAGCCAACAAGAGCAAGCAATGAAGAAGGCTTGGGTGGAACTCTAGATACTGTTCAGAACTTCAGATATAGGTAAAATTGTGAGATAGTTTCCATTGTTAAATCTTATTTGCATTGGTTCCCTTAATGATGTTTATAATATATCTTGTCATTTTGTATTATCTAACCATATTGCCAGGAATCAGTTGGATATTTAAAAAATAGGTCTAGACAAATAAAACTCAAATCTTAAATCGTATACTTAAAGAAATTTTTAAAAGTAAGACAGAAAAAACTCATCCATTTACTCACTTCATATTAAAACAATTGAGATTTTGCTAAATGTTTTGGAAACTTTAAGCTACAACTTTTGATTTCAGAACATCGATTTTGATGAGCTAAATAAGATCTAACACAAAGACTTACATATCGGTATTTCAAAAATCATTTAGGTTGAATTACATTTCTGTTCCACCTTCTTTTTTTTTTTAAATTCAGTTTTTTTTTCTCAACTATATTCCCTGACAGTTTGATTGAAATGCATGACTTTGTGGTAAAAAGCAATGAATACCTCAGTTACTTCTACTCCATTCTGAAATGGGATGCTGTGCTACCATCTGCTATGTAAGTTCAGTATCTTAATAGTTTTGCTAGCAAAAATAATTAATATGCTAAATTAATCTTTGTTGAATATTACTTACCATTATTTCGCATGACTATTTTATAACTTAGAGCGTTATGTAATTGTTTTCGGAACTTGACCTAAATTTTAAAATTTGATCACCTTGAAGATCAGAGCTCTGCAACCTTTTTCCCCTCGAGGCACACTTAGACCTTTCTAGATTTCTTATACCACCATTAAAACGTGGAGAAAAACAACAAATTGGTTTACTGTTGTTTACCAACATTTTAAGTGTGTTTTTTTAAATTTTATTTCTTATAGACTGCAATTAAAAGGAGCCAGTAGATTTTTAAAACAAAATTATATAACATAAAGTAATTTTCACTTCTTCAGGGCATGTGAAATTGTAAAAAAACTGCCTTTGCACTTTCCTTTTTTTTTTTTTTTTACACAACTTTATGTGTCCATGTTTTAAGTAGTAATTTTATTATTAATTTTTAAAATAATCCTTTATTTCAAATAATCCTTTATTTATCCTTATCTAACACAAAGAAACTTGCCCATTCAAACACACAATAAAAATATTCGTTTAATAAAAATGAAAGCACCACCCACGAACTTACTTATGAGATATATTTGTCAAGTTTCCAGATTTATTTCAATATCAAAAACAAACGCCACAATAAATAAAAAAATAGCAATATAAAATGTAATAAAAAATTAAGTTGCATGATAAACACATGTTTTCATGAGTAAACAAATCAGATGAAACATCTTCGTTACATCAGTCTCAACAGAATGGGGGTTTGTTTGGTGTTATTGGTTGGTAGTGAACTGTTACCCTGGTAGTGTTGGTTTTATTGGTTGGTAGTGAACTGTTACCCTGGTAGTGTTGGTTTTATTGGTTGGTAGTGAACTGTTACCCTGGTAGTGTTGGTTTTATTGGTTGGTAGTGAACTGTTACCCTGGTAGTGTTGGTTTTATTGGATGGTAGTGAACTGTTACCCAGGTAGTGTTGGTTTTATTGGTTGGTAGTGAACTGTTACCCAGGTAGTGTTGGTTTTATTGGTTGGTAGTGAACTGTTACCCTGGTAGTGTTGGTTTTATTGGTTGGTAGTGACCATTTACCTTGGTAGTGTTGGTTTTGTTGGTTGGTAGTGAACTGTTACCCTGGTAGTGTTGGTTTTATTGGTTGGTAGTGACCATTTACCCTGGTAGTGTTGGTTTTATTGGTTGGTAGTGACCATTTACCTTGGTAGTGTTGGTTTTATTGGTTGGTAGTGACCATTTACCTTGGTAGTGTTGGTTTTATTGGTTGGTAGTGAACTGTTACCCAGGTAGTTTTGGTTTTATTGGATGGTAGTGAACTGTTACCCAGGTAGTGTTGGTTTTATTGGTTGGTAGTGAACTGTTACCCAGGTAGTGTTGGTTTTATTGGATGGTAGTGAACTGTTACCCTGGTAGTGTTGGTTTTATTGGATGGTAGTGAACTGTTACCCAGGTAGTTTTGGTTTTATTGGTTGGTAGTGAACTGTTACACTGGTAGTGTTGGTTTTATTGGATGGTAGTGAACTGTTACACTGGTAGTGTTGGTTTTATTGGTTGGTAGTGAACTGTTACACTGGTAGTGTTGGTTTTATTGGTTGGTAGTGAACTGTTACCCTGGTAGTGTTGGTTTTATTGGATGGTAATGAACTGTTACCCAGGTAGTGTTGGTTTTATTGGTTGGTAGTGAACTGTTACCCAGGTAGTGTTGGTTTTATTGGTTGGTAGTGACCATTTACCTTGGTAGTGTTGGTTTTATTGGTTGGTAGTGACCATTTACCTTGGTAGTGTTGGTTTTATTGGTTGGTAGTGACCATTTACCTTGGTAGTGTTGGTTTTATTGGTTGGTAGTGAACTGTTACCCTGGTAGTGTTGGTTTTATTGGTTGGTAGTGACCATTTACCTTGGTAGTGTTGGTTTTATTGGTTGGTAGTGAACTGTTACCCTGTTAGTGTTGGTTTTATTGGTTGGTAGTGAATTGTTACCCTGGAAGTGTTGGTTTTATTGATTGGTAGTGACCATTTACCTTGGTAGTGTTGGTTTTATTGGTTGGTAGTGAACTGTTACCCTGGTAGTGTTGGTTTTATTGGTTGGTAGTGACCATTTACCCTGGTAGTGTTGGTTTTATTGGTTGGTAGTGACCATTTACCTTGGTAGTGTTGGTTTTATTGGTTGGTAGTGAACTGTTACCCTGGTAGTGTTGGTTTTATTGGTTGGTAGTGAACTGTTACCCTGGTAGTGTTGGTTTTATTGGATGGTAGTGAACTGTTACCCAGGTAGTGTTGGTTTTATTGGTTGGTAGTGAACTGTTACCCTGGTAGTGTTGGTTTTATTGGTTGGTAGTGAACTGTTACCCTGGTAGTGTTGGTTTTATTGGTTGGTAGTGAACTGTTACCCTGGTAGTGTTGGTTTTATTGGTTGGTAGTGAACTGTTACCCTGGTAGTGTTGGTTTTATTGGTTGGTAGTGAACTGTTACCCTGGTAGTGTTGGTTTTATTGGTTGGTAGTGAACTGTTACCCTGGTAGTGTTGGTTTTATTGGTTGGTAGTGAACTGTTACCCTGGTAGTGTTGGTTTTATTGGTTGGTAGTGAACTGTTACCCTGGTAGTGTTGGTTTTATTGGTTGGTAGTGAACTGTTACCCTGGTAGTGTTGGTTTTATTGGTTGGTAGTGAACTGTTACCCTGGTAGTGTTGGTTTTATTGGT
Source organism: Lymnaea stagnalis (assembly GCA_964033795.1). NCBI lineage: Eukaryota > Metazoa > Mollusca > Gastropoda > Lymnaeidae > Lymnaea > Lymnaea stagnalis. The sequence goes on along the minus strand of CAXITT010000002.1, from coordinate 2,747,113 downwards.
TGGTAGTGAACTGTTACCCTGGTAGTGTTGGTTTTATTGGTTGGTAGTGAACTGTTACCCTGGTAGTGTTGGTTTTATTGGTTGGTAGTGAACTGTTACCCTGGTAGTGTTGGTTTTATTGGTTGGTAGTGAACTGTTACCCTGGTAGTGTTGGTTTTATTGGTTGGTAGTGACCATTTACCTTGGTAGTGTTGGTTTTATTGGTTGGTAGTGAACTGTTACCCTGGTAGTGTTGGTTTTATTGGTTGATAGTGACCATTTACCCTGGTAGTGTTGGTTTTATTGGTTGGTAGTGACCATTTACCTTGGTAGTGTTGGTTTTATTGGTTGGTAGTGACCATTTACCTTGGTAGTGTTGGTTTTATTGGTTGGTAGTGACCTGTTACCCAGGTAGTGCTGGTTTTATTGGTTGGTAGTGAACTGTTACACTGGTGGTGTTGGTTTTATTGGTTGGTAGTGAACTGTTACACTGGTAGTGTTGGTTTTATTGGTTGGTAGTGAACTGTTACCCAGGTAGTGTTGGTTTTATTGGTTGGTAGTGACCTGTTACCCAGGTAGTGTTGGTTTTATTGGTTGGTAGTGAACTGTTACCCTGGTAGTGTAAGAATTTTAAATCAATAAGCAATCAACACCATGTGATGAAATGCCAGAGTGACACAGACACATTTTACTTGTCATTGAGACACATTTTACTTGTCATTGAGACACATTTTACTTGTCATTGAGACACATTTTACTTGTCACTTGAGACACATTTTACTTGTCATTGAGACACATTTTACTTGTCACTTGAGACACATTTTACTTGTCACTGAGACACATTTTACTTGTCACTTGAGACATTTTACTTCTCATTTGAGACACATTTTACTTGTCACTTGAGACACATTTTACTTGTCACTTGAGACACATTTTACTTGTCACTGAGACACATTCTACTTGTCACTTGAGACACATTTTACTTGTCATTAAGACACATTAAGATCATGACTTTGTCATGTGAACCGCAGAATTTAAACTTGCAGATGTGCTCTTCTATTTATTTTATTTTATTTTATTTAGGCATTTTTATATAGCGCTTATCATAAAGCTCTAAGCGCTTTACAATTATTAAAACATGTAAACTAAGTAAATACAAATGAGACACTAGGATAGTAACTACTATTCTATAGAAACAATGAAAATGGCTATAAAACGAGGACACTTTGACACTTCAGGATCAACCCGAAACAGAAAATGAGGTAGGGCAAGGAGGGTGCATCACAGGTCATAGGCGGACCTAAACAGATGAGTTTTAAGGGACTTTTTGAAAATGGACGAGGTTTCACTATGACGTATATGGAAGGGGAGCTGGTTCCAGAACGTGGGCCCATGGAAGCAGAAGGAGCGTTCACCGATGGTCTTAGTTTTAGTTCTTGGGATTGAGAGGGTTCTACTGTCAATGGAAGAACGTAGTTGTCTTGTGGGGATGTAAGGAAGCAACAGATCAGAGAGATAGACAGGAAAGTGAGGGTCAGTGAACGAGTTGAAGCAAAGATTGGAAGACTTGTATTTGATGCGAGAGGATATTGGAAGCCAGTGGAGTTGCCGCATGTGTGGTTGAATGTGGTCATGTTTCTTTAATTTAAAAATGAGTCTGCATGCTGAGTTCTGTGCCTTCTGAAGTTTGTCTATGTGGTGTTGAGGAATGCCTGAGAGAAGAATGTTACAGTAGTCAAATTTTGAAAGAATGAGTGAAGAGACGAGAGTTTTTGTGGCATCAACGGAGAGGAGGTGTCTAATGGTGCTGATTTTTCTAATTTCGTTATATGCTGATCTGCATATATTCGTGACATGTTTGTCCATGGAGAGGGTGTCCGTAAGAGTGACTCCAAGGTTTCTGGCAGAGAGAGAGAGTGTGATGTCAGAGTTGCCAATAGATATAGAAGAAGGAGCGAATGGAGGGAGAGGTTTGTTTTGAGAGTGGATGAGAAGGATTTCCATTTTATCATCATTTAGCTTCAGTTTGTTGCAAGTCATCCAACGCTTTACATCGTCCACGCACTCCTGTATGCGAAGGATTGTGGCATCAAGTTGATCAGGAAAGCAAGAGTCACTGATTTGAGTGTCATCAGCAAAGGATTGACTGGAAACTGAGTGGTGGCTAATGAGAGATGATAGAGGTTTAGTGTAGAGGATGAAAAGGACCGGCCCAAGGACCGATCCTTGAGGAACTCCAATAGACAGGGCTGAAGGTTTGGAAGAGCGGTTGGAAATAGAGACTTTTTGAGTTCTGTCAGAAAGATATGATTGAAACCAGTTTAAAGCTGAGCCAGTAAGTCCGAAAGAAAGATGAAGGCGGTCAAGAAGAATCTGGTGGTCAATGGTATCAAATGCAGCAGAGAGATCTAACAGAGTGAGAATAGAGAGTTTGCCATCGTCCATCGCGCGCAGGAGGTCACTCATGACTCGGACCAGTGCTGTTTCTGTGCTATGACCAAGTCGGTAGGCGGACTGAGAGGAAGGATAGAGATTGCGAGAATGAAGATAGCCAGAGAGCTGAGAGAGTATGAGTTTTTCTATGATTTTTGAGAGAAAGGAGAGGTTGCTGACGGGGCGGTAATTCTTGAGTGTGTTTGGATCAAGTGAGGGTTTCTTTAGGAGGGGCAGGACAATCGACCGTTTAAAAATGGGAGGGAATATGCCAGAGAGAATCGAAGAATTTATGATGGAGGTGAGTGCTGGGAGGAGGACGTCAAGGCATTCTACAAGCAGTGGGACGGGGATAGGATCGAGGGCACAAGACTTGGGAGCAGACCTGATGATGACTCGCCTCACCTCATCCTCAGTCACAGGCAGAAAACTATCAAATGATTCTGTCTGACTAACGTCCTCCGAGAACGGTGAGGAAGGTGTAGGGGTCGCGCTGTCTAGCTCCTCCCTGATCATTTGCACCCTGGTGATGAAAAAGTCCGCAAAGGCGTCAGGGAGTTGCTCTGGTGCAATGTCGGTAGGGAGGGTGAAATTCTTGCTGTTGCCCAGGAGACGGTTACTAGCGCTGAACAACGCCTTGGTTGATGCACAGGATTCGACCTTTGAGCTCCAGTAGTCATCCTTTGCCCTCTGTACAATCTCTGCCACCGCCTCTTTCGCTGTCCAAAAGATATGTCTGTCGACACTCAGTCCAGTCTTTACCCAGCGTCTTTCAGCGCGTCTTCGCACGAGTTTTGCCAGACGGAGTTGGTCACTAACGCCTGCATACCATGGCGACGAGCGACCAGTCGGGACACGTCGCGCCATGGGAGGGGCGTGCTCGTCCAAAAGTGCTCGGAGGCCATCGTCCAGATGCTGAGCGCTGAGCTCAGCACCTAGCCCTTGAAGCATTGTCTTAATGCCGGCTTTGAAGGCTGCTCTGTCTATAGCGTTTATGTCACGCACGGTCCTGTAGACAGGTGGGTTCTTTGGGGGAACTACGTTGAGTGTAGTGAGCACCACTGCATGGTCAGAGGAGAGCATATGACTCACAGTACAGCTGTCCACCAAGTTGTCGTCATCACGGTACACCACCCAGTCGATGATGTGGCCGCTGCGATAGTAGGTGGGCTGCTTAATGCCCTGGACAAGACTAAACCTTGTGAGGATGTCTAGTACCTTGCTAGTAAGGGGATCAGTAGGGACGTCATAGTGAACGTTAAGGTCGCCCACGATCACACTTGTTCCACGGAGCAGGTTGCAGTAGTCAAGTAGGTCAGGGAGCTCAGAGAGGAAGGTGGAGTTTAGGAGCTTGTTCTTCTTACTGGGCGGAGTGCGGTACAAGCATAACATGTTGACAGTGTGGGGCGTGTTGAGGGTGAACTGAACAAGTTCTAGAGAGGTGTGCTGGAATGGGAATGTGGAGGTGAAAGTCACTGGGAGGTGGCTACGATAAATGACAGCGAGGCCGCCACCTCTCGTAGCACGCGGAAAGGACTTAATATCGAAACCCGGTGGCGTGAGGTCAGCACACTTGGCATCATCCCCTGTTGACCTCAACCAAGTCTCCGTCAGGAACAGCACGTCAACAAATTCGTCCTTTACGAACTCTACTATCTTTGTTCGCTTCGCCCCGCACTTTGAGCCCACGGATTGGCAGTTATAGTGGCCTACTCGTAGTTGGTCTGGAAGCTTCTGGCGGCCGCTGATGACAATGACGTTGCTGCGCCGAATACGTCCGGAGTCAAGTGGGACCCATGGTACGCGCTTTGGACGAACAGGAAGGCGTTCAAACACATCTGTCACCACATGGATATGCATCGATTGCTGCGTCTCAAAAGACCAATTTACTTTCATTGTATCTTTGAGGGCAAACTGAGGAGAAGTGGGTTGATGCATATGGTCAGGTGTTGAGGTGGAAGGAGCTGAGTGACGAGATCTCATCTTCCTTTTTCCCCCGCGAAAACCTCTAGCAGTTTTCTTTTTTATTAATTGAAGTGTTCTACATCGTGCAAGAATTTCACTACTAAGGAGATAGCTATCAGCTAGAAGGTTACGCAGCTGGCGCAGTCTAGTAGATGAATAATGGAGGCAGGACATCTCTTTCAAGTTAAAATCTACTCAAAACAAATAAAACACTTTTATGGCTTGACTTGTCGCCGCACAGCGCTCCACATAGTGTCATTCGGAAACTAATTATCAAGCAATAAAAATTTGTGAGAAAACTCCTGATCATGCGCAAGTGTAGAGACTTCTGAACTATCCAATAAGCGAATCAAAAACCGGAAGCAATACATCGACAGCCTTGACTAATTTATATAAATTAAGAATGGAATAATTCTAATAAACCTAGCAATCCTCGAAGTAAACTACATTTCCACGTCCAGGAGACTTTGAGTAACAAACCTGTCCCAACTATTGAGGAATATTATCTGAAAAACACATTCCAAAAATGAAAAAATGAACAGAGATTTCACTGCTGCCTATCAAGCGCTAGTGAACCGGAAGATGCCATCCATCTATTTTGGCCATCCATATATTACTTACGCAAAATATGTCATATCCACATACCCCCTCTTGCACACTTTTTTTTGGGACCCTTTATCTTCTAGGCCTACGTACAAATAAACTTCTCATATCCTCCCACCAACTCAAAAAAATTATACAATTCTGCAAGAAAATTTTTTAGTGATAAAGGCAGTTATAAAGTTACCATAAACAGTGTTAAAAAATTGTGTAACAGGTTTTTTTTTCCTTTTCTCTGTCGCTGCTTACACGCATGGAAACATACAATGGCAGAAGGTGGACTTAAGTAGTCACTGGCTAAATATTACTGTGTGATATCTAGCAAGTTCATTAGTGGCAACATAAAGCAACATTATGACCATAATTACATTGCAGTGATAGTTTTGTATTTAAAAATAGCTAGCATGGATTTCACCGATTTTTAGGTGACATATGTTGCTGAATTTGAGCATAAATGTACGTGCACATTCTGCCAAGGCCCCTCCACAATGTACCCATATGGCAAAGTCTCCTAAATGAACTCATCCCCTCATTGCAGACTTAAAGTCTTAAGGCTCCTCCTTCCCATGCATGAATTGATTATGTCCATGGAGATAATGTCCATGTAGATAATGTCCATCCCTCTTGTTTTAGTTACCACACAGAAGTGTGTGTTTTCCGCTCCTTCCCATGCATGAATTGATTATGTCCATGTAGATAATGTCCATCCCTCTTGTTTTAGTTACCACACAGAAGTGTGTGTTTTCCGCTCCTTCCCATGCATGAATTGATTATGTCCATGTAGATAATGTCCATCCCTCTTGTTTTAGTTACCACACAGAAGTGTGTGTTTTCCTGCTGAGCCTTGTGATGTGCCCAGCCAGGTGGAACTACTTTCTTTTAATCAACTGGTTTTTTCTTTGTCATCCACATGTTATCAAAAGTAAGTTCATTTGTTTACTCAAAATTCAGGTTTAGATTACTAATCACCAGGCATAACATGGCTTGGAATAACTGAAACCATAATTTGTTTGTGCTATCTGAGATATTTTGATTGCTCAGCATTCTGCACTATTTCAGTGCAAGATGAAAGTCATGATTAGATAGAAGATGAAAGTCATGGTTATATACAAAATGAAAGCCATGATTATAAACAGATGAAAGCCATGATTATAAACAATATGAAAGCCATGATTCTATACAAAATGAAAGCCATGATTATATACAAGTTCCTTTCAAAAGCTTCTAACAAAACACCCTTGCTAAAGGAAAATTGTCTTTTCCTGGGTTCAACAGAGGGTTTTCCTTTGGTTGTAGTACCTAATCAACATTATATATATATTGATATATAGATCTTACTGACGTATATATATAATTATATGTATACCTTGCATATATATGGCCCAAAAAATGTGATAACATCGCTTTACTGTGAGAAGCATAAATGAGGAGTCAACACTTACAATAAGTCGTTGAGAAGCATGGGGTGGGGGGAGAGGATGACAGATTGAACATATTTTCTGAATAGCGTAATAATTTTAATTACAACTGTCGATGAAAAAACATTATAGTAATACAATTAGATAACCCTTTGTTACGAGATGTTCTCACTTTTTCTGGGACACTGTGTGTAAATATATATATAACATCGCAAACCCCACTGAAACATAGGAGCCAGAATGATCAATTCATTGATCGTGGGCCCTTAAAATAAAGAAGAAGAAGAAGA
>CAXITT010000002.1:2697350-2740369 GCA_964033795.1 Lymnaea stagnalis | reverse complement strand
TATATATATATATATATATGGTAAAATTATTCTTAGGTTTTGTAACATTGAAAACAGACAAACATAACGGTACCAATATTTACATTTCTTGTTCATTGTTTAGGTATTTATAGTAAGTGGTTTAAGTAGTCCGATATTTGACTGAAACACTTTGTGAACACCAACTTTTCTTTCAGGAGGTTACACATACTTTAAAGATAACTGGTCATTGAGTAAACTGACTTCAAGTGAGAGAAATTGTCAAAACACTGCAAGGGAAGGAAGTCAGGTAATCTTAGTTTTAAGGTCGTGTTTGAATATGAAGTATTTATATGTCAAAAGTGGGATTCATATCATTAAAGTAGTCTTGACATCAATTATTTCAGTGACACTATATGTGTTACATCACTATTGTCATTACCACACTTGTGTTTTATCGAAGAATCTATCTTCATTTCATATATGAATTTAAGTGACATAAACCTTTAAAAATCTCATACAGAAAGAACAGAATTCAGAAGAGAGTGGTGAAAAAGACAAGGACAACTGTGATGAAGATCTTAGTGCGGAGGATAGTTCTGATGTAAGTTTAAATATACATAGAATGCTTCTTTCATCATTCAAATTGTTCAGTGTACAATAGCTTTATATAACTTAGTTAGGACCATCCATGTAATACATACCCATTGAAGGGGAGGGGGGTTGTCAATTTTTGAGAAATTGCGGCGAGGGTGTGGTGTGTGTGTGTCTCCTCAGCAGAAAGTATAAATTTCTTAAAAGATTCTACAATAATCATGAAATTCTGACAGTCTAAAAATAGAGTATTTACGTCTTGAATGTTTTTAATAACATCACACAATGTTTTGTAGGACTTATTGTCATAATGTTGCCATGTATTTTCACAAATGAACTCACTATATATTGCTCATATTGTTCTCATTGGTAGAGTTATTACATTAATATTTAGTCCACCGTATGTTCAATGTGCATGTGACAAATATTTTGCTGGTCTACTCTTGTGGTTCTAAAATATTTTTGATTGTCCGTCGATTATGCTAGGTGCCCTGAGTTAAATTCTAGACTTCTAAATAATGAATATGTAAACAAGCAATTATGGGTTGGGTCAAAATAAATGGAACTTGAATATAGGTCACTAAATAATGAATATGTAAACAAGCAATGATGGGTTGGGTCAAAATAAATGGAACTTGTATATAGGTCATTAAATAATAATTGCAAACAGTAGGTACTCAAGTGGGTTACTGTTTGCACCATGACCGTCAGATGTCACATTGGATTCATATTAAAAGTGTCAATAAAAGTATGAAAATTGTGTAATATTTCGCAACGGCCCTGTGAGGAAGCTGCAGCGACCCACAAAGAAAATGGCATGGTGAACGGGATGGGGGGTTGAAAGCTTATTGTACGTATGCATGGGGGGTTGTCAAAAAAGTAGGCGTACGACTTGGGGGGTTGAAAATTAGAGTTTGTGTGCATATGTACACAATGGCTGGCCCCCTTATAACGGTAGCAATGACTTTGATCACTTTGTCTTATTTGTGTTTATTGAATCCATCTACCACTAGGTTTAACATTTCCTATCTGAGTCAAAGAATGGTGAAGTCTATTTCTCATACTCGAAACCAATGGCAGATAATTATTATAAATCATTGTTATCCATTTTCTCTTCATCCAACACTTCTCAAATCTTTACACCATTTTGTATAGTTGTATACAACTTTTGTATTACAGCATATCTTCAACTGCAAGTACACATTAAAAAAGTGATAAAATATTGTTTATCCATTTTGTAGCCAGATCTCACTGACCAAGTAGGCGATGCATCAATGATCCACCTTGATCCGTCTCCAACTAAACCAGGAATGGTTGCCAGACTTATGGAGATTAAAAAGCGCCGTAAACAGATTGCTAGTGGTAAGTTACTTTAAATCTATTTCTTAATCATAACATATAATAAAGCATAGCAGTATTATTGGATTTGAAATTACATTTTATTAACAGCCATCACAATATTCACTGAAATGAAGTGTGGAAGCTTGAACTAACCAACAAAGCTTTTATGGTCTAAAAGAAGCCCAGTTATATTCCTCTCTGTTGACTGTCTAAAACGAGCGCAGTAATATTTCACCCTTTTGACTGTCAATGGTTTAGTTCAAAATTAAAATAATTTAACAGTCATTTTTAATTTTTGTTGCTTTGCTTTTTTAAAATTTGTATACTTGGTAAATTCAATTTCAGATTTCATTTTGTCTAATTAAACCTGTCATATGCCTATTAACCATGAAAGTTCTTTGAAATTTGAAATCATTATTATTGAACAAAGATTAATAAATTAGGCTCATTAAATAGACAAGTTAAATGTCATTTGTTTTTCCTCATAATGTTTTCATTAACGATGGATGGTCTGATCTATGCGATTGGCTTTCAGAAAGATTTACCAGATAATCTATTTAACACGTCTGCCTGCTGGCAAATATGAAACAAACGAGGACTTAACATTTTTAACTCGGTCATACAATTTATTAAACTTAAAAAGATAGTTTTAAGTGCAACAACAGGTAACAAAATGCTAGATGATGTCATATACATATTTGGTTAGTTTAAATTTATTTTGAGTATCAGTATTTCATTCTGTCGATAAAAGCAAACTTAAACTGGACTGAACCAGAGTTTTGTTTTATTTGAATGATGCTTCTTTTCCTTTGATTTGGTTTTGCACATCAATATTTTCTGTTTTCCATTTAGCTCAGAGATTATTATTTTGTTTTTTTTATTTCTTTTATTATTTGTGGCCAGATTTTAAATAATAAAAAAAATGTGTTTTTAAAAAGGAAGACTCCTGAGAAAGAGATGATTCATAAACAAACCTAATGCTACAAACAAAATAAATGTTTATCATTGATTGCATTCATGGTTTGATATAAAGTATTAAGGCTCAATGCTGTCAATGATTATTTATTTAAATGATAGAGCTTTGGTATTTCTATTTTAGTCATGTCAACAATTTATTGATCTAGCACCAAACCTATTTCAGTGTAAGCTAAAAACAAAACCATTTCATGTAAGATAACAGCAAACCCATTTTAGTGTAAGTTTACAGCAAACCTATTTTATGTATTTAACAGCAAACCTGTTACAATTTAAGCTTACAACAAACCCAATTCAGGGTAAGCTTACAGCAAACTTATTTCAATGTCAGATAATAGCAAACCTATTTAATGTAAGCTAACATTTAACCTATTTTAATCTAAGATAACATCAAACCTATTTCATTGTAAGATAACAGCAAACCTATTTCATTATAAGGTAACAGCAAACCTATTTCATTGTAAGATAATAGCAAACCTATTTCATTGTAAGATAACAGCAAACCTATTTCATTGTAAGTTAACAGTAAACCTATTTCATTGTAAGATAACAGGAAACCTATTTCATTGTAAGATAACAGCAAACCTATTTCATTGTAAGATAACAGCAAACCTATTTCATTGTAAGTTAACAGCAAACATATTTCATTGTAAGATAGCAAACCTATTTGATTGTAAGATAATGGCAAACCTATTTTATTGTAAGATAACAGCAAACCTATTTCATTGTAAGATAACAGTAAACCTATTTCATTGTAAGTTAACAGTAAACCTATTTCATTGTAAGATAACATCAAACCTATTTCATTGTAAGATAACAGCAAACCTAAGTGAGAGGATTTGGGTGTTGACTGACAGGACATGGAGGCGGGTGAGAAGACGTGGGGGACATAGTGATAGTATGTGTCAGCGGAGTGAGAGTATGTGGGGAGTGGGGGCAGAGGCTGAGTGTATATACTTTCCCTTTCCCACAAGGGCTTTTCACAGCTCAAACAGTATAAACCTATTTTTTAACATAATATAATAATAATAATATAATAAAGTATTTATTTTGCCATAATTGAGGAATTTATCCTCAATTACAATACAAAAGCTAATTAAATTAAACAGTTATTGGCATGTGTTTATCTGATAGGTTTATCTTTAACAGCGTTAATTATTAAGTATAGGTCAAGAATTATGCTGTTAGACCACAGGTTTGCAGCCATCAAAGTATTGAGAAAACTTTCTTTTCGGTCATCATTATTTGCCTGGATCAAAAATGAAATGAATTATATTAAGAATTCTATTTGAGATGAATTAGATTATGAATTCTATCTGAGATGAATTAGATTATGAATTCTATCTGAGATGAATATTATTATGAATTCTAATTGAGATGAATATTATTATGAATTTTATCTGAGATGAATTATATTATGAATTCTATCTGAGAGGAATTATATTGTGCGTTCTATCTGAGATTGACTATAATACAAGTTTCTATCTAACTTATGATGATCCAACACTTTATGATGACCCAATACTTTATGATGACCCAGTATGTTATGATAATCCAATACTTTGTACTTAAATGACCCAAAATCTTTTATCATCCATTTTTATATTTATAATAAATATCTTCCAACATGTGTGAACTTTCAATACACAACAGTGTGTCATGACACAACAGTGTGTCACTACACAACAGTGTGTCACTACACAACAGTGTGTCACTATATAACAGTGTGTCCTGACATTGTATCAGGGTTGAGTAGTATCAGTTGATAAGCATACACACTTTCCGTCACCTTAAACAATAACAACAGATAATAAAAGCAGATAATCATTTCAGCTAATTTTATATCATTTGGCAAAAATGAGGTCATGTTGAATTTGTAGTAGAAATATGAACTGTGTGGTTCTGGTTATATTACAGTACTGACTTAGAAAAGACTATCAGTAGGCCTACTGGTAAGTAAGAAATATAATGTAACCCAAGAAACATTACAGTGTTTTTGAAAGAAGTTCTGTGAACAGTGCTGAGCTGAATAGTCTATCTATCCATTATTACAGAGAGCTGTCTAGGATGTAAAGTGTCTTTTGCTTCAATATTGAAAAAACGTGTAAGTAATTATTCCTGGCAATTCATCATAGTAATACGGTAACAGGTTTAAAAGAAAAAAAAAATGTTTGCAAAGTTTATAAACAACTAAATATGAAATTTAATTGGAAAGAGAAAAAAAAAACAACATTGTGTGGGTGTTGGATTTGTCAAAATTGAGAAAAAATTAGAAACATTAACATTATTATCTGTTTTCTCAAAGTGTAAGAACATAAATAGTGTAGTGTAATGACTTTGTCAGTGCAACAACCAATTGATTTTAGTCTTTTGAGGCAATCCCTTTGTGGGTTTTACCTCTTGACCCCATTTGTTGTCATAGGTGAATTTAATTTAACTGTTAACTTTTAAATTGCTTATTCAAACATATTATTCTATTCTGTGAAGTGCCCCAGTTGACATGGATTTAAAACTCATGAACAGTGATGAAAGTAGGGTGGGGGGACATAAACTGAAAAGAGTAAAGAAAATTACAAACATTGCTGTTCGAGATCTAAAATTAAATGATTATTTTTAGTAAATTACTTCATCTTGGTATTATAGAAAATGTGCACTTTCCCATAAACCCGTGAGACTGATATTTTTATTCTTAGAAAAGAATTGCATCATTTTATGTATTCTATCTTGACAAAACTATCACGCCCAATTCAAACAAGTTTACATCCAGCAAGTCTTTTGATTCAGAAACTAAAGAGTTGACAGAACTTTTTTATAGGTTATTATCCAACATATAATAAAACAGAATTGTTGTCATGGCAACATACTTTAAAATGCTTTTGAGCCTTTCCCTCGTCAAATTATCAAGGGGGGTAACTCAAGTCAAGAGTACCCGGTAGTGTAAAAATGTAAATAATGTATCTGTTTACTAACTCAACACTAAAATCTTTACCCCCATTTATCCTATTATGGAAGTGATGTACCATCTCTGGCATTGTTACAATGACATGGTGATTTAACACTTAGGCTAATGATAGACTGAACATTTGTTAGGGACTGAGCATTTGAATTTGAAAGACATTTTAACAAATTTACCCATGAAACGTATTATCTTTTTTTTTTAAATTGTTACGGGATTAAAGTTTAAGTACATAATTCACAAACAAGGAAATCCATGGATATTTTCTTTAATTTATTAAATTTTGTACATATTTTTCAGAAGAGAAGTTTCGAACTATAACCTAAAAATATTTTTTAAACTAGAAATAAAGAGTAAAAAATAGTTGTCGAGCCCTGGCATGACACATTTATGTTGATGATTTAATTGATGCATGCACTTATTGTGGTTTGATTGTTTGCATCATGCCTGGCCATGTTCTCTCTCTAGCTGTATTGTCGGCACTGTGGCTACAGTTTTTGTAACCGATGTTGTTACCAAAAAGTTCCTCGCTCTGTCTTTGGAGCCACCTGTAAGTGATCACCCAAATAGCTTCTCATTGGGAACAGAGCTCATTCTTTTCATTGTAGGGGAGGCAAATCTCTAGCCCTGCTTTATAGTAGTTGCTTTTTTAATTTTTAAAAATTATTTTTGGAATTTAAAAATTTTTTTTTTCCATGCTTGATCTCAAACATTTTTATTATTTGCTTTTTAAATTTGTTCCGTTGACAACTTTTCTAGGTCTTTGTATTAATAGTTGATTAATTAAAAACTTGTCTAGGTCTTTGTATTAATAGTTGATTAATGAAATGTTTCAATTGTGGTCATTTACTGGCAATTATGGGCTTATATTGAGGAGATTCATGGAATTGAAGAAATTATTTCAATAAATCCCAACACTCACACTTGAAATCAAGGAAGGGCAGGGGTGATGTTGACTGGGATGTCGGATCTTATTTCTGTAGATAGCACGCAAATTTTAAAAAAATGTATTGGCCAACTACAGTTCTGAAATGATAAGCAGCCTACCTTACGTACCCTTATCTCAAAGAACACTTACTCTGCACCTGTCTTTAAAAAACCCTAAGAAGAGTTTAATCATAGCCAGCCATCTACTCGGCCTTTGACCTTGGCTGCTCATCTGAACATGTGAATTTACTTAAGTTTAATATCTTATACCCAAACCAAGAAAGTCTGTTATATTCTGAAAAATGTACGGTACCAGTATGTGCAGTATTAGGTAACATATATTATTATGTTTGGGTGCAATGTTCTGTAGGAAATTTAAAGTCATGTTAAATGACATAAAATTGAAACCTAAATCTCAGTATTTCAAGTCATGTTAAATAACTCATAAAATTGAAACCTAAATCTCAGTATTTCAAGTCATGTTAAATGACTCATAAAATTGAAATCTAAATCTCAGTATTTCAAGTCATGTTAAATAACTCATAAAATTGAAACCTAAATCTCAGTATTTCAAGTCATGTTAAATAACTCATAAAATTGAAACCTAAATCTCAGTATTTCAAGTCATGTTAAATAACTCATAAAATTGAAACCTAAATCTCAGTATTTCAAGTCATGTTAAATAACTCATAAAATTGAAACCTAAATCTCAGTATTTCAAGTCATGTTAAATGACTCATAAAATTGAAAATTAAATCTCAGTCTGGTTATGTAAAGTTACATGAACAATTTTAATGTCTTTAAACAATTTTTATGAAGGAAAGGACATTACGAATACTCAGCAGCAGCAGCAGCTTATTCAATATGAGTTAACGTACCATATTGTGCCGAGTATAGGCCGCACTTTTCCCCCCTGATATAACTATGAGCGGAGCCAACAATCAAAATGTTTCCAAAAAAAAATTGAAATTATTTTTAAAAAAAGAAAAAAGCATCAAACTTTATGTGTGCAGCTTGTACGTGTACACAGGAGCGGTACTTGTACACAGGAGCGGCCTTTATGTGGAGCATTATGGTCTATTGACTCTATATGTCTTTATTGGCAAAGTACTTATAACACAATGAACAAACGTAATGCATTGGTTGGTATGATTGGAACCACTAACAAACAGACCTCTGGAAAAGTTGCTGCTGTATATTTTATGTCAAAGTTCTGGGAAGAGATCAGCTAATAACAATGTTGTAGTTGCTCATATGAGATTTAACATGCCAGAATGAAAGAGCTATGATGGTGGAAGATAAACCTAGACTTTTGATAATTTAAAAATCATTTTTTCAATAAAGGTGCCATTCATTTATGACGTATGCAAATAAATTCAAAATGTACACTCCCCCACCCCTTTATTTATAGGCAATCATGGCGTACACATACTGCATCACACATACACAGTTACATACATTACATCACATGCCTAGAAACATAAAAAGGCTAAAGATGACTTAAAGATGCTACTTGGCTAAATATTACTTCTGTGATGTCTAGCTAGTTCATTTGTGAAAACACAATATGACGCAATATAAGTACACAACATTGCAGTCATTTTGTTTTAGATAATTACAGAACATTGCAGTGATTTTTTTATCGCTTTCAAAACTCATTAGAAATCATGGATTTGACATATTTTTAGGTGATATAAGTTATATTATATGTTTAGGTGATAGTTGGTTGTATAAAGGATCCCCCCCCCCCTTCTTAAGCACCAGCAGTAATTAATAACTTCCCTCCACTCACAGTGTACGTAATATATGGATTGCCCCAAACCTCTTGTGCCAAGGTATTCACCTCATTATCAATCAAATAAAACTATTGCTTTGGATAATGAACAACAATGTTTTGATTTCAGCTCCAGCCGCCATGAAAGAAACTGTTTTGGTTTGCTGTTCATGTCATGCCCTACTTGTGAGTCAAGGAGATGTGACACCCTCTGAGGGGCCAAACAAGCCTGGTCCAGGTTAGATCAAATGTCCACAGCAGCGATGCACAACATTATGCAGTGTACATACATCGAGTGCTATAGTGTATCACTCAACATTGCTTGTTTGATATTGTACTTTCATAATGTTCATATTAATCAAATTTATTAAATATTATTTTCTTTTTATACATTTTAATAATTTTAAAAGTTTTTATTTTCAATTAGACTTTGCAACTTAGACTGATACTAGTTTTCAAAATTTTAAACTATTTTAAATATTTATAAATTTACTCATTACTTACAAATAATCAAGCAATTTAATCGTTTTGAATTTTTAAGTTGTCACATTCATATAATAAGAATTATTTATTTGTTTAAGTATTACTTGGGTCATTTTATTAAATATTTAATATTTAATATTCTTCAGGAAATGTAAATCACAATATTCTTATTCCCATTGCTTACTGTCAGCTGCAATGTCCCATTGCTTACTGTCAGCTGCAATGTCCCATTGCTTACTGTCAGCTGCAATGTCCCATTGCTTACTGTCAGCTGCAATGTTTTTGGCCATAAGAATGTATTTTCACTTTATTTTTTAATTCTTTATGAACAGTTCATATTTGCTGAGATAAATCATTTTAAGCTACATTAAAATTTGTAATGTTATATTTTTAATCTTAGCAAATTGATAAATTTGTTAATATAACATATAATAGGTGTACCGGCAAGATTTAACTTTTATCCATATAATATTTTAATGGCTGTGAAAATATGAAAGAGTTTGAATTTACATGTACAAAATGTTTTTAATAACAGACTTTGATTTTCATTTATTTATAATAAGAAATTAGATTTTTTAATTTTAAAAACAATTACCTTTGAACTTTAATTAGATGTATTGTGGGTTAGGGTATCAATAGCACGAAAGACTCTGGCTCTAAACTTTAAAGACAGAAATTATAAAACCAGTGCCGGCTTTAGATATAGGCTGCTGCCCAGAGCGGCATGTTATAACGGGCGGCAAATTCCAGAACAAATAAATAATTAAAACATACAGCAAAGATCTCAATGAAATAAGAGACTAATCTATTAGACCAGGCCTGCACAGCATACGGCCCGCCGCTTTGCGACCCACCGCTCTGCGACCCGCAAAGTAACGAAATATTCTTTATTCTTATCATTTTCTTAATAGCTTTCCCCACTGTCCGATTTCCTTTTGGCCCGCACAAGTCCTGTCCTATTTTCATTTTTTCATGAAGTATTACGGCCCGCCTTACATTTTGAGTTGTGCAGGCCTGTATAAGGCCTGGTCGCTCTTTTACCAAAGATGTATGCCACAATGCAAATTTGTGCAAAAACTCCCAATAACAGTTGCCAGTGCAGAGAGATGTTTTTCAAAGCTAAAACTTGATATAACGTATCTATCTTTGTTCTGCCATGCCCTCAAGATCATTTGTTGGGTTTAGCTACAATATCCATAGAAAGAACAATAACAGAAGATTTAGATATGACTGAGATAATTCATGATTTTGCTTCTGGAAAACCAAGAAAAGCAAATTCTTGAAATGAACTGCTAATTGAGACTCTAGGAGAATTTTCTTGACAGTATTTATTCCCAAATTATTTGTCAGTACTCTGCAAGGGCAGGACAACCATGTTTATCTCAAAAAAGCAACCCTTAAATCTTAATGCCATTAAAAACTTGGTTGTACCGTAGTAAATTGAGCTACTCATAAATGACAAGACAACTATTTAGAACACATGGGTTAATCATTTGGAGTTATTATTCAAAATGAAGGAGGAGATTTAGTTTCTTGAAAACCTGAATACTCTTAAATCAAATGATGACTTATCAACATAAATGATGACTTATCAACATAAATGATGACTTATCAACATAAAAGATGACTTATCAACATAAATGATGACTTATCAACATAAAAGATGACTTATCAACATAAATGATGACTTATCAACATAAAAGATGACTTATCAACATAAATGATGACTTATCAACATAAATGATGACTTATCAACATAAAAGATGACTTATCAACATAAAAGATGACTTATCAACATAAAAGATGACTTATCAACATAAAAGATGACTTATCAACATAAAAGATGACTTATCAACATAAATGATGACTTATCAACATAAATGATGACTTATCAACATAAAAGATGACTTATCAACATAAAAGATGACTTATCAACATAAATGATGACTTATCAACATAAAAGATGACTTATCAACATAAAAGATGACTTATCAACATAAAAGATGACTTATCAACATAAAAGATGACTTATCAACATAAAAGATGACTTATCAACATAAAAGATGACTTATCAACATAAATGATGACTTATCAACATAAAAGATGACTTATCAACATAAATGATGAAGGGGCAGCAAATGTTTTTTTGTTTTTTTCTGATAGCACTAGGCTGTCTAAGGCCGACAATGGATAAAATTTTCATAGAGGAGAATTATTTGGGAAATTTTGCTTGTAAGGCAGCAAACAAATGGACCAATAATAATATAAGTTTGATTGGTATCAGCAGCAATCCAATTAAATCCAGTATGCTACTAACAAATAATGTTTACAAAATATTTTAATCTGAGGAGCAATGGGTTAACAAAATAAATTTCCAAGAAGTATGGAGTAATTATCCCTCTGAGTCAAAAAATTATTTAGAAGTTATGATGCAATTTTGTGCCCATATCACCACTATACAAATAATGTGACACAACACTACTTTGACAGCTGCATTGTTACTGTGACACAACACTACTTTGACAGCAGTGTTGTGTTACTGTGACACAACACTACTTTGACAGAAGAGTTGTTACTGTGACACAACACTACTTTGACAGCCGAGTTGTCACTGTGACACAACACTAGTTTGAACAGCTAAGTTGTTACTGTTACACAACACTACTTTGACAGCCGAGTTGTTACTGTGACAGAATGCTACTTTGACAGCCGAGTTGTTACTGTGACACAACACTACTTTGACAGCCGAGTTGTTACTGTGACACAACACTACTTTGACAGCCGAGTTGTTACTGTGACACAACACTACTTTGCCAGCCGAGTTGTTACTGTTTTCTTTCTCCAGTTTGTGTAATGATCGGGATATTTGATTCTTAAGAAAATGGAACTAACTATGGTTATAATTTATTTTTTCATTTATTTTAATGTATAACAAATGTATTTATACTTGAGAGCTACTTAAGGATATTGAAAATCCAATACAGATTTGTATTAGTTTTGTTTCTTCAATGTGTAGTTTTTGTATGGCAAAATCAAACATTTCTTACTCATACTCATACTGTAAAAGTGTAATAAAATTATATGATTTTTGAACATGTACACTTGCTCCGTACGGCTGTAATATTGCTCACCGTTGGTTCCATATATATACAGTGAGTCTGTTATAGTCCTAGTCTGATCTAGTCTTATTGTGTTGGTGTTGTGCTAGCAAATGAAATGGTGGACTATTCATGAAATGGTGGACTATTCAGAGAAAACCTGAGAAACAGATGAGAAACCAGCTTGACCAGGGAGAGTTGCCTCAAGTGGCCATCTCTCTTTTTGGGTATTTTTAATGTAGATTTTATCAGCTATAGATTTTTTAATTATGTCAAATTTGGTGGATTCATTTATTATTTTTATCTTATTTATTTAAGTTAGTCGAATGCTTATTTAATTCATTTGAAAGAAATGAATATCCGATGGAACATTTAAAAAGACGTAAAATACTGTTTTTATTAACGATTCACAATATGCAGCATCTCAAATTGATCAATTATTGTTGTTTTTTTTCAGCCTAGTTGTACTTATTATGTTATATTACTACCAAATATTATCTGCTTCATCTAACTTTGTATTTGTAAATGGAATTATGTATGCAGGTGCTTTATTTATAATCTTAACAATATTTTAAAGGCGCTTCAGCATTTTTTTGGTAGTTCGAAAAAAGTTGATAAAACATGGACAGCTTGCTGCAGTAATGAGGTGGAATCAAGGGTGGAAGTCTGTTTGAGTTTTCTTGAAAATTCACTTTTTTTCTTTTAGTATTACTGGTATTTAATTTTTTCTTTTAGTAGTACTGTTATTTTAGTTGTACTGTTATTTTAGTAGTACTGTTATTTTAGTAGTACTGTTATTTTAGTAGTACTGTTATTTTAGTCATACTGTTATTTTAGTAGTACTGTTATTTTAGTTGTAGGCCTACTGTTATTTTAGTTGTTCTGTTATTTTAGTTGTACTGTTATTTTAGTTGTTCTGTTATTTTAGTAGTACTGTTATTCAGTTTTAATTTTAGAAAAATTGCGCTCATATCCAAATGAAAACACTTTAACCACAGTAAATGTCCGTCTGAGCATTTCCTTTTTATTTGTAAATTTTGCTTTAAAAACTCCACAGTAAAATGAGAATTACATGATGAAAAATGATGTAAATTATTGTAACATTATATGTAAATTTTGCATGTATTATTTTGCTTTATTTAAACACTGCCTAACTGAAAGGAAAAATTTTGTTTACACATGCTTACACATGTTCCATCTCTACAAAAGGGCAACAGACTGAATGATCTTTTCTATCATCTGAATATTAATAGCATAAGTTTACTGTAGCATTGCTCACGCAATACACTCATAATTAAAATAAAGTTTTTTTCAAAAAACAAATAAAATTCTGTTACGGAATATTTCTAGTATTTAATCATTTTGTAATTCTATGGTCCCCATGTCCTGGAGCTTTGAATGATTTGGTTACACTTACTCTTACAGAACAAAATGTCACAATTATAAACATTTAACATAGTAACATGATAAACAACCTTCTTTAAATGTCATTATAAAAGCAGGTTAGGGTAGTCCTACTGAACGTCACCACACTATGATGTACTGTCATCTGCTCAATGTTTTCATCACAATCCTGTCACCATCTAAAAAATATTGTAAAAGTCTAGGTCTACACTCAACATCTAAGCATTCCAGTTGTCACTGTCAAGGTCTACTGTCAGTTATAGGCAAGGTCAAAATAATAAACTATACAAGTCATCCAATTCCAATACATTTCTGCTTATGAAAATGTTGATTTTGAAATGTCTTACTATAATCTCATCTGAAAAAACCTTTGGAGACAGTTACAATGTAACTGTGGAAGTGGAAGCATCACACAACAATTTGACAAAGACATTACAATTATTTTCATTTTCAGCCAGTTGTCTTAATTAGGATATCATAATTAACTTATCAGGGCAGTATGAATATTTTGGTATAATATTTCTGTGACTCACAAATTTAATAAATATCTGTTTAGAGAGTATGTTGTGTGCCATGTTACTATCCATGTCAGGTTATTTAAGTGATTTTTTCCCCCAAATGCCACAGTTTAAAAAATTATTTGTTTGTCTAATTGGTGTAGTTATTGTTTCCCTGTTATTGTTAACTGAAGGATGTGTCAGATTTTGAACAATTTTGACAGAGTTCACATTTGACAAATATTTTTTTCCCTTAAATATAACACTGTGCAAACTACACGCTTATGTTTTTAATGGGGTAAACTTATTTTTTCAGATTAACGTTTGATAAAACTTGCATTAACATGACGGCCTTTGATTTAAAAAAAAAAAGAGCACAAAATCTGGTGATGTCACCAACACAACAGTGCACAAAATCTAATGACGTCATAAGCAGGTTCTGGTAGTGATTTTACTGCATTATACTGGCATTTGTGAAACGGTTCTGTTAGTGTTCTAGTTATAATCATCATTCAAGTACATCCAGCCAAATGTTGCAAGGGTTTGTACTATCAAAATATAGATCTTTTTGTATCATTGGCTTTTGTGCTGGAAAAAGTCACAGGATTTTGTGATGAATTTTTTCTTTAACATAAAATCAGCAGTCACAATAAGTTTTGCTTAATTGGTGTGAAAGGCTAGACATATGAAGAACAACTTTTAGGCATAAATGCCATAATTGTTGTTTTTTTTTCTCTTTAAAATACACTGAATAAAGGATTACTGCAAAACTTTATGTAAAATTTTATTTTTAATAAGATTGTTATGTTTTGGAATTAAATGAATTTAACTTGACTTAGAATGAAAGTAGAGACGGTGTCGTTAGAACACAAGTCTGCTCGATTTCATGTCCAGTGCCACAATCATAAGACTTATTCCATTACAAATAAGATCAGATTTAATCTCAACAAGACTTCTCTTGTCTTCTCTATTATCTAAAGAGACCCGCATCCCTGTTCCCCTTTCCATTGGTTCCACATACACCCAAACATGGCCTAGTTTACTGCCCTCAAACAGTTTACTCTGCCCCAACACCGTGTCTTATTTTTACTCCCCACTGCCCTCGAGACCTACACATGACCTAGTTTACTCCCATCAAACCCCACATATGGCACATTTTACGTCCCCCAAACCCCACACATGACCTACTTTACTACCTTCAACCCCACACATGACCGACCTGCTTTACTACCTCAAACCCTACACATGGCCTACTTTACTACCTCAAACCCTAAATATGACCTAGTTTACTACCTCCAACTCTGCACATGGCCTACTTTACCACCTCCAACCCCGCACATAGCACAGTTTACATGGCGAGAATAGATATACAGCCAACATATGTCCTGAATAGATATACAGCCAACATATGTCCTGAATAGATATACACCCACATCCGAGGCCTCCTGCAGGCGCAGGGATTGGACACCTCAGCTCTGATTATAATGCATCAAATGGATGAAATTAATTTTTTTTAAAATCAGATAGCCTCCCTTATTTTAAAATTTAACTCCCCTTAGAGTTCCCACGTTAAAATGAAATATTCATAATTTTTTTCTAAATCCTGAAAACTTGTTCCGGTATGAAAGTATCCACCGCCCCGCTCTCTTGCTCCCCATTGAATCCACCACCATGGTATGATCACAACAAGAAGATGCTTTCTAACAGGTGCGGGGGGAGGGGAACCACGGGGAGAGAAGCGAGTGGTTTTCCTGCTCCCATTCTGTGAGTGAGCAGCCGAGTGTGCTAGTGAACGGATTGTGCTTGGTGCTAGAAACATGTGTCGGGAGGCAGGTACTCCACCATCACGGGGGTGCATTCATCCCATAGCGCTTTGAGCCACCAGAGGAGGCGTAGTGCGTGTGTTGTGGGTCTAACTCGGAATTTTCTCTTTGAGTCGCAGTGTAGAAGGTGTCATCCATTGGCAGTGTAAGGGTGTCATTTAGTTTTGTGCGTACTTACGATGGATATGTACACGATGGGCTGGGGTCATGGATAGTGCTTAAGTCACGAGCTAACTTACGTGGTAACAATCGGTAAACTTTGGTTGTCATTCACGAGTAAGTCATGTTGTACGTTGTCATTCACGAGTAAGTCATGTTGTACGTTGTCATTCACAAGTAAGTCATGTTGTACGTTGTCATTCACGAGTAAGTCATGTTGTACGTTGTCATTCACGAGTAAGTCATGTTGTACGTTGTCATTCACGAGTAAGTCATGTTGTACGTTGTCATTTCACTAAAGTAGGTGTTAACTTTAGCTGTTTGTTCAGGCAGTACATGAGACATTGGCACATTGTCCCTGAAATGTTGTGGCATTGGCACATTGTCCCTGAAATATTGTGACATTGGCACATTGTCCCTGAAATGTTGTGACATTGGCACATTGTCCCGGAAATGTTGTGGCATTGGCACATTGTCCCGGAAATGTTGTGGCATTGGCACATTGTCCCGGAAATGTTGTGGCATTGGCACATTGTCCCTGAAATGTTGTGGCATTGGCACATTGTCCCTGAAATGTTGTGGCATTGGCACATTGTCCCTGAAATGTTGTGGCATTGGCACATTGTCCCGGAAATGTTGTGGCATTGGCACATTGTCCCTGAAATGTTGTGGCATTGGCACATTGTCCCTGAAATGTTGTGGCATTGGCACATTGTCCCGGAAATGTTGTGGCATTGGCACATTGTCCCGGAAATGTTGTGGCATTGGCACATTGTCCCTGAAATGTTGTGGCATTGGCACATTGTCCCGGAAATGTTGTGGCATTGGCACATTGTCCCGGAAATGTTGTGGCTTTGGCACATTGTCCCGGAAATGTTGTGGCGTTGCGTTGCCACCTCCACCGCCCGGGAGCTGTACGTTTTCCCTTGTTGTGGGACGGCTTTGCTTCCACTCTGGAGGTGACGTTGCGTTGCCACCTCCACCGCCCGGGAGCTGTACGTTTTCCCTTGTTGTGGGATGGCTTTGCTTCCACTCCGGGAGTAGTTGCTGGCTTACTGTCTCCCACCGTCCCAAGAGTTGTACGAGCAAGTTTGGGTTCCCAACGATTTGTTTCCCCCCGGGGAGGCGTTTCGTTGCCTCAAACCCGCGTTTCTCCGGGAGCTGTTCGGACCGGACAGAACGACTTTAAACTTCCTCTCCGGGGGAGGCGTTGCGTTGCCTTGACCCACCGCTCTGGGAGCTGTTCGGACTGGACATGGCGGGACGAAACGGTCGCCTAGGGGTGGCTTTCTCAGGGCCACGTCTTTTTAATCACTGGCAAGGGTTTAGGCGGTCACCCACTGCCTCATACCCATTACCGGCAACACGTAATCATGTTAGCGCTTAACTTCCGTTGCGTTAGAAGTCATGCGTTTTGCAAGAGAGTATTGGGTTTGAGCAAAATATCTTCCTCCCAGTGGAGGGGGGCTTTGCGTTACCCCCCCCCTAGCTCAGTGGGACATGTGATCTTTGGCTTCTGGGAGCTCGCCCATACTAGTCTTCCGATTTGGGACGTGTGATCTTTGGCTTCTGGGAGCTCGCCCATACTAGTCTTCCGATAGGGACATGTGATCTTTGGCTTCTGGGAGCTCGCCCATACTAGTCTTCCGATAGGGACATGTGATCTTTGGCTTCTGGGAGCACGCCCATACTAGTCTTCCGATAGGGACGTGTGATCTTTGGCTTCTGGGAGCACGCCCATACTAGTCTTCCGATAGGGACATGTGATCTTTGGCTTCTGGGAGCACGCCCATACTAGTCTTCCGATAGGGACATGTGATCTTTGGCTTCTGGGAGCACGCCCATACTAGTCTTCCGATAGGGACATGTGATCTTTGGCTTCTGGGAGCACGCCCATACTAGTCTTCCGATAGGGACATGTGATCTTTGGCTTCTGGGAGCACGCCCATACTAGTCTTCCGATAGGGACATGTGATCTTTGGCTTCTGGGAGCACGCCCATACTAGTCTTCCGATAGGGACATGTGATCTTTGGCTTCTGGGAGCACGCCCATACTAGTCTTCCGATAGGGACATGTGATCTTTGGCTTCTGGGAGCACGCCCATACTAGTCTTCCGATAGGGACATGTGATCTTTGGCTTCTGGGAGCACGCCCATACTAGTCTTCCGATAGGGACATGTGATCTTTGGCTTCTGGGAGCACGCCCATACTAGTCTTCCGATAGGGACATGTGATCTTTGGCTTCTGGGAGCACGCCCATACTAGTCTTGAGCGCCGCGAAGAGGCAGATCACGTGCGACATTGCCTCGAGCATGGCAATGTGACCTTCCCTCGATCCCGAGCTGTCTCGAGGGAAAAATCGAAGTGATTTGATAACTAAACTATTCCAAACTTCATTGCGTAGCGTGACCATAAAGACTATGCTTGGTGTGCCATGAGACGATGCTAGGTGTGCCATAAGATAATGCTAGGTGTGCCATTAGACGATGCTAGGTGTGCCATGAGACGATGCTAGATGTGTCTAGGGTTTTTAGATGCTAAATGATAAGGAAGACATAACATATTGAAAGTAAAGGTTGATCATTGTATTTCAATGACATCAAAAAACTTTTTCGGAGCTTTCGTTATCATTTTGTAAATAGAATGCCATAATAAAGTCAAAGTCATCATAAAGTCATAACAATTCACGAATAATAAAAGATTTTTAAAACAATTGACCCCCACATTAAATCAACACATTTATTCTCTTTAATTAATCACCATGGCGAAGGCTTTTATGAATAATGTGAACAGGGCAAATTATCATCTTCAAGAGTTTGTATTGAAAAGAGTAGAACTATTAGCGCCGGGATATCTGCTGACGTCATGCCTGCTAATTTAATATTTCCACCACCGCATAGAAAGGCAACACACACACACAGCGACGAGTCGTGCTTTTCCAGGGTCTGTCATAAAGAGTTTGTCGTTTCAGATTTTACAGTTAGCATGCTACATACGTCAAGAACCTTTGTTTCTATTCCTTCATTCCAATTATTCTGCGTCAATGATTACCCTTCAGTGTCATAGATTACCCCTGCGTCAATGATTACCCTTTATTGTCATAGATTACCACTGCGTCAATGATTACCCTTTAGTGTCTAATGATGAGAAAATCTGAAAAAGCATAGGAACAAAATAATAATATAATAGCTGATTATATTTGTCATTTTTGCTGACAAACAGTACCTAGGACTGACCAACGATACCTACGACTGACCAACGATACCTACGTCTGACCAACGATACCTACGACTGACCAACGATACCTATGACTGACCAACGATATCTACGACTGACCAACGATACCTAAGACTGACCAACGATACCTACGACTGACCAACGATACCTACGACTGACCAACGATACCGACGACTGACCAACGATACCGACGACTGACCAACGATACCGACGACTGACCAACGATACCGACGACTGACCAACAGTACCTAGGACTCGTCTTATCAACTTTAGTAACCTTTGAGGCGGTGCGGTGCTGCAAAAGCTTAAGAACCCCTGCTGATGTTGTTTCCAATAGTGGTTTTGAAGGGGTGGTATTTTATAGTGGTTTTATTAGGGTGGTGTTTTCATAAGGTTTTACAAGATGGTATTTCTATAGTGGTTTTTTAGCGATGGTGTCTCTGTAGAGGTTTTACAGCGATGGTGTTTTTAAAATTGTGTTTGGGTTATAGAGTGGGTGTTACTATAATGTTTTTATTTAGTGTAAAGCTTCAAGCAAAACTTTTTTAAAAGGATTATTGAAAAAACTGATGATTGTAAATATGGTTTATTAAAAAAAACTTTATTCAATAATGCTTCTTATTCTAGTTTTGCTTGGGATAAAATTTCTTGTTCTAAAAATTTGAAATAAAAATATCAGCAAATCTAAAAATGGCGCTGATGATCTATAAATAGAGACACCTGCCGAGCCTTGTCCTATCTCAGATTTTGATCTAAATTAGCTTTACCCAAACCAATATTTCACAACGACCTTCTGTAAAGCTGTTATTGCAGACCGCTGAAAGAGCCTGCCACACACCACAGTGGCGAACCATCTGCTTGAGCCACTACGTGCTTGGATTAATTTCAAGGCGTCCACCGCCATCCTCCCCCNGGTGGCAGGTGAGATTGTAGGGGAAGGTAGGATCGGTGGTTGGTGAAGGTGGGATAGGTGGGTGGGAAAGGTGGGGTGGGTGGGTGGGAAAGGTGGGATGGGTGGGTGGGAAAGGTGGGATAGGTGGGTGGGAAAGGTGGGTGGGGAAGATGGGATAGGTGGTTGGGAAAGGTGGGATGGGTGGTTGGGAAAAGGTGGTTTAGGTGGCAGGTGAGATTGTAGGGGAAGGTAGGATCGGTGGTTGGTGAAGGTGGGATAGGTGGGTGGGAAAGGTGGGGTGGGTGGGTGGGAAAGGTGGGATGGGTGGGTGGGAAAGGTGGGATAGGTGGGTGGGAAAGGTGGGTGGGGAAGATGGGATAGGTGGTTGGGAAAGGTGGGATGGGTGGTTGGGAAAAGGTGGTTTAGGTGGCAGGTGAGATTGTAGGGGAAGGTAGGATCGGTGGTTGGTGAAGGTGGGATAGGTGGGTGGGAAAGGTGGGGTGGGTGGGTGGGAAAGGTGGGATGGGTGGGTGGGAAAGGTGGGATAGGTGGGTGGGAAAGGTGGGTGGGGAAGATGGGATAGGTGGTTGGGAAAGGTGGGATGGGTGGTTGGGAAAAGGTGGTTTAGGTGGCAGGTGAGATTGTAGGGGAAGGTAGGATCGGTGGTTGGTGAAGGTGGGATAGGTGGGTGGGAAAGGTGGGATAGGTGGGTGGGAGATATGGGATAGGTTGGTGGGATAGGTGGGTGGGAAATGTGGGATAGGTGGCAGGTGAGATTGCAGATTAAGATTTCTCCCGTATTATAATAAAATACAAGGATACGAGTTTGATATAGATTCATCGGAACGTCATATAGTCTCTAATCATGCTGAACATGCTCCAAATTTCTTTGAGGCCTTACCTCACAGAAGATTACATACTACAGATTACATGCTACACATTGACGGGATTGCTCTTAGGACATTAACAGATTCGACCATTTCTAACACATCTGCTGGTCAACCCCGGTGATTAGTGCTTCCAGTGACTACGTCATCTGTGTGATGATAATGAATTGATCGTGAAAGCAGTCGCTGGAGACTCTGAGATATTAATAATCTAGACTCCACCCTCTGGCCTTGACATTTCATAAAAAATACATCCGCTAACCCATATGGCGTCACAAAATTTTCCACAACTTAACCTGTTGTGTGATGTAAAAAACCCACAATTTTTTGATCTATGTAATATCACCCAAGACTCCGAGCGATATAATGCTAATAAAAATCCTACTATCTGATATTTATATATATAAACATGATCCTATATTTACAACATTAAAAAGTGATCCCAACCAATCGCGACTAAGCAGAAGTGACTGGTAAAGATTATACGCGATCACTGACTAAATTCCTTCCCCAGAGCGCCCCCCTGGCAGTCAAGTATGGGAAGTGTTGCGTGCCCCTTTTAACTCAGTTCCTCCCCCTTGGTGATGGTTTTCCTCCGTCATTCTTGTGTTTACAATTCAAGGGTCTGATCTTACATTCTGAACATTCAGTTTGATTAAGGGGATGCACTAGGGCAGCGGTTCTCAACCTGTGGGTCGCGTCCCCTTTGAAACACAATTTCACGACAAACTATATGGTTCCACGTCTCTCCCAGATCTTGGAGACAAAATGTCACGACAAAAATATATGGTCCCACTTCTCTCCCAGATCTTGAAGACACAATGTCATGATAAAATATATGGTTCCACTTCTCTCCCAGATCTTGGAGACAAAATGTCATGATAAAATATATGGTTCCACTTCTCTCCCAGATCTTGGAGACAAAATGTCATGATAAAATATATGGTTCCACTTCTCTCCCAGATCTTGGAGACAAAATGTCATGATAAAATATATGGTTCCACTTCTCTCCCAGATCTTGGAGACAAAATGTCATGATAAAATATATGGTTCCACTTCTCTCCCAGATCTTGGAGACAAAATGTCATGATAAAATATATGGTTCCACTTCTCTCCCAGATCTTGGAGACAAAATGTCATGATAAAATATATGGTTCCACTTCTCTCCCAGATCTTGGAGACAAAATGTCATGATAAAATATATGGTTCCACTTCTCTCCCAGATCTTGGAGACAAAATGTCATGATAAAATATATGGTTCCACTTCTCTCCCAGATCTTGGAGACACAATGTCATGATAAAATATATGGTTCCCCGTCTCTCCATAATACATTTGATAGGAAAACAAAACAACTATATTCTTGGTCCAAATTTGTGCTCATGAATACACCCCCCCCCCCAAAAAAAAAAATGCCAGCTGATGTTTTTAGACCAATGACAACCTTGTCAATACAGACCATCATGTCCGCCATGTTTCACCCCGTGGCGTCACAGGTCAAAGGTTGTGAGGCGATAAGTGGTGTTGATCATTAGCGTTAATTAGGAAACATGTGAAGCGGAATTTGTAGTTTTAAAAATCTTTCGTTAATCTCTAAACCCTAGTTAGAACGCTGACTGGAGCAGGGTTGTTGTTTTTTTTTTTTTGTTGGGGGGGCGGGGCGGGGGGAGAGGGCGGGGGGAGAGGGCGGGGGGAGGGGTGTTCAGCTCCCTTTGGAAGAATTTGACGTATGTCACTTAAACTTTAGAAAACTATTTTCTTTTGAAAATATAAATGTCTAAACATTCAGACCATCTCGTTGAGGGTATCGCCATGGCATTGATAATTGAGGCGATAAACAATATTGATTGGGGCTCAGACAATGTAAAGCATGTCTAAATTAGCTCCGGGGTTCACTACGTAAAACATTTCTAAATTAGCTCCGGGGTTCACTACGTAAAACATTTCTAAATTAGCTCCGGGGTTCACTACGTAAAACATTTCTAAATTAGCTCCAGGGCCCAGTCAACGTAATGCATTTCTAAATTAGCTCCGGGGCCCAGTCAACGTAATGCATTTCTAAATTAGCTCCGGGGCCCAGTCAACGTAATGCATTTCTAAATTAGCTCCAGGGGCCAGTCAACGTAAAGCATTGCTAAATTAGCTCCGGGGCCCAGTCAACGTAAAGCATTGCTAAATTAGCTCCGGGGCCCAGTCAACGTAATGCATTTCTAAATTAGCTCCGGGGCCCAGTCAACGTAATGCATTTCTAAATTAGCTCCAGGGGCCAGTCAACGTAAAGCATTGCTAAATTAGCTCCGGGGCACAGTCAACGTAAAGCATTGCTAAATTAGCTCCGGGGCCCAGTCAACGTAAAGCATTGCTAAATTAGCTCCGGGGCCCAGTCAACGTAAATCATTGCTAAATTAGCTCCGGGGCCCAGTCAACGTAAAGCATTGCTAAATTAGCTCCGGCGAAGTGATGAAATCATCTCCGAGTCTCAGCAAATTGTAGTTATCTCCCCTTTACATTTTGATTGGTCTGACTTTGGCCATCATGTTGACAATATTGTGTTTTTTTTATCTCCATGAATCCCTCGATTGTCCTTCTGTTTGAATGTGTCAAGGTGTGTCCATGTAATGGCATGGGCATGTCCATGAAGGCGCGTCCATGTTTGAATGTGGCAAGCTGTGTCCATGTTTTGGTGTGTCCATGTTTTGGTGTGTTCATGTTTAAATGTGTCAAGCTGTGTCCATGTTTTGGTGTGTCCATGTTTTGGTATGTTCATGTTTGAATGTGTCAAGCTGTGTCCATGTTTTGGTGTGTTCATGTTTGAATGTGACAAGGTGTGTCATGCTTTGTGTGTTCATGTTTGAATGTGTCAAGGTGTGTCCATGTTAGGGCATTCGATGTTTTGTCGTTTTCCATGTTTGAATGTGTCAAGGTGTGTCCATGTTTTGGTGTGTCATGTTTGAATGTGTCAAGCTGTGTCCATGTTTTGGTGTGTTCATGTTTGAATGTGTCAAGCTGTGTCCATGTTTTGGTGTGTTCATGTTTGAATGTGTCAAGGGGTGTCCATGTTTTGGTGTGTTCATGTTTGAATGTGTCAAGGTGTGTCCATGTTTTGGTGTGTTCATGTTTGAATGTGTCAAGCTGTGTCCATGTTTTGTTGTGTTCATGTTTGAATGTGTCAAGCTGTGTCCATGTTTTGGTCTGTTCATGTTTGAATGTGTCAAGCTGTGTCCATGTTTTGATGTGTTCATGTTTGAATGTGTCAAGGGGTGTCCATGTTTTGGTGTGTTCATGTTTGAATGTGTCAAGCTGTGTCCATGTTTTGGTGTGTTCATGTTTGAATGTGTCAAGCTGTGTCCATGTTTTGGTGTGTTCATGTTTGAATGTATCAAGCTGTGTCCATGTTTTGGTGTGTTCATGTTTGAATGTGTCAAGCTGTGTCCATGTTAGGGCATCTCGATGTTTTGGCGTTTTCCATGTTTGAATGTGTCCATATTTGGTTGTGTCCATGTTTGGGTGTGTCTTTGTTTGGAGGCGTCGATGTTTATCGTGTTGACATATGTTTACATTGTGTTCATCGTGAAGTTAACATTTATTAGATCGTGTGACTCCCGACTTAGGATGAGTTGGCAGTTCAAAGGTCTATTCAAGGTCATGATGTTATTATGGATGTGAACTACTTCGAGGATTGTGGTGGACAGTTGATTGGAGCGCATCCATTTTGTGAGATGATATGATTGATGATCGTGTTGTTTCTTCACCATTCCATTCGTATATCGGAAGAGGAATTGAAATATTACCATCTCAAACAAATATGGAGACATGAATAAGAATAATACATTAAAACATATCCCTTTAAAACATGTCTCATTAAAACATGTCACATTGACAAATCATTTTTGATAAAAATTTCGTTTAGACAATGGAGGGACATCGGAGCAAAATGTACTTTTGACATTTGTACCTGTCTTGTAGTGAATTGTTAACAAGAAGTGACGCTCTAAAAGATAGGAAGTGACGTTGTAATAGACAGGAAGTGGATTTTTGGAAGCAGGGAATTTTCCGTTTGGAATAACTGAAATCCGTTATTACAGAAACATACCCATTATTGGAAAAAGGTGTGTGACACACCTGTCAGTGGAATAAGGTGTGTGACATACCCGTCAGTGGAATAAGGTGTGTGACATACCCGTCAGTGGAATAAGGTGTGTGACATACCCGTCAGTGGAATAAGGTGTGTGACATACCCGTCAGTGGAATAAGGTGTGTACCATACCCATCAGTGGAATAACGTGTGTACCATACCCATCAGTGGAATAACGTGTGTACCATACCCATCAGTGGAATAACGTGTGTACCATACCCATCAGTGGAATAACGTGTGTACCATACCCATCAGTGGAATAACGTGTGTACCATACCCATCAGTGTAAGGATGAGTGGTCGCAAGGCGTTTCAGCGCAACGGAGCTACACCTGAGTTTAAAATGGCGCTGGTCGGAGCATTGGGTGTGGGAAAATCAGGTCAGTCAATTTGATTTTTTTGTATGAATCATGTAGAGCAGGCCCGCACAGCGCAAAGTGTAAGTCGGGCCGTAATACTTTCGGAAAAACTTTTGCGCGCCGAAAGATACTAAGACAAGGGGGCAAAGCTATTTAGAAAATCACAATAATAAACAATATTTCGTTAAATCGCGGGCCGAAAGTGGGTGCTAGTGGGCCGCATGAAGCCCGCGGGCCGTATGTTGTGCAGGCCTGATGCAGAGTGTTACAAGTTAACTGCGCCAGTTCTGTCACGTGACGGTGTGGGAAAACCTTGAAATGGTCTTACTGTCTTGGGAATGCTAGAACAAAGACAACAATAACGGTTCATCAATGTTGTAATATCTGCCTAGAACAGGGGCGGGCAAACGTTGTGTGTGGAGGGCCACATTGACAACTGTCAAGCTATTGTTGGGGCCGCATGATATTTTGTCCAATTTTGACATGTTGATAAACAGTTCTCTATATTATTCATATCTGTAAATTAGCATTTTAGAATTACAAGAGAAATGTCAAGGAATGATTTAACAAACGAACATGAGAAAGACTTGAGTACAAAAAAAATGTTTAAACAACCATGACGGTACATGGAACTCTGTTAAAGTCAACAACATAAATTAAAAATAAAGTAATTTTTTAAAATGTCTCAATGCCGTCGAGGGCCGTATAATTTCAGTTGCCTGGCCGCATGCGGCCCGTAGTTTGCCCACCCCTGACCTAGTAGATGCTAATAATTATTTATGTCAATAATCGTGATAGATCTCTTAAATCCACCAATCAACTCCATACCACCTCATACATACCACCTCTCACATACCATCTCTCACATACCATCTCTCACATACCACCTCTCACATACCACCTCTCACATACCATCTCTCACATACCACCTCTCACATACCACCTCTCACATACCACCTCTCACATACCACCTCTCACATACCATCTCTCACATACCACCTCTCACATACCATCTCTCACATACCACCTCTCACATACCACCTCTCACATACCATCTCTCACATACCACCTCTCACATACCATCTCTCACATACCACCTCTCACATACCATCTCTCACATACCACCTCTCACATACCACCTCTCACATACCATCTCTCACATACCATCTCTCACATATCATCTCTCACATACCATCTCTCACATACCATCTCTCACATACCACCTCTCACATACCACCTCTGACATACCACCTCTCACATACCATCTCTCACATACCATCTCTCACAAACCACCTCTCACATACCCCCTCTCACATACCACCTCTCACAAAACACCTCTCACATACCACTTCTCACATACCACCTCTCACATACCACCTCTCACATACCATCTCTCACATACCACCTCTCACATACCACCTCTCACATACCACCCCTCCCAAACCACCCCTCACACACCACCTACCTCTCACATACCACCTCTCACATACCACCTCTCACATACCACCTCTCACATACCACCTCTCACATACCACCTCTCACATACCACCTCTCACATACCACCTCTCACATACCACCTCTCACATACCATCTCTCACATACCACCTCTCACATACCACCTCTCACATACCACCTCTCACAAACCACCTCTCACATACCACCTCTCTACCACCTCTCACATACCACCTCTCACGTACCATCTCTCACATACCACCTCTCACATACCATCTCTCACATACCACCTCTCACATACCACCCCTCACATACCTCCTCTCACATACCACCTCTCCATCCAAATGCTCAATCCCACTTCACCATGCCCATCCTACTACACATCCCACCTTCCCCATCCTACAACACATCCCACCTTCCCCATCCTACTACCCATCCCACATTCCCCATCCTACTACAAATCCCACCTTCCAAATCCTACTACACATCCCACCTTCCCCATCCTACTTCACCATCACACCTTACCCATCCTACCTCACATCCCACATTCCTCATCTTACTTCAACATCCCACCTTACCCATCTTAATTCACATCCAACATTCCCCATCCTAATTCACAATATCACCCTCCCGTCCTCCTTTACAGTCCCACCTTCCCCATCCACTCCCCCATCCTAATGTCACACAACTGGGAACTACCTACATGTCAGCACGTACATCCATGCCTAGCGTTATCTCTAGATCAGCAGTTGTCAGGATTTATGGAGAAATTTACGACTTGTGAAAATAGCAAGCATCCAATCATTCCAGTGCTCTGTGTTTAAACATCACATTCTCTGTCTTTAAACATCACATTCTCTGTCTTTAAACATCACATTCTCTGTCTTTAAACATCACATTCTCTGTCTTTAAACATCACACTCTCTGTCTTTAAACATCACATTCTCTGTCTTTAAACATCACATTCTCTGTCTTTAAACATCACATTCTCTGTCTTTTAACATCACCTTCTCTCTGTCTTTCAACATCACATTCTCTGTCTTTAAAATCCCATTCTCTCTGATTTTCAACATCACATTCTCTGTCTTTAAACATCACATTCTCTGACTTTCAACATCACATTCTCTGTCTTTAAACATCACATTCTCTCTGTCTTTAAACATCACATTCTCTGTCTTTAAACATCACATTCTCTCTGTTTTTAAACATCACATTCTCTCTGTCTTAAAACATCACATGCTCTTTGTCTTTAAACATCTCACGTATTAAGTAACACACAAATACAACCTCACATGTAACAGTTACAAACACTGTTCTAACGAGACTCTATGTTTCAATGTTCGACGCCCTACCTCCACATGTTATTGGGGCACTTATTTCAATAACAGTCAGACTAACCATTGGACAGCAGTGTCGTTATGACTGGGCTCATCTGTAGAAAGTCTAAATATGGGTTAAATATTGTGCTTATCATTGACAAGAGGGACGTAATGACTCAGATAAGAAACTACAATTTAAAGATGACTCCATCCAGTCTACCATCTCCCAGGTCTCCCCACCAAGGACTCCACTGCCACTCATCCGACTTCCAGAAATCTGCCCCCACTCTCCCGACTCCCATGACTCTGCCCACACACTCCCGACTCCAAGGACTCCACCCCCGCTCTCCCGACTCCCAGGACGCCGCGCCCACATTCCCGACTCCCAATCTCCACCTCCACATCCCTGACTCCCAGGACTCCACCCTCACATTCCGGACTACCAGGACTCCACCCACACACTCCCGACTCCCAGGACTCCACCCACACACTCCTGACTCCCGGGACTCCACCCTCACATTCCCGACTCCCAGGACTCCACCCCCACATTCCCGACTCCCAGGACTCCACCCCCACATTCCCGACTCCCAGGACTCCACCCCCACATTCCCGACTCCCAGGACTCCGCTCCTACACTCCCGACTCCCAGGACTCCGCCCCCACACACCCACATCCAAGGTCTCCGCCCTAAGGACTCCACCTCCACTCTCCCGACTTCCAGGAATCTGCCCCCACTCTCCCGACTTCAAGGACTCCGCCAACACATTCCCGACTCCCAGTACTATGCAAACACACTCCCGACTCCCAGGACTCTGCCCACACACTCCCGACTCCCAGGACTCCGCCCACACATTCCAGATTTCCAGGACTCCGCCCCAAACATTCCCGACTCCCAGGACTCCGCCCCACAAACATAATAGTCTTCCTTCCATTTCTTCCAATTTATTACATACTGAACTGATTAGTCAGGGGCACTTCTTGTTACTTCTGAGTGATTTCTACGATATGACGTCCAGTAAAACGAAACAGCCTTGTAACAGACTGCCCAGCACCTAACCAACCAAGACTAAACAGTTCTTGCCCAGCACATAAACAACCCCGACTAAACAGTTCTTGCCTAGCACCTAACCAACCCCGACTAAACAGTTCTTGACTAGCACCTAACCAACCCAGACTAAACATTTCTTGCCTAGCACCTAACCAACCCAGACGAAACAGTTCTTTCCCAGAACCTAAAAAACAACGACTAAACAGTTCTTGCCTAGCACCTAACCAACCCAGACTTAACAGTTCTTGCCAAGCACCTAACCAACCCAGACTAAACAGTTCTTGCCTAGCACCTAACCAACCCAGACTAAACAGTTCTTGCCTAGCACCTAACCAACCCAGACTAAACAGTTCTTGCCTAGCACCTAACCAACCCAGACTAAAAAGTTCTTGCCCAGCACCTAAACAACCCCGACTAAACAGCTCGTGCCCAACAACTAAAAAACCCCCTCAAACAATTCTGGACTAGCACCTAAACAACCCCGACAAAACAGTTCTTTCCAAGCAATTACACAACCCCGACTAAACAGTTCTTGCCTAGCACCTAAACAACCACGACTAAACAGTTCTTACCTAGCACCTAAACAACCCCGACTAAACAGTTCTTGCCCAGCACCTAAACAACCCCGACTAAACAGTTCTTGCCTAGCACCTAACCAACCCAGACTAAACAGTTCTTGCCTAGCACCTAACCAACCCAGACTAAAAAGTTCTTGCCCAGCACATAAACAACCCCGACTAAACAGCTCGTGCCCAACAACTAAAAAAACCCCACAAACAGTTCTGGACTAGCTCCTAAACAACCAAGACTAAAAAGTTCTTGACTAGCACCTAAACAACCCCGACTAAACAGTTCTTTCCCAGCAATTACACAACCCCGACTAAACAGTTCTTGCCTAGCACCTAAACAACCCCGACTAAACAGTTCTTACCTAGCACCTAAACAACCCCGACTAAACAGTTCTTGCCTAGCACCTAACCAACCCAGACTAAACAGTTCTTGCCTAGCACCTAACCAACCCAGACTAAACAGTTCTTGACTAGCACCTAAACAACCCCGACTAAACAGTTCTTGCCTAGCACCTAAACAACCCCCACTAAACAGTTCTTGCCCAGCACCTAAACAACCCCCACTAAACAGTTATTGCCCAGCACCTAAACAACCCCGACTAAACAGTTCTTGCCCAGCACCTAACCAACCCAGACTAAACAGTTCTTGCCCAGCACTTAAACAACCCCGACTAAACAGTTCTTGCCCAGCACCTAACCAAACCAGACTAAAGAGTTCTTGCCCAGCACCTAAACAACCCCGACTAAACAGTTCTTGCCCAGCACCTAACCAACCCAGACTAAACAGTTCTTGCCCAGCACCTAACCAACCCAGACTAAACAGTTCTTGCCCAGCACCTAAACAACCCCGACTAAACAGTTCTTTCCCAGCACCTAAACAACCCCGACTAAACAGTTCTTGCCCAGCACCTAAACAACCCCCACTAAACAGTTCTTTCCCAGCACCTAAACAACCCCCACTAAACAGTTCTTGCCCAGCACCTAAACAACCCCGACTAAACAGTTATTTCCCAGCACCTAAACAACCCCGACTAAACAGTTCTTTCCCAGCACCTAAACAACCCCCACTAAACAGTTCTTGCCCAACACCTAAACAACCCAGACTAAACAGTTCTTACCTAGCACCTAAGCTAACAGTTCTTTCCCAGCACCTAACCAACCCCCACTAAACAGTTCTTGCCCAACACCTAAACAACCCCGACTAAACAGTTCTTACCCAGCACCTAAGCAACCCCCACTAAACAGTTCTTGCCCAGCACCTAAACAACCCCGACTAAACAGTTCTTGCCCAGCACCTAAACAACCCAGACTAAACAGTTCTTTCCCAGCACCTAAGCAACCCCAACTAAACAGTTCTTGCCCAGCACCTAAACAACCCATACTAAACAGTTCTTACCTAGCACCTAAGCAACCCCCACTAAACAGTTCTTGCCCAGAACCTAAACAACCCCGACTAAACAGTTCTTGCCCAGCACCTAAACAACCCAGACTAAACAGTTCTTTCCCAGCACCTAAGCAACCCCAACTAAACAGTTCTTTCCCAGCACCTAAGCAACCCCCACTAAACAGCTCTTTCCCAGCACCTAAACAAACCCCACTAAACAGTTCTTGCCCAGCACCTAAACAACCCCCACTAAACAGTTCTTGCCCAGCACCTAAGCAACCCCGACTAAACAGTTCTTGCCAAACACCTAAACAACCCCCACTAAACAGTTCTTGCCCAGCACCTATTCAACCCCGACTAAACAGTTCTTGCCAAACACCTAAACAACCCCGACTAAAGAGTTCTTGCCCAGCACCTAACATAGCACAACTTTTGGTACACCCAACTGTGATAGATGTGTTTTCTGGTGCACACAACCACACAGCCCCCCCCCCCCCCCCGCTGCCCGGCCCTGCCCCCCAAAGGGAGGCCCCCCCCCCCCACACGTCCCCACTGGATGACTCCAGCAACAGGAGTACAATGTTGTTCCTGAACTTTTCCAATGGCTCTAGTTTTGTTTTGGTTTTCGCCGTGCCATAGCCGTCCGTGTGGCCCAGATAGCCCGCCTAGAGACTCAGATGGCACCACAGTCATAAGCCATGGCATTCTTTGTTAATGTGTGCCTGGGTGCTTGGGCGCCTGGGTGCCTGGAACCGTGCGCCTGTGCTTTTCTGTGTCTTTGTCTTTGCCTCTATGCAGAGGCCTAGCGAGGGGGGGGGGGCGCCAGCTAGTTAGGGGCGCCAAAATGTGCTTTGATGTTATTTTAATGGTAAAAATAATGGGTTTGAGAGTTGAAAAACAGAAAAGGGGGCGCTTTAAAATGGATCTTGTCCCCGGGCGCCGAACACCCTCGCTACGCCTCTGCCTCTATGTGTGTCTGTGTGTTTCATGCAGGTGTCTCTGTGTTTTACAAGTTTCCGTGTCTGTCTGTGTGTGTGTGCGTTTGTGTGTCTGTGTGTGTGTGTGCGTATGTGTGTGTGTGTGTGTGTGCGTGTGTGTGTGTGCGTCAGTTGCTAAACAAGAGAAACTTAATATTACAGCAGATTAGCTGTTTAACTATTTAACAGTTTAGCGGTTTCGCTGAATGAGTCAAGAAGTCTTGAAGATGTCATGTTTGAAGCCTTCCGGGAAATGCCATCTGCTTGACCTCTACGTCACCGTTAGATGGTTTGACAAATGTAATTAGTGTTCAGATTTGGCTCGTTGGATCAGTGGTTCTCAACCTGCCTGAATTAAGAAAACCTTTAATACAGTTCCTCATGATGTGGTGATACCCGACCATAAAATTATTTTCGTTGCTACTTCATAAATATTTGTTTTTCGATGGTCTTAAGCGACACCCGTGTAAAGGGCCCATGGACTCGCGAACCACAGATTGAGAACGTCTCCGATAGATGAACACCACGTAACAAAGGATTCGAAACCAGTATACCAATAAAAACTATACTAAAGCCAATAATAGTAACAATAATCAATTTAATTATACCTCGATATAAACATATAAAATCAAATATAAAGAAATGAAAACTTCATTGAGTACGCCTACTAACTCTCAGGACGTGAATACAATAAGAGAAAGGCCAAGCTGTCAATCCACACCACGCATGGACATGTGTGTAAGTCTCCATCGGTCTCTTTAATCTCTGGTAAGTCACAGTCGACCGTCGTATTCATTTTAAGTGAGGAAGTCTGAACCCCAAAGAAAAGAAAGTCTAGAAATTCAATAGCCAGTCCATCTGCTTGAACAGTTATGTAACATAGACCATTAAGCCAGTTTGTCTGCTTGACCAGTGATGTAACATAGACCATTAAGCCAGTTCAACTGCTTGACCAGTGATGTAACATAGACCATTAAGCCAGTTCAACTGCTTGACCAGTGATGTAAACATAGACCATTAAGCCAGTTTGTCTGCTTGACCAGTGATGTAACATAGACCATTAAGCCAGTTCAACTGCTTGACCAGTATCTCTATTGCTACTAAGTTATTGGTGAAACAAAGATGTCATCAATAGAACTACATAACATCAAGATACCAACCTACATTACATCAAGATACCAACCTACATTACATCAAGATACCAACCTACATTACATCAAGATACCAACCTACATTACATCAAGATACCAACCTACATTACATCAAGATACACATCAAGATACCAACCTACATTACATCAAGATACCAACCTACATTACATCAAGATACCAACCTACATTACATCAAGATACCAACCTACATTACATCAAGATACCAACCTACATTACATCAAGATACAACCTAAATAACAAACTACATAACATCGAGATACCAACCAACAGTACATCAAGATACCAACCTACATAACAAACTACATAACATCAAGATACCAACCAACGTTACATCAAAATACCAACCAACATTACATCAAGATACCAACCAACATTACATCAAGATACCAACCTACATAACATCAAGATACCAACCTATATAACATCAAGATACCAACCTACATAACATCAAGATAGAACCAACATTACATCAAGATACCAACCAAAATTACATCAAGATACCAACCAACATTACATCAAGATACCAACCAACATTACATCAAGATACCAACAAACATTACATCAAGATACCAACCTATATTACATTAAGATACCAACCTACATAACATCAAGATACCAACCTACATAACATCAAGATACCGACCTACATTACATCAATATACCAACCTACATTACATCAAGATACCAACCTACATAACATCAAG
Source organism: Lymnaea stagnalis (assembly GCA_964033795.1). Taxonomy (NCBI): domain Eukaryota; kingdom Metazoa; phylum Mollusca; class Gastropoda; family Lymnaeidae; genus Lymnaea; species Lymnaea stagnalis. Next base: position 2,706,247 of record CAXITT010000002.1, on the reverse strand, counting down.
ATACCAACCTACATTACATCAAGATACCAACCTACATTACATCAAGATACCAACCTACATAACAAACTACATAACATCAAGATACCACCCTACATTACATAAGATACAACCTACATAACATCAATATACCAAACTACATAATCATCAAGATACCAACCTACATTACATCAAGATACCAACCTACATTACATCAAGATACCAACCTACATAACAAACTACATAATCATCAAGATACCAACCTACATATCAAACTACATAACATCAAGATACCAACCTACATTACATAAGATACAACCTACATAACATCAATATACCAAACTACATAATCATCAAGATACCAACCTACATTACATCAAGATACCAACCTACATTACATCAAGATACCAACCTACATTACATCAAGATACCAACCTACATTACATCAAGATACAACCTAAATAACAAACTACATAACATCGAGATACCAACCTACATTACATCAAGATACCAACCTACATTACATCAAGATACCAACCTACATAACATCAAGATACCAACCTACATAACATCAAGATACCAACCTACATTACATCAAGATACCAACCTACATAACAAACCACATAATCATCAAGATACCAACCTACATAACAAACTACATAATCATCAAGATACCAACCTACATATCAAACTACATAACATCAAGATACCAACCTACATTACATCAAGATATCAACCTACATAACATCAATATACCAAACTACATAATCATCAAAATACCAACCTACATAAAATCAAGATACCAACCTTCATGGCATCAAGATACCAACCTTATGAAATCAAGATACCAACCAACGTGACATCAAGATACCAACCTACATAGCATCAAGATACCAACCTACATAACATCAAGATACCAACCTACATAACATCAAGATACCAACCAACATTACATCAAAATACCAACCAACATTACATCAAGATACCAACCAACATTACATCAAGATACCAAACTACATAGCATCAAGATACCAACAAACATTACATCAAGATACCAAGCTACATATCATCAAGATACCAACCTACATAACATCAAGATACCGACCTTCATGACAATCAAGATACCAACCTTCATGACATCAAGATACCAACCTTCATGACATTAAGATACCAACCCACATGAAGTCAAGATACCAACCAACATTACATCAATATAACAACCAACATAATACAAGATACCAACCCACATGACATCAAGATACCAACCTACATAGCATCAAGATATCAACCTACATAACAAACTACATTACATCAAGATACCAACCTACATTACATCAAGATATCAACCTGCATAGAATCAAGATACCACAGGTAAATGCATTATTCAATCACAGTTTTACAAAAGATATAATGAATCGTGTGTTATGACATAATGTCCAGCACAAACATTGCAGACGAACATTGTTCTAAGAATAAATATTGCTTTCAAAAACAAATCTTAACTTAAACATCTAAAACGGACCGTGCAGCCCGTAAACCTGCTAACCTCAGTCATGTGGTTTTCAGTTTCCTGAATAAATATTTTTCCACCTTGCATCGAATCTCTTCCATGTGTTAAACGATTTGATAAAAACACACACACACACACACCTTCGGAAGTTGTCGATTTCAAGGCAATACTGGTCTGATCCGGTCTGGTCTGGTCTAGTCTGATTTGGTATGGTCCAATCTGGTCTAGTCTGGTTTGGTATGGTCTGGTCTGGTCCAGTCTGTTATGGTATGGTCTGGTCTGGTATGGTTTGGTCTGGTCTGGATTGGTTTGGTCTGGTCTGGTCTGGTCTGGTCCGGTCCGGTCTGGTCTTGTCCGGTCTGGTCTGGTCCTGTCTGGTAGGCTTACTCAGGAAAACAAATCTTGTCAAGACGGGTTCGACTGGCCCATGTACCATAGAATGCAAACATTGCTTTTTCTACCTCTCTTTCGTTTAATTCCCCCGCTTCGTCCAAATCTCTCAACTTACTGCCAATAATGAGTGGAACAAATATAGTTTCAAACCTTTCTTGAAATTTTAGCTGGAGGCGCTTCAATTCCTCAGTTCCATGTTGCAGTCCGACTTTCAACCTTTTTGACAGTTACCTGTAACATAGCTGCCGGTACCGGTACCGGTACTTGGTTCGTTCTGTTGGAAATACAATCAGATCTCTGCAGTTGGGATTTCAAAAGACTGTTTGAGCAGTATGCACTAGAAACCCGAATTCCTGTCAATTTTCAAAGACAATGACCAAGTAATACGAAAGACGAACGTTATCATTCCTGCGGAGGTCACGGCACAGGTCACGGCACAGGTCACGGCACAGGTCACGGCACAGGTCACGGCACAGGCCACGACACTGGGTCGCGGCACAGGTCACGACAATGGTCACGTGACAGGTCATGGCACAGGTCATGGCAAACGTCATGACACTGGTCACGGCACAGGTCCCGATACAGACCACGACACAGGTTACGGCACAGGTCACGACACAGGCCACGACACTGGGTCGCGGCACAGGTCATGACAAGATCACGGCAAACGCCACGACACAGGTCACGGCGCAGGTCGCAGATGGTGTCAAGCCGTTTCACTCAGATGCCGCCCTAATGCTCAGGTTCACGAGAACTGTCCCCCACAATGACGCGGTCACTATTCATGACGCTGTAACTATTCATGACGCTGTAACCATTCATGACGCTGTAACTATTTATGACGCTGTAACTATTTATGACGCTGTAACTATTCATGACGCTGTAACTATTCATGACGCTGTAACCATTCATGACGCTGTAACTATTTATGACGCTGTAACTATTCATGACGCTGTAGCTATTTATGACGCTGTAACTATTCAAGACGCTGTAACTATTCATGACGCTGTAACTATTCATGACGGTGTAACTATTCATGACGCTGTAATCATTCATGACGCTGTAACTATTTATGGCGCTGGCCTTTGCGGAGAAACAAGATAAGACAAATGGCAATATGGCAAGAGCAGGTCGTTGCTGCCCAAAGGTATGGACAAGCCGGAAGACGGGTGGAAAGTACGGACTAATACGGACAAGAGGTCGATGATACAAACTGTTCGTATTATATACGGATGTCTGGTCACCCTAACTAGACACACCGGAGTTGGGGAGGGGAGACCAGGGTAGATACAGAGGTCTGCTAAGGTCGTCAATAGATCCACTCCCACCTCAGGTCACTAGAGTGTTCTATAGGGCACAACCTCAGGCCACTACACTACAGGACCTACCCACCTTTGGTAATACAAACCCGTACGCCGTACACAAAATCTCCAAAATCTACCCCCCCCCCCCTTTTTCCTCTGTGTGTAAGTAATATAGAGATGGCCTTTACTTAAAGAATGATGCCAATTTGAAATGTCATGTCATTTGACGTAACACCAACCAACCACTAAACAGCTTTAGGATCTCAACTATTCCAGGTCAAATCTCTTTGTTGAACGAACCGACTGTTGAGCTCTCTCAGCAGCAGACGATCCTAGCCCATAAAGCTGGGGGAATTCCCGATTTAATGAACCTTTTAAACACTGGCGCGTATGGCTTGCAACATGAACATTTATCTCGACGACATGTTTAAACCCGGGCATCAACACGACCGGAAGCAGAACAGTTGTTTGCAGGGACACAAAACAAATCGTAAAGGGGAGACCATGTTCTTGCGTCAGTCAGGCCGTGTTTTACAGCATTGGAGTGAGATGGGGGGGGGGGGGGGGGGGGGGGGGGGGGGGGGGGGGGGGGGGGGGGGTGGGGGGGGGGGGGCGAGGTGGAGGAAGTTGGTTTGGGGGAAAGAATTAAAACAGGAAGTTTGGAAAGAATGGGAAAACAATAGGCCAATGGGTTTAACAGTAGGCATGGGGGGGGGGGGGGGGGGGGGGGGGTGGGGGTTGGGGGGCGAGGTGGAGGAAGTTGGTTTGGGGGAAAGAATTAAAACAGGAAGTTTGGAAAGAATGGGAAAACAATAGGCCAATGGGTTTAACAGTAGGCACACGGGTTTAACAATTGGCACACGGGTTTAACAATTGGCAGACGGGTTTAACAATAGGCGCATTGGTTTAACAATAGGCACATTGTTTTAACAATAGCCACACGGGTTTAGCAATAGGCACATGGGTTTAACTGTAGGCACATGTGTTTAACAATAGGCACACGGGTTTAACAATAGGCGCATTGGTTTAACAATAGCCACACGGGTTTAGCAATAGGCACATGGGTTTAACAGTAGGCACATGGGTTTAACAATAGGCACATGGGTTTAACAGTAGGCACATGGGTTTAACAATAGCCCGACGGGTTTAACAATAGGCACACGGGTTTAACAATAGGCACATTGATTTAACAATAGCCACATGGGCTTAGCAATAGGCACATGGGTTTAACAGTAGGCACATGGGTTTAACAATAGGCACACGGGTTTAGCAATAGGCACATTGGTTTAAGAAAAAAGCACATAGGTTTAACAATAGGCACATTGGTTTAACAATAGCCAAACTGGGTTAGCTATAGGAACATGGGTTTAACAATAAGCACATAGGTTTAACAATAGGCACATCGGTGCCGTCAGTTTGTCCGGTAGCTGATGGTCAGTGAGAAAAGTGGAGCATCGAATGATCCAATGTAATCTTGGTTGTCTTAAGACTTGACTTTTTAAATCATGGCGTCAAAGATGACTTTACGGTAAAAATAGTAGCCTGAAAAATCATCCTTTTGTCTTGTTTTCAGTGAATAGAATTCACCCATAATTCAAGAGCCTTTTCTTCAAAGTATTTCATCCGTGGTTCACTTTGCTGCTATAGAAATGTGGTGGTGAATTGAAGAGTGATCAGACCCTGTGTACGGGCTTCGTAAGTCATTGCAATAACAAGATTTGATTTGTCCTGGAACAGCGACAAGCTGTGACAAAAAGTGACAAGCTGTGACAAACTGTGACAAACTGTGACAAACTGTGACAAACAGCAACAAGCTGTGACAAGATGTGACAAGTTGTGACAAACTGTGACAAACTGTGACAAGCTGTGACAAGCTGTGACAAGCTGTGACAAGCTGTGACAAGCTGTGACAAGCTGTGACAAACTGTGACAAACTGTGACAAAAAGTGACAGCAGATAGGATAAATGAAAAAAATAACAAGAAATAGAAAGTGGTAAAAAAAATATTTTTTTTAAACTTAAGTTTTCGCCGTTAAAGTTATTGCAGGGAGTTGGGTTTTTCAAAAGCAAGCTCACAGAAAGAAAGAAATTAATTGTATCATTCCTGTGAACAATAAGATTTTAACGGACGCAAATATTTGGGAAATGTGTCAAATATAAGAAATAGGAAGCGAAATGAGGATCAATGGTCAGAAAGAATTTGACCAATGCCAGTTGTTCCTCTCTATGACGCATTATAGGATTATGGTCTTATGTCTCTGGGTCCACATGGTTGGGTGATGTGACCATGCCTAGATGATGTGCACATGGTTGGGTGATGTGACCATGCCTACATGATGTGCACATGGTTGGGTGATGTTACCATGCCTAAATCATGTGCACATGTTTGGGTGATGTGACCATGCCTAGATGATGTGCACATGTTTGGGTGATGTGACCATGCCTACATGATGTGCACATGTTTGGGTGATGTGACCATGCCTAAATCATGTGCACATGTTTGGGTGATGTGACCATGCCTACATGATGTGCACATGGTTTGGTGATGTGACCATGCCTAGATGATGTGCACATGGTTGGGTGATGTGACCATGCCTAGATGATGTGCACATGTTTGGGTGATGTGACCATGCCTAGATGATGTGCACATGGTTGGGTGATGTGACCATGCCTAAATCATGTGCACATGTTTGGGTGATGTGACCATGCCTAAATGATGTGCACATGTTTGGGTGATGTTACCATGCCTAAATCATGTGCACATGTTTGGGTGATGTGACCATGCCTAAATGATGTGCACATGTTTGGGTGATGTGACCATGCCTAGATGATGTGCACATGTTTGGGTGATGTGACCATGCCTAGATGATGTGCACACGGTTAGGTGATGTGACCATACCTAGATGATGTGTACATGTTTGGGTGATGTGACCATGCCTAGATGATGTGCACATGTTTGGGTGATCTGACCATGCCTAGATGATGTGTACATGTTTGGGTGATCTGACCATGCCTAGATGATGTGTACATGTTTGGGTGATTTGACCATGCCTAGATGATGTGTACATGTTTGGGTGATTTGACCATGCCTAGATGATGTGCACATGGTTGGGTGATGTGACCATGCCTAGATGATGTGTACATGTTTGGGTGATGTGACCATGTCTAGATGATGTGCACATGTTTGGGTGATTTGACCATGCCTAGATGATGTGCACATGGTTGGGTGATTTGACCATGCCTAGATGATGTGTACATGTTTGGGTGATGTTACCATGCCTCGATGATGTGCACATGTTTGGGTGATGTGACCATGCCTAGATGATGTGCACATGGTTGGGTGATGGGACCATGCCTAGATGATGTGCACATGGTTGGGTGATGTGACCATGCCTAGATGATGTGCACATGTTTGGGTGATGTGACCATGCCTAGATGATGTGCACATGGTTGGGTGATGTGCACATGGTTGGGTGATGGGACCATGTCTAGATGATGTGCACATGGTTGGGTGATGTGACCATGCCTAGATGATGTGCAAATGGTTGGATGATGGGACCATGTCTAGATGATGTGCACATGTTTGGGTGATGGGACCATGCCTAGATGATGTGCAAATGGTTGGATGATGGGACCATGTCTAGATGATGTGCACATGTTTGGGTGATGGGACCATGTCTAGATGATGTGCAAATGGTTGGATGATGGGACCATGTCTAGATGATGTGCACATGTTTGGGTGATGGGACCATGTCTAGATGATGTGCACATGGTTGGGTGATGTGACCATGCCTAGATGATGTGCAAATGGTTGGATGATGGGACCATGTCTAGATGATGTGCACATGGTTGGGTGATGTGACCATGCCTAGATAATGTGCACATGGTTGGGTGATGGGACCATGTCTAGATGATGTGCACATGTTTGGGTGATGTGACCATGCCTAGATGATGTGCACATGTTTGGGTGATGTGACCATGCCTAAATAATGTGCACATGGTTGGGTGATGTGACCATGCCTAGATGATGTGCACATGGTTGGGTGATGTGACCATGCCTAGATGATGTGCAAATGGTTGGGTGATGTGACCATGCCTAAATAATGTGCACATGGTTGGGTAATGTGATTGCACATGTTTGGGTGATGTGACCATGCCTAGATGATGTGCACATGGTTGGGTGATGTGACCATGCCTAGATGATGTGCACATGGTTGGGTGATGTGACCATGCCTAGATGATGTGCAAATGGTTGGATGATGTGACCATGCCTAAATGATATGCACATGTTTGGGTTATGTGACCATGCCTAAATGATGTGCACATGTTTGGGTGATGTGACCATGCCTAAATGATGTGCACATGTTTGGGTGATGTGACCATGCCTAGATGATGTGCACATGGTTTGGTGATGTGACCATGCCTAGATGATGTGCAAATGGTTGGGTGATGTGACCATGAAAAGATGATGTGCAAATGGTTGGATGATGTGACCATGCCTAGATGATGTGAAAATGGTTGGGTGATGTGACCATGCCTAAATGATGTGCACATGTTTGGGTTATGTGACCATGCCTAGATGATGTGCAAATGGTTGGGTGATGTGACCATGCCTAAATGATGTGCACATGTTTGGGTGATGTGACCATGCCTAGATGATGTGCACATGTTTGGGTGATGTGACCATGCCTAGATGATGTGCACATGTTTGGGTGATGTGACCATGCCTAGATGATGTGCACATGGTTGGGTGATGTGACCATGCCTAGATGATGTGCAAATGGTTGGGTGATGTGACCATGCCTAAATAATGTGCACATGGTTGGGTGATGTGACCATGCCTAGATGATGTGCACATGGTTGGGTGATGTGACCATGCCTAGATGATGTGCAAATGGTTGGGTGATGTGACCATGCCTAAATGATGTGCACATGGTTGGGTGATGTGACCATGTCTAGATGATGTGCACATGGTTGGGTGATGTGACCATGCCTAGATGATGTGCAAATCGTTGGATGATGTGACCATGCCTAAATGATGTGCACATGTTTGGGTTATGTGACCATGCCTAGATGATGTGCACATGTTTGGGTGATGTGACCATGCCTAAATGATGTGCACATGTTTGGGTGATGTGACCATGCCTAGATGATGTGCACATGGTTTGGTGATGTGACCATGCCTAAATGATGTGCACATGTTTGGGTGATGTGACCATGCCTAGATGATGTGCACATGTTTGGGTTATGTGACCATGCCTAGATGATGTGCAAATGGTTGGGTGATGTGACCATGCCTAGATGATGTGAAAATGGTTGGGTGATGTGACCATGCCTAAATGATGTGCACATGTTTGGGTTATGTGACCATGCCTAGATGATGTGCACATGTTTGGGTGATGTGACCATGCCTAGATGATGTGCACATGTTTGGGTGATGTGACCATGCCTAGATGATGTGCACATGGTTTGGTGATGTGACCATGCCTAGATGATGTGCACATGTTTGGGTGATGTGACCATGCCTAGATGATGTGCACATGTTTGGGTGATGTGACCATGCCTAGATGATGTGCACATGGTTGGGTGATGTGACCATGCCTAGATGATGTGCACATGTTTGGGTGATGTGACCATGCCTAGATGATGTGCACATGTTTGGGTGATGTGACCATGCCTAGATGATGTGCACATGGTTGGGTGATGTGACCATG
>CAXITT010000002.1:2652014-2695577 GCA_964033795.1 Lymnaea stagnalis | reverse complement strand
CAATGATTTAAATGAGTGGATGTGTTCCAATGATTTAAATGAGTGGATGTGTTCCAATGATTTAAATGAGTGGATGTGTTCCAATGATTTAAATGAGTGGATGTGTTCCAATGATTTAAATGAGTGGATATGTTCCAATGATTTAAATGAGTGGATGTGTTCCAATGATTTAAATGAGCGGATGTGTTCCAATGATTTAAATGAGTGGATGTGTTCCAATGATTTAAATGAGTGGATGTGTTCCAATAATTTAAATGAGTGGATGTGTTCCAATGATTTAAATGAGTGGATGTGTTCCAATGATTTAAATGAGTGGATGTGTTCCAATGATTTAAATGAGTGGATGTGTTCCAATGATTTAAATGAGCGGATGTGTTCCAATGATTTAAATGAGTGGATGTGTTCCAATGATTTAAATGAGCGGATGTGTTCCAATGATTTAAATGAGCGGATGTGTTCCAATGATTTAAATGAGTGGATGTGTTCCAATGAATTAAATGAGTGGATGTGTTCCAATGATTTAAATGAGTGGATGTGTTCCAATGACTTAAATGAGTGGATGTGTTCCAATGAATTAAATGAGTGGATGTGTTCCAATGATTTAAATGAGTGGATGTGTTCCAATGACTTAAATGAGTGGATGTGTTCCAGTGATTTAAATGAGTGGATGTGTTCCAATGACTTAAATGAGCGGATGTGTTCCAATGATTTAAATGAGTGGATGTGTTCCAATGATTTAAATGAGCGGATGTGTTCCAATGATTTAAATGAGCAGATGTGCTCCAATGATTTAAATGAGTGGATGTGTTCCAGTGATTTAAATGAGTGGATGTGTTCCAATGATTTAAATGAGTGGATGTGTTCCAATGATTTAAATGAGTGGATGTGTTCCAATGATTTAAATGAGTGGATGTGTTCCAATGATTTAAATGAGTGGATGTGTTCCAATGATTTAAATGAGTGGATGTGTTCCAATGATTTAAATGAGTGGATGTGTTCCAATGATTTAAATGAGTGGATGTGTTCCAATGATTTAAATGAGTGGATGTGTTCCAATGATTTAAATGAGTGGATGTGTTCCAATGATTTAAATGAGTGGATGTGTTCCAATGATTTAAATGAGTGGATGTGTTCCAATGATTTAAATGAGTGGATGTGTTCCAATGATTTAAATGAGTGGATGTGTTCCAATGATTTAAATGAGTGGATGTGTTCCAATGATTTAAATGAGTGGATGTGTTCCAATGATTTAAATGAGTGGATGTGTTCCAATGATTTAAATGAGTGGATGTGTTCCAATGATTTAAATGAGTGGATGTGTTCCAATGATTTAAATGAGTGGATGTGTTCCAATGATTTAAATGAGTGGATGTGTTCCAATGATTTAAATGAGTGGATGTGTTCCAATGATTTAAATGAGTGGATGTGTTCCAATGATTTAAATGAGTGGATGTGTTCCAATGATTTAAATGAGTGGATGTGTTCCAATGATTTAAATGAGTGGATGTGTTCCAATGATTTAAATGAGTGGATGTGTTCCAATGATTTAAATGAGTGGATGTGTTCCAATGATTTAAATGAGTGGATGTGTTCCAATGATTTAAATGAGTGGATGTGTTCCAATGATTTAAATGAGTGGATGTGTTCCAATGATTTAAATGAGTGGATGTGTTCCAATGATTTAAATGAGTGGATGTGTTCCAATGATTTAAATGAGTGGATGTGTTCCAATGATTTAAATGAGTGGATGTGTTCCAATGATTTAAATGAGTGGATGTGTTCCAATGATTTAAATGAGCGGATGTGTTCCAATGATTTAAATGAGTGGATGTGTTCCAATGATTTAAATGAGTGGATGTGTTCCAATGATTTAAATGAGTGGATGTGTTCCAATGATTTAAATGAGTGGATGTGTTCCAATGATTTAAATGAGTGGATGTGTTCCAATGATTTAAATGAGTGGATGTGTTCCAATGATATAAATGAGTGGATGTGTTCCAATGATTTAAATGAGTGGATGTGTTCCAATGATTTAAATGAGTGGATGTGTTCCAATGATTTAAATGAGTGGATGTTTTAAAATGATTTAAATGAGTGGATGTGTTCCAGTGATTTAAATGAGTGGATGTGTTCCAGTGATTTAAATGAGCGGCTGTGTTCCAGTGATTTAAATGAGTTGATGTGTTCCAATGATTTAAATGAGCGGATGTGTTCTAATGAATTAAATGAGTGGATGTGTTCCAATGATTTAAATGAGTGGATGTGTTCCAATGATTTAAATGAGTGGATGTGTTCCAATGATTTAAATGAATGGATGTGTTCTAGTGATTTAAATGAGTGGATGTGTTCCAATGATTTAAATAAGTGGATGTATTCCAGTGATTTAAATGAGTGGATGTGTTCCAATGATTTAAATGAGTGGATGTGTTCCAGTGATTTAAATGAGTGGATGTGTTCCAAAGATTTAAATGAGCGGATGTGTTCCAATGATTTAAATGAGTGGATGTGTTCCAATGATTTAAATGAGTGGATGTGTTCCAATGATTTAAATGAGTGGATGTGTTCCAATGATTTAAATGAGTGGATGTGTTCCAATGATTTAAATGAGTGGATGTGTTCCAATGATTTAAATGAGTGGATGTGTTCCAATGATTTAAATGAGTGGATGTGTTCCAATGATTTAAATGAGTGGATGTGTTCCAATGATTTAAATGAGTGGATGTGTTCCAATGATTTAAATGAGTGGATGTGTTCCAATGATTTAAATGAGTGGATGTGTTCCAATGATTTAAATGAGTGGATGTGTTCCAATGATTTAAATGAGTGGATGTGTTCCAATGATTTAAATGAGTGGATGTGTTCCAATGATTTAAATGAGTGGATGTGTTCCAATGATTTAAATGAGTGGATGTGTTCCAATGATTTAAATGAGTGGATGTGTTCCAATGATTTAAATGAGTGGATGTGTTCCAATGATTTAAATGAGTGGATGTGTTCCAATGATTTAAATGAGTGGATGTGTTCCAATGATTTAAATGAGTGGATGTGTTCCAATGATTTAAATGAGTGGATGTGTTCCAATGATTTAAATGAGTGGATGTGTTCCAATGATTTAAATGAGTGGATGTGTTCCAATGATTTAAATGAGTGGATGTGTTCCAATGATTTAAATGAGTGGATGTGTTCCAATGATTTAAATGAGTGGATGTGTTCCAATGATTTAAATGAGTGGATGTGTTCCAATGATTTAAATGAGTGGATGTGTTCCAATGATTTAAATGAGTGGATGTGTTCCAATGATTTAAATGAGTGGATGTGTTCCAATGATTTAAATGAGTGGATGTGTTCCAATGATTTAAATGAGTGGATGTGTTCCAGTGATTTAAATGAGTGGATGTGTTCCAATGATTTAAATGAGTGGATGTGTTCCAGTGATTTAAATGAGTGGATGTGTTCCAATGATTTAAATGAGTTGATGTGTTCCAATGATTTAAATGAGCGGATGTTTTCCAATGATTTAAATGAGTGGATTTGTTCCAATGATTTAAATGAGTGGATGTGTTCCAATGATTTAAATGAGTGGATGTGTTCCAATGATTTAAATGTGTGGATGTGTTCCAGTAATTTAAATTAGTGGATGTGTTCCAATGATTTAAATGAGTGGATGTGTTCCAATGATTTAAATGAGTGGATGTGTTCCAATGATGTTAAATGAGTGGATGTGTTCCAATGATATAAATGAGTGGATGTGTTCCAATGATTTAAATGAGTGGATGAGTTCCAATGATTTAAATGAGTGGATGTGTTCCAATGATTTAAATGAGTGGATGTGTTCCAGTGATTTAAATGAGTGGATGTGTTCCAATGATTTAAATGAGTGGATGTGTTCCAATGATTTAAAGGAGTGGATGTGTTCCAGTGATTTAAATGAGTGGATGTGTTCAAGTGATTTAAATGAGTGGATGTGTTCCAGTGATTTAAATGAGTGGATGTGTTCCAATGATTTAAATGAGTGGATGTGTTCCAATGATTTAAATGAGTTGATGTGTTCCAATGATTTAAATGAGTGGATGTGTTCCAATGATTTAAATGAGTGGATGTGTTCCAATGATTTAAATGAGTGGATGTGTTCCAATGATTTAAATGAGTGGATGTGTTCCAATGATTTAAATGAGTGGATGTTTTAAAATGATTTAAATGAGTGGATGTGTTCCAGTGATTTAAATGAGTGGATGTGTTCCAGTGATTTAAATGACCGGATGTGTTCCAGTGATTTAAATGAGTAGATGTGTTCCAATGATTTAAATGAGCGGATGTGTTCCAATGAATTAAATGAGTGGATGTGTTCCAATGATTTAAATGAGTGGATGTGTTCCAGTCATTTGAATGAGCGGATGTGTTCCAGTGATTTAAATGAGTGGATGTGTTCCAGTGACTTAAATGAGTTGATGTGTTCCAATGATTTAAATGAGTGAATGTGTTCCAATGATTTAAATGAGCGGATGTGTTCCAATGATTTAAATGAGTAGATGTGTTTCAGTGATTTAAATGAGTGGATGTGTTCCAATGATTTAAATGATTGGATGTGTTCCAGTGATTTAAATGAGTGGATTTTTTCCAATGATTTAAATGAGTGGATGTGTTCCAATGATTTAAATTAGCGGATGTGTTCCAATGATTTAAATGAGTGGATGTGTTCCAATGATTTAAATGAGTGGATGTGTTCCAATGATTTAAATGAGTGGATGTGTTCCAGTGATTTAAATGAGTTGATGTGTTCCAATGATTTAAATGAGTTGATGTGTTCCAATGATATAAATGAGTGGATGTGTTCCAATAATTTAAATGAGTGGATTTGTTCCAGTGATTTAAATGAGTGGATGTGTTCCAATGATTTAAATGAGCGGATGTGTTCCAATGATTTAAAGGAGTGGATGTGTTCCAGTGATTTAAATGAGTGGATTTGTTCAAGTGATTTAAATGAGTTGATGTGTTCCAGTGATTTTAATGAGTGGATGTGTTCCAATGATTTAAATGAGTGGATGTGTTCCAATGATTTAAATGAATGGATGTGTTCCAATGATTTAAATGAATGGATGTGTTCTAGTGATTTAAATGAGTGGATGTGTTCCAATGATTTAAATAAGTGGATGTATTCCAGTGATTTAAATGAGTGGATGTGTTCCAATGATTTAAATGAGTGGATGTGTTCCAGTGATTTAAATGAGTGGATGTGTTCCAAAGATTTAAATGAGCGGATGTGTTCCAATGATTTAAATGAGCGGATGTGTTCCAATGATTTAAATGACTGGATGTGTTCCAATGATTTAAATGAGTGGATGTGTTCCAATGATTTAAATGAGTGGATGTGTTCCAATTATTTAAATGAGTTGATGTGTTCCAATGATTTAAATGAGTGGATGTGTTCCAATGATTTAAATGAGTGGATGTTTTAAAATGATTTAAATGAGTGGATGTGTTCCAGTGATTTAAATGAGTGGATGTGTTCCAGTGATTTAAATGAGCGGATGTGTTCCAGTGATTTAAATGAGTTGATGTGTTCCAATGATTTAAATGAGCGGATGTGTTCCAATGAATTAAATGAGTGGATGTGTTCCAATGATTTAAATGAGTGGATGTGTTCCAGTGATTTGAATGAGTGGATGTATTCCAGTGATTTAAATGAGTGGATGTGTTCCAGTGACTTAAATGAGTGGATGTTTTCCAATGATGTAAATGAGTGAATGTGTTCCAATGATTTAAATGAGCGGATGTGTTCCAATGATTTAAATGAGTAGATGTGTTCCAGTGATTTAAATGAGTGGATGTGTTCCAATGATTTAAATGATTGGATGTGTTCCAGTGATTTAAATGAGTGGATTTTTTCCAATGATTTAAATGAGTGGATGTGTTCCAATGATTTAAATTAGCGGATGTGTTCCAATGATTTAAATGAGTGGATGTGTTCCAATGATTTAAATGAGTGGATGTGTTCAAGTGATTTAAATGAGTGGATGTGTTCCAATGATTTAAATGAGTGGATGTGTTCCAATGATTTAAATGAGTGGATGTGTTCCAATGATTTAAATGAGTGGATGTGTTCCAATGATTTAAATGAGTCGATGTGTTCCAATGATTTAAATGAGTGGATGTGTTCCAGTGATTTAAATGAGTGGATGTGTTCCAATGATTTCAATGAGTGGATGTGTTCCAATGATTTAAATGAGTGGATGTGTTCCAATGATTTAAATGAGTGGATGTGTTCCAATGATTTAAATGAGTGGATGTGTTCCAATGATATAAATGAGTCGATGTGTTCCAATGATTTTTATGAGTGGATGTGTTCAAATGATTTAAATGAGTGGATGTGTTCCAATGATTTAAATGAGTGGATGTGTTCCAGTGATTTAAATGAGTGGATGTGTTCCAATGATTTAAATGAGCGGATGTGTTCCAATGATTTAAATGAGTGGATGTGTTCCAGTGATTTAAATGAGTGGATGTGTTCAAGTGATTTAAATGAGTTGATGTGTTCCAGTGATTTTAATGAGTGGATGTGTTCCAATGATTTAAATGAGTGGATGTGTTCCAATGATTTAAATGAGTGGATGTGTTCCAATGATTTAAATGAATGGATGTGTTCTAGTGATTTAAATGAGTGGATGTGTTCCAATGATTTAAATAAGTGGATGTATTCCAGTGATTTAAATGAGTGGATGTGTTCCAATGATTTAAATGAGTGGATGTGTTCCAATGATTTAAATGAGTGGATGTGTTCCAATGATTTAAATGAGTGGATGTGTTCCAATGATTTAAATGAGTGGATGTGTTCCAATGATTTAAATGAGTGGATGTGTTCCAATGATTTAAATGAGTGGATGTGTTCCAATGATTTAAATGAGTGGATGTGTTCCAATGATTTAAATGAGTGGATGTGTTCCAATGATTTAAATGAGTGGATGTGTTCCAATGATTTAAATGAGTGGATGTGTTCCAATGATTTAAATGAGTGGATGTGTTCCAATGATTTAAATGAGTGGATGTGTTCCAATGATTTAAATGAGTGGATGTGTTCCAATGATTTAAATGAGTGGATGTGTTCCAATGATTTAAATGAGTGGATGTGTTCCAATGATTTAAATGAGTGGATGTGTTCCAATGATTTAAATGAGTGGATGTGTTCCAATGATTTAAATGAGTGGATGTGTTCCAATGATTTAAATGAGTGGATGTGTTCCAATGATTTAAATGAGTGGATGTGTTCCAATGATTTAAATGAGTGGATGTGTTCCAATGATTTAAATGAGTGGATGTGTTCCAATGATTTAAATGAGTGGATGTGTTCCAATGATTTAAATGAGTGGATGTGTTCCAATGATTTAAATGAGTGGATGTGTTCCAATGATTTAAATGAGTGGATGTGTTCCAATGATTTAAATGAGTGGATGTGTTCCAATGATTTAAATGAGTGGATGTGTTCCAATGATTTAAATGAGTGGATGTGTTCCAATGATTTAAATGAGTGGATGTGTTCCAGTGATTTAAATGAGTGGATGTGTTCCAAAGATTTAAATGAGTGGATGTGTTCCAATGATTTAAATGAGCGGATGTGTTCCAATGATTTAAATGAGTGGATGTGTTCCAAAGATATAAATGAGTGGATGTGTTCCAATGATTTAAATGAGTGGATGTGTTCCAATGATTTAAATGAGTGGATGTGTTCCAATGATTCAAATGAGTGGATGTGTTCCAATGATTTAAATGAGTGGATGTGTTAAAATGATTTAAATGAGTGGATGTGTTCCAGTGATTTAAATGAGTGGATGTGTTCCAGTGATTGAAATGAGCGGATGTGTTTCAATGATTTAAATGAGTTGATGTGTTCCAGTGATTTAAATGAGCGGATGTGTTCCAATGATTTAAATGAGTGGATGTGTTCCAATGATTTAAATGAGTGGATGTGTTCCAGTGATTTAAATGAGTGGATGTGTTCCAAAGATTTAAATGAGCGGATGTGTTCCAATGATTTAAATGAGCGGATGTGTTCCAATGATTTAAATGACTGGATGTGTTCCAATGATTTAAATGAGTGGATGTGTTCCAATGATTTAAATGAGTGGATGTGTTCCAGTGATTTAAATGAGCGGATGTGTTCCAATGATTTAAATGAGTGGATGTGTTCCAGTGATTTAAATGAGTGGATGTGTTCCAATGATTTAAATGAGTGGATGTGTTCCAATTATTTAAATGAGTGGATGTGTTCCAATGATTTAAATGATTGGATGTGTTCCAGTGATTTAAATGAGTGGATTTTTTCCAATGATTTAAATGAGTGGATGTGTTACAATGATTTAAATTAGCGGATGTGTTCCAATGATTTAAATGAGTGGATGTGTTCCAATGATTTAAATGAGTGGATGTGTTCCAGTGATTTAAATGAGTGGATGTGTTCCAATGATTTAAATAAGTGGATGTGTTCCAATGATTTAAATGAGCGGATGTGTTCCAATGATTTAAATGAGTGGATGTGTTCCAATGATTTAAATGAGTGGATGTGTTCCAATGATTTAAATGAGTCGATGTGTTCCAATAATTTAAATGAGTGGATGTGTTCCAGTGATTTAAATGAGTGGATGTGTTCCAATGATTTAAATGAGTGGATGTGTTCCAATGATTTAAATGAGTGGATGTGTTCCAATGATTTAAATGAGTGGATGTGTTCCAATGATTTAAATGAGTGGATGTGTTCCAATGATTTAAATGAGTGGATGTGTTCCAATGATTTAAATGAGTGGATGTGTTCCAATGATTTAAATGAGTGGATGTGTTCCAATGATTTAAATGAGTGGATGTGTTCCAATGATTTAAATGAGTGGATGTGTTCCAATGATTTAAATGAGTGGATGTGTTCCAATGATTTAAATGAGTGGATGTGTTCCAATGATTTAAATGAGTGGATGTGTTCCAATGATTTAAATGAGTGGATGTGTTCCAATGATTTAAATGAGTGGATGTGTTCCAATGATTTAAATGAGTGGATGTGTTCCAATGATTTAAATGAGTGGATGTGTTCCAATGATTTAAATGAGTGGATGTGTTCCAATGATTTAAATGAGTGGATGTGTTCCAATGATTTAAATGAGTGGATGTGTTCCAATGATTTAAATGAGTGGATGTGTTCCAATGATTTAAATGAGTGGATGTGTTCCAATGATTTAAATGAGTGGATGTGTTCCAATGATTTAAATGAGTGGATGTGTTCCAATGATTTAAATGAGTGGATGTGTTCCAATGATTTAAATGAGTGGATGTGTTCCAATGATTTAAATGAGTGGATGTGTTCCAATGATTTAAATGAGTGGATGTGTTCCAATGATTTAAATGAGTGGATGTGTTCCAATGATTTAAATGAGTGGATGTGTTCCAATGATTTAAATGAGTGGATGTGTTCCAATGATTTAAATGAGTGGATGTGTTCCAATGATTTAAATGAGTGGATGTGTTCCAATGATTTAAATGAGTGGATGTGTTCCAATGATTTAAATGAGTGGATGTGTTCCAATGATTTAAATGAGTGGATGTGTTCCAATGATTTAAATGAGTGGATGTGTTCCAATGATTTAAATGAGTGGATGTGTTCCAATGATTTAAATGAGTGGATGTGTTCCAATGATTTAAATGAGTGGATGTGTTCCAATGATTTAAATGAGTGGATGTGTTCCAATGATTTAAATGAGTGGATGTGTTCCAATGATTTAAATGAGTGGATGTGTTCCAATGATTTAAATGAGTGGATGTGTTCCAATGATTTAAATGAGTGGATGTGTTCCAATGATTTAAATGAGTGGATGTGTTCCAATGATTTAAATGAGTGGATGTGTTCCAATGATTTAAATGAGTGGATGTGTTCCAATGATTTAAATGAGTGGATGTGTTCCAATGATTTAAATGAGTGGATGTGTTCCAATTATTTAAATGAGTGGATGTGTCCCAATGATTTAAATGAGTGGATGTGTTCCAATGATTTAAATGAGTGGATGTGTTCCAGTGATTGAAATGAGTGGATGTGTTCCAATGATTTAAATGAGTGGATGTGTTCCAATGATTTAAATGAGTGGATGTGTTCCAATGATTTAAATGAGTGGATGTGTTCCAATGATTTAAATGAGTTGATGTGTTCCAATGATTTAAATGAGTGGATGTGTTCCAATGATTTAAATGAGTGGATGTGTTCCAATGATTTAAATGAGTGGATGTGTTCCAGTGATTTAAATGAGTGGATGTGTTCCAATGATTTAAATGAGCGGATGTGTTCCACTGATTTAAATGAGCGGATGTGTTCCAATAATTTAAATGAGTGGATGTGTTCCAATGATTTAAATGAGTGGATGTGTTCCAAATATTTAAATGAGTGGATGTGTTCCAATGATTTAAATGAATGGATGTGTTCCAGTGATTTAAATGAGTGGATGTGTTCCAATGATTTAAATAAGTGGATGTATTCCAGTGATTTAAATGAGTGGATGTGTTCCAATGATTTAAATGAGTGGATGTGTTCCAGTGATTTAAATGAGTGGATGTGTTCCAAAGATTTAAATGAGTGGATGTGTTCCAATGATTTAAATGAGCGGATGTGTTCCAATGATTTAAATGAGTGGATGTGTTCCAAAGATATAAATGAGTGGATGTGTTCCAATGATTTAAATGAGTGGATGTGTTCCAATGATTTAAATGAGTGGATGTGTTCCAATGATTCAAATGAGTGGATGTGTTCCAATGATTTAAATGAGTGGATGTGTTAAAATGATTTAAATGAGTGGATGTGTTCCAGTGATTTAAATGAGTGGATGTGTTCCAGTGATTGAAATGAGCGGATGTGTTTCAATGATTTAAATGAGTTGATGTGTTCCAGTGATTTAAATGAGCGGATGTGTTCCAATGATTTAAATGAGTGGATGTGTTCCAATGATTTAAATGAGTGGATGTGTTCCAGTGATTTAAATGAGTGGATGTGTTCCAGTGATTTAAATGAGTGGATGTGTTCCAGTGATTTAAATGAGCGGATGTGTTCCAATGATTTAAATGAGTGGATGTGTTCCAGTAATTTAAATGAGTGAATGTGTTCCAATGATTTAAATGAGTGGATGTGTTCCAATGATTTAAATGAGTGGATGTGTTCCAGTGATTTAAATGAGTGGATGTGTTCCAGTGATTTAAATGAGCGGATGTGTTCCAATGATTTAAATGAGTGGATGTGTTCGAATGATTTAAATGAGCGGATGTGTTCCAATGATTTAAATGAGTGGATGTGTTCCAATGATTTTAATGAGTGGATGTGTTCCAGTGATTTAAATGAGTGGATTTGTTCCAATGATTTAAATGAGTGGATGTGTTCCAATGATTTAAATGAGTGGATGTGTTCCAATGATTTAAATGAGTTAGTGTGTTCCAGTTATTTAAATGAGCGGATGTGTTCCAATGATTTAAATGAGTGGATGTGTTCCAATGATTTAAATGAGTGGATGTGTTCAAATGATTTAAATGAGTGGATGTGTTCCAATGATTTAAATGAGTGGATGTGTTCCAGTGATTTAAATGAGTGGATGTGTTCCAATGATTTAAATGAGTGGATGTGTTCCAGTGATTTAAATGAGTGGATGTGTTCCAATGATTTAAATGAGTGGATGTGTTCCAGTGATTTAAATGAGTGGATGTGTTCCAATGATTTAAATGAGTGGATGTGTTCCAATGATTTAAATGAGTGGATGTGTTCCAATGATTTAAATGAGTGGATGTGTTCCAATGATTTAAATGAGTGGATGTGTTCCAATGATTTAAATGAGTGGATGTGTTCCAATGATTTAAATGAGTGGATGTGTTCCAATGATTTAAATGAGTGGATGTGTTCCAATGATTTAAATGAGTGGATGTGTTCCAATGATTTAAATGAGTGGATGTGTTCCAATGATTTAAATGAGTGGATGTGTTCCAATGATTTAAATGAGTGGATGTGTTCCAATGATTTAAATGAGTGGATGTGTTCCAATGATTTAAATGAGTGGATGTGTTCCAATGATTTAAATGAGTGGATGTGTTCCAATGATTTAAATGAGTGGATGTGTTCCAATGATTTAAATGAGTGGATGTGTTCCAATGATTTAAATGAGTGGATGTGTTCCAATGATTTAAATGAGTGGATGTGTTCCAATGATTTAAATGAGTGGATGTGTTCCAATGATTTAAATGAGTGGATGTGTTCCAATGATTTAAATGAGTGGATGTGTTCCAATGATTTAAATGAGTGGATGTGTTCCAATGATTTAAATGAGTGGATGTGTTCCAGTGATTTAAATGAGTGGATGTGTTCCAATGATTTAAATGAGTGGATGTGTTCCAATGATTTAAATGAGTGGATGTGTTCCAATGATTTAAATGAGTGAATGTGTTCCAGTGATTTAAATGAGCGGATGTGTTCCAATGATTTAAATGAGTGGATGTGTTCCAATGATTTAAATGAGTGGATGTGTTCAAATGATTTAAATGAGTGGATGTGTTCCAATGATTTAAATGAGTGGATGTGTTCCAGTGATTTAAATGAGTGGATGTGTTCCAATGATTTAAATGAGTGGATGTGTTCCAGTGATTTAAATGAGTGGATGTGTTCCAATGATTTAAATGAGTGGATGTTTTCCAATGATTTAAATGAGTGGATGTGTTCCAGTGATTTAAATGAGTGGATGTGTTCCAATGATTTAAATGAGTGGATGTGTTCCAGTGATTTAAATGAGTGGATGTGTTCCAATGGCTTAAATGATGGATGTGTTCCAATGATTTAAATGAGTGGATGTGTTCAAGTGATGAAGACTAGATCTAGTGGATGCGTGCCAGTGATGCAATCAGTCGATGTGTTTTAATTATGTAAATTAATGGATGTGTCCAAGTAATGCAAATCAGTGGCTTTGTTCAAATGATGTAAACCAGTGGATGTGTTCAAGTGATGTAACCCAATGGATATTATTCAGTGATGGAAACCAATGGATGTGTTGAAGGGATGTCATAGATCCAGTCTTACACAGGAATTTCTAAAGAGTAAATTATGTAGTGTATGAAGAGCTGTTGAAATTTTGTGATACTTTGTGAAGTGCTATTGAAATGATGTGATAATTTGTGAATTGCTATTGCAATGATGTGCTACTTTGTGAAGTGCTATTGAAATGATGTGATACTTTGTGAAGTGCTATTGAAATGATGAGATTCTTTGTGAAGTGCTATTTAAATGATGAGATTATTTGTGAAGTGCTATTTAAATGATGAGATTCTTTGTGAAGTGCTATTGAAATGATGAGATTCTTTGTGAAGTGATATTTAAATGATGAGATTATTTGTGAAGTGCTATTTAAATGATGAGATTCTTTGTAAAGTGCTATTGAAATGATGTGATACTTCGTGAAGCCCTATGTTAGTACCCTCATCGTCCACAAAGTCCTATTTTAGTACCCACACCGTCTCCACTAAGTCCTATGCTAGTACCCACGCCGTTCTCTAAGGCCTAAGGTAGTATTGTACATACAAGGTCCTCTAAGATTCTGGTTCCCCGATGAGCACAGGGTAAGACCCACTGCTCTAAGGTAACTAAACAGAGTGTTTTGGTAATGCCACTCTCATAAGTGGTTGTTAACCGTAAGGGGAAGAAAACGCTTCAAAGGCCAAGGGCGACTACCTCTCCATCTTCTAGGTGTGTAAACAACGGTTCTCCCAGCTTTGCTGTAATAACGGCACACGTATATTGAAGTGGTCCTCAAGCTAGCCACGCGTACTTGCAGCTTCGTGCTTACTTAGCAAACATCAAAACAATATCCTTGACACGCAATTTTGTAACAACATCTTTCATAATCAACACAACATCAACACAACATCAGCACAACATCAGCACAACAACACACAAACAACACAGTATCGGTAACCAACATCAACACATACTCAATACCACATCAACACGGCATCAACACACAATCAACACAATAGCAATACAACATCAACACACAATCGGCACAGCGTCAGCACAAAATCAACACAGCATCAGCACACAATCAATATCTCCTCAAAACAACATCAACACAACATCAACACAACATCAATACAACATCAACACAATATCAATACAACATCAACACAACATCAACACAAAATCAACACAACATCAACACAACATCAACACAACATCAATACAACATCAACACAACTTCAACACAATATCAATACAATATCAACACAATATCAATACAATATCAATACAACAACACAACATCAACACAACTTCAACACAACATCAACATAACATCAACTCAATATCAATACAATATCAATACAACAACACAACATCAATACAGCATCATTACAACACCAATAAATTTTAAACAAATCATCAACACATCATCAACACACTATCATTACAACATCAATAAAACATCAACACACAATCAAAACAACATCAACACAGCATCGAACACAGGCTGTCTCTATTCTAAAAAGTCGAATATACTAAATGTTTTTAAAGAACATTCTTCATCACAACTTTGGGTCCCATAAATATCTGGGGTCCTCCTGCACCCCCCCCCCCTCCACTTGGCTGCAGGGCCCACGTCACGGCTCTGATTTGCATGACTGAGCTAGACGAGCAATGTTTCCTACCTTTCCTATACTCTGACTCCACACCCTTATTAATATGTGTCCAGTATCGCACCCCATACACATTGTTTTACTTAGTCTTACCCCCCCTCTCTCCCCGCACCAAAGCCTCTTACCAAAATCAATCATCCGTTAAAAAATGTGAAAAGAATGAACATGTCATTTTTAAAAAATGAAATGGCAAACATTACTTAGAACTTAGTGAGAACAACAACTCGTAATTGAATGATTAAATTGCAATGCTTACTGTAGAACTTAGTGAGAAAGACACAACCCACTGGTAGAACTTAGTGAGAAAGACACAACCAATTGGTAGAACTTAGTGAGAAAGACACAACCAACTGGTAGAACTTAGTGAGAAAGACACAACCAACTGGTAGAACTTAGTGAGAACAACAACTCGTAATTGAATGATTAAATTGCAATGCTTACTGTAGAACTTAGTGAGAAAGACACAACCCACTGGTAGAACTTAGTGAGAAAGACACAACCAATTGGTAGAACTTAGTGAGAAAGACACAACCAACTGGTAGAACTTAGTGAGAAAGACACAACCAACTGGTAGAACTTAGTGAGAAAGATACAACCCACTGGTAGAGCTTAGTGAGAAAGACACAACAAATTGGTAGAACTTAGTGAGAAAGACACAACCAACTGGTAGAACTTAGTGAGAAAGACACAACCCACTGGTAGAACTTAGTGAGAAAGACACAACCAACTGGTAGAACTTAGTGAGAAAGACACAACCAACTGGTAGAACTTAGTGAGAAAGACACAACCAACTGATAGAACTTAGTGAGAAAGACACAACAAACTGATAGAACTTAGTGAGAAAGACACAACCCACTGGTAGAACTTAGTGAGAAAGACACAACCCACTGGTAGAACTTAGTGAGAAAGACACAACCCACTGGTAGAACTTAGTGAGAAAGACACAACCCACTGGTAGAACTTAGTGAGAAAGACACAACCAACTGGTAGAACTTAGTGAGAAAGACACAACCAACTGGTAGAACTTAGTGAGAAAGACACAACCAACTGGTAGAACTTAGTGAGAAAGACACAACCAACTGGTAGAACTTAGTGAGAAAGACACAATCCACTGGTAGAACTTAGTGAGAAAGACACAACCAGTTGGTAGAACTTAGTGAGAAAGACACAACCAACTGATAGAACTTAGTGAGAAAGACACAACCCACTGGTAGAACTTAGTGAGAAAGACACAACCCACTGGTAGAACTTAGTGAGAAAGACACAACCCACTGGTAGAACTTAGTGAGAAAGACACAACCAACTGGTGATTGAGTAGACGCAGGACATGTTCATGAACGAATCTTCCTATCAAATCTTACAGCTTTAGTTTCCTCTAGTCCTATAATCCCCTTTTTTTGGCAACCCTTAAATGTCACCCCCGTTGCCCGTTGGGGGGGGGGGGCTCGAAATACCGTTATGGTACGCTGTTAGAGACCCTATAAATGATGAATAAATTGAATGTTCTAATTGTTCGTGATCAATCTTGATTGTAATCGATTGATTGATTCGTGTTTCAATGGTGAGATCAATATTAGCTTATTCATTATCTGCATCGACTGATAACTCTAACGATCACAAGTGGGTCAAGGTGGTCAAGGGGGTCAAGGTGGTCAAGTATGTCAAGTGGATCAAGTGGGTCAAAATGGGTCACCTGGGTCAAGGTGGTCAAGTGGGTTATGTGGTCAAGTGGGTCTTTAATGTTAGAACCGCTGATTTGCTTTGACTGACACCTCTAATGAACACAAAATGGTGTTCTATGTTTTAAACGTAGGACCCGTTGGTCGACAGGCAACTCTAATGAACACAACATGGTAGTCCTCTAGATTTTAAATGTAAGACCCTCTGATCGATTGGTATCTTTAATGAACATAACATGGTGCCCCCCTCGATTTTAAATGTAAGAACCGTTGATCGACTGGTAACTCTAAAGAACACAGCGTGGTGGTCGTCTAGGTTTTAAATGTAAGAACCACTCATCGGCTGGTGTCTTTAACGAACACAACATCACAACGTGCAGAAAGTTTCCCGAATGAAAACATCATTGGACAAGTTTATTTACCATTAGGCTAGTCAGGGGCGCTTACTCTTATCTAACATGCAAGGCATTAATTCAATCACTAAACATCAAAGGGGCGGCTACACATCGATAACATGATAAAAGACACTAATTAATCACTTTTGCCAAATTGAGGTATCTTTTCATGGTTCCGTTCACCATCAAAAAAGATAACTCAGACAGGGACGGTTGTGCTGCGGGGTGGAAGTAGGTGGGATCTGTGGGGTAACAGTTGGTGGGTGGGATCTGTGGGTAGGATTAGTAGGTGGGATCTGTGGGGTAGGAGTTGGTGGGTGGGATATGTGGGGTAGGAGTTGGTAGATGGGATCTGTGGGGTAGGAGTTGGTGGGTGGGATATGTGGGGCAGGAGTTGGTGGGTGGGATCTGTGGGGTAGGAGTTGGTGGGTGGGAGCTGTGGGGTAGGAGTTGGTGGGTGGGATCTGTGGGGTAGGAGTTGGTGGGTGGGAGCTGTGGGGTCGGAGTTGGTGGGGGGGATCTGTGGGGTAGGAGTTGGTAGGTGGGATCTGTGGGGTAGGGGTTGGTAGGTGGGAGCTGTGGGGTAGGAGTTGGTGGGTGGGATATGTGGGGTAGGAGTTGATGGGTGGGAGCTTTGGGACAGGAGTTGGTGGGTGGGATATGTGGGGTGGGAGTTGGTAGTGGGAGCTGTGGGGTAGGAGTTGGTGGGTGGGATCTGTGGGGTAGGAGTTGGTGGGTGGAATCTGTGGGGTAAGAGTTGGTGGGTGGGATCTGTGGGGTAGGAGTTGGTAGGTGGGATCTGTGGGCTAGGAGTTGGTGGGTGGGAAATTTGGGATATGTCTATTCACTGGACATTCGCAGACAAACATGTCAAGAAGATTCGGAAGAGTCAGGCTGCGGTGGTATCGCTCCGACCTGTAGGGGCACTAGAGTAGTTACATGTCATATTTTGCAAAGCTTATTGTAACCCAGATAGTTGACACCTCTGCCCCCAAGTAATCCAGATAGTTGAACCTCTTCCCAAGTAACCCAGATAGTTGTCACCTCTTCCCAAGTAACCCAGATAGTTTACACCTCTTCCCCAAGTAATCCAAATAGTTGACACCTCTCCCAAGTACCCAGATAGTTTACACCTCTTCCCCAAGTAATCCAGATAGTTGACACCTCTTCCCCAAGTAATCCAGATAGTTGACACCTCTCCCAAGTACCCAGATAGTTGACACCTCTCCCAAGTACCCAGATAGTTGACACATCTTCCCCAAATTCAAGAGTTACATTTCAGGTTGGTTGTACTTCTGCTAATCTGACACTGAGATAAACAACACTGGCTTGTCTTAATAACTCTCTGCCCGCCCCCCCCCCCCCCCCCCCCCCCCCCCCCCACCCCCCCCCCCCCCCCCCTGTTGACACATCTCCCCCAAATTAAAGATTTACATTTCAGGTTGGTTGTACTTCTGCTAATCTGACCCTGAGATAAACAACCCTGGCTTGTCTTAATAACCCTCTGCCCGCCCCCCCCCCACCTCACCCTACCCTCCAGGCCTTCCATTCACCTGCTGTAAGAGAACTGCTATATTTAGATCACCTTATCAAGACAGATTCCAGAAAACCAGCCAAGATTTTGTTGTGTGTCCGAACCAATCAGCCAAATTTCACCGTGTGTCAAAATCCGCCAGAATTTTTTTTAAAAAGTTAATAATAAATATGCTCCAGTTGTTTTGTTTAATTTCATTCTGATCGCTGTAACTAAAGTTACAGTCAAAGAAAGAGATGTTACTAAAGTGATGGTTAAGGCTAAATTAAGCGATAATACTAAAGTGATAGTTACGGCCAAATCAAGAGATTTTACTAAAGTGATAGTTACGGTCAAATCAAGAGATGTTACTAAAGTGATGGTTACGGCCAAATCAAGAGATTTTACTAAAGTGATAGTTACGGTCAAATCAAGAGATGTTACTAAAGTGATAGTTACGGTCAAAGCAAGAGATGTTACTAAATTGATGGTTACGGCCAAATCAAGAGATTTTACTAAAGTGATAGTTACGGTCAAATCAAGAGATGTTACTAAAGTGATAGTTACGGTCAAATCAATAGATGTTACTAAAGTGATAGTTACGGCAAAATCAAGAGATGTTACTAAAGTGATTGTTACGGCCAAATGAAGAGATATTGCTAAAGTGATGGTTGCTACCAAATGAAGAGATGTTACTAAAATGATGGTTACTGCCAAATGAAGAGATGTTACTGGAGTGATCGTTACGGCCAAATGAAGAGATGTTACTAAAATGATGGTTATGGCCAAATGAAGAGATGTTACTAAAGTGATGGTTATGGCCAAATGAAGAGATGTTACTAAAGTGATTGTTACGGCCAAATGAAGAGATGTTATTAAAACTGTTATTAATGACGCCATGAAAGCAATGTTTACATTGGGTCAAAATGAAAGTTTGAAAATTTCTGATTTGGACCAGACAGCACTAGACTAGATCACTTGCCTATCAACAAGGACCAGGCATCACTAGACTAGATCACTAGCCTATCAACAAGTACCTGGCATCCCTAGACTAGATCACTTGCCTATCAACAAGGACCAGGCATCACTAGACTAGATCACTTGCCTATCAACAAGGACCTGGCATCACTAGACTAGATCACTTGCCTATCAACAAGTACCTGGCATCACTAGACTAGATCACTTGCCTATCAACAAGGACCAGGCATCCCTAGACTAGATCACTTGCCTATCAACAAGGACCAGGCATCACTAGACTAGATCACTTGCCTATCAACAAGGACCAGGCATCACTAGACTAGATCACTTGCCTATCAACAAGGACCAGGCATCACTAGACTAGATCACTTGCCTATCAACAAGGACCAGGCATCACTAGACTAGATCACTTGCCTATCAACAAGGACCAGGCATCATTAGACTAGATCACTTGCCTATCAACAAGGACCAGGCATCACTAGACTAGATCACTTGCCTATCAACAAGTACCAGGCATCACTAGACTATATCACTAGCCTATCAACAAGTACCTGGCATCACTAGACTAGATCACTTGCCTATCAACAAGTACCTGGCATCACTAGACTAGATCACTTGCCTATCAACAAGGATCAGGCATCCCTAGACTAGATCACTTGCCTATCAACAAGGACCAGGCATCACTAGACTAGATCACTTACCTATCAACAAGGACCTGGCATCACTAGACTAGATCACTTGCCTATCAACATGGACCTGGCATCCCTAGACTAGATCACTTGCCTATCAACAAGGACCAGGCATCACTAGACTAGATCACTTGCCTATCAACAAGGACCAGGCATCCCTAGACTAGATCACTTGCCTATCAACAAGGACCAGGCATCACTAGACTAGATCACTAGCCTATCAACAAGTACCTGGCATCACTAGACTAGATCACTTGCCTATCAACAAGGACCAGGCATCCCTAGACTAGATCACTTGCCTATCAACAAGGACCTGGCATCACTAGACTAGATCTCTTGTCTATCTACAAGGACCAGGCATCACTAGACTAGATCACTTTCCTATCAACAAGGACCAGGCATCACTAGACTAGATCACTTGCCTATCAACAAGGACCAGGCATCACTAGACTAGATCACTAGCCTATCAACAAGTACCTGACCTCACTAGACTAGATCACTTGCCTATCAACAAGGACCAGGCATCACTAGACTAGATCACTAGCCTATCAACAAGTACCTGACATCACTAGACTAGATCACTTGCCTATCAACAAGTACCTGGCATCATTAGACTAGATCACTTGCCTATCAACAAGGACCAGGGATCACTAGACTAGATCACTTGCCTATCAACAAGGACCTGGCATCACTAGACTAGATCTCTTGTCTATCTACAAGGACCAGGCATCACTAGACTAGATCACTAGCCTATAACACGCCTTTCTTGAAAGTCATGTCATTTATTGAAAGGTCAAGTAATTTCTTGTAAGGCCATGTTATCACTAGCATCAGATGAATGACACCTGTTGTTGCGCCGAACGATTAAACAGAGACCTTAGGAAGGTTGAGAACCACTGCATTAGACGGTTGATTCTTCCTCTCACTGACGTCAGAGATAAATAAAAGCAATTACTGGTCATTAGAAAGGGAACCTAAGTTAAATAATGGCGGGGAAAAGAGAGAAAACTGGTTCGAGTTAAATCTATCTCTCTATCAACTGGTCGCTCTATCAACTGGTCGCTCTATCAACTGGTCGCTCTATCAACTGGTCGTCGCTCTATCAACTGGTCGCTCTATCAACTGGTCGCTCTATCAACTGGTCGCTCTATCAACTGGTCTCTCTATCAACTGGTCGCTCTATCAACTGGTCGCTCTATCAACTGGTCACTCTATCAACTGGTCGCTCTATATACTGGTCTCTCTATCAACTGGTCGCTCTATCAACTGATCTCTCTATCAACTGGTCGCTCTATCAACTGACCTCTCTATCTACTTATCTCTCTATGAACTGATCTCTCTATCAACCGATCCATCTATCAACTGACCTCTCTATCAACTGACCTCTCCATCAACTGAACTCTCTATCAACTGACCTCTCTATCAACTGATCTCTCTATCAAATTATATCACTATCAACTAAACTCTCTATCAACTGATTTCTCTATGAACTTACATCTATACGAATTGAACTGTCTATAAACTTATGTCTCTATCAACCTATCTACTCATCTCTCTATCAACTGATCTCTCTATCTAAGCATGTCTCTATCAACTGACCTCTCTATCAACTGACCTCTCTAACAACTGACCTCTCTATCAACTGATCTCTCTATCTAAGCATGTCTCTATCAACTGACCTCTCTATCAACTGACCTCTCTATCAACTGACCTCTCTATCAACTGATCTCTCTATCTAAGCATGTCTCTATCAACTAATCTCTCTATCAACTAATCTGTCTATTAACTTATGTCACTATCAACTGATCTCGCTATCTACTTAATCTCTCTATCAACTGATCTCCCTTTTAACTGCTCTTTCTATCTATTGATCTCTCTATCAACTGATCTCCCTTTTAACTGCTCTTTCTATCTATTGATCTCTCTATCAACTGATCTCCCTTTTAACTGCTCTTTCTATCTATTGATCTCTCTATCAACTGATCTCCCTTTTAACTGCTCTTTCTATCTATTGATCTCTCTATCAACTGATCTCCCTTTTAACTGCTCTTTCTATCTATTGATCTCTCTATCAACTGATCTCCCTTTTAACTGCTCTTTCTATCTATTGATCTCTCTATCAACTGATCTCTCTTTTAGCTCCTCTCTCTATCTATTGATCTCTCTATCAACAAATCTCTATATCAACTGATCTCTCTATCAACGTATCTCTCTATCAACTTATCTCTCTATCAACTGATCTCTTATCTACGTATCTCTCTATCAACTGATCTCTTATCTACTTATCTCTCTATCAACTGATCTCTTATCTACGTATCTCTCTATCAACTAATTTCTTATCTACTTATCTCTCTATGAACTTATCTACTTATCTCTCTATCAACTGATCTCTTATCTACTTATCTCTCTATCAACTGATCTCTTATCTACTGATCGCTCTATCAACTGATCTCTTATCTACTTATCTCTCTATCAACTGATCTCTTATCTACTTATCTCTCTATCAACTGATCTCTTATCTACTTATCTCTCTATCAACTGATCTCTTATCTACTTATCTCTCTATCAACTGATCTCTTATCTACTTATCTCTCTATCAACTGATCTCTTATCTACTTATCTCTCTATCAACTGATCTCTTATCTACTTATCTCTCTATGAACTTATCTACTTATCTCTCTATCAACTGATCTCTTATCTACTTATCTCTCTATCAACTGATCTCTTATCTACTTATCTCTCTATCAACTGATCTCTTATCTACTTATCTCCCTATCAACTGATCTCTTATCTACTTATCTCTCTATGAACTGATCTCTTATCTACTTATCTCTCTATGAACTGATCTCTTATCTACTTATCTCTCTATGAACTGATCTCTTATCTACTTATCTCTCTATCAACTGATCTCTTATCTACTTATCTCTCTATCAACTGATCTCTTATCTACGTATCTCTCTATGAACTGATCTCTTATCTACTTATCTCTCTATCAACTGATCTCTTATCTACTTATCTCTCTATGAACTGATCTCTTATCTACTTATCTCTCTATGAACTGATCTCTTATCTACTTATCTCTCTATCAACTGATCTCTTATCTACTGATCGCTCTAACAACTTGACCTAATCATCAAAATTTATTAATCCCATCCACATAATATATATATATATATGTTGTAGTTTGAACTGGCTATTATGTTGTAATTTGACCTGGCTATTATGTTGTGATTGGACCTGGCTGTTATGTTGTAATTTGACCTGGCTATTATGTTGTAATTTGACCTGGCTATTATGTTGTAATTTGACCTGGCTATTATGTTGTAATTTGACCTTGCTATTATGTTGTGATTGGACCTGGCTATTATCTTGTAATTTGACCTTGATATTATGTTGTGATTGGACTTGGCTATTATGTTATAATTTGACCCGCCTGTCCGGAGGTTATTGAGTATGTAAGTTCTTTTGTGTAAGGAGATTACACTACCCTTGATACTGTTAAACTATTTTCAAAACTATTTCTTAAATACAAAATCCACAATAATTTTTTCCCCACGTATGTTCTCTCCAGCACTTACAGTCAAGTACATCACCAGGAGGTTTATCATGGAGTACGACCCTGACCTTGGTGAGTTCATTTTATTAAAAGCAGATTTCATCGCACTTTGACCCCATGCACTTTGACCCCCTCTGACATTTACTCTCACCTAGAAAAGGGAGAGAGGGGAGAGTTGGGAGATGAAGGGAGAGAGATGGAGAGCGGAAGGTGGAGAGAGGTGAGAAAATGGAGAAAGAAAGGGAGGTAGATGGAGAGAGGGGAAATAGAGGATGACAGAGATGGGGGAGATATATGGAGAGATAGAGAGAGAGATGAAGGGAAAGATAGATGGATATAGCGAGAGAAGGGAGAGAGTTAGAGAAATGGATATGGAGAGAGAAAGAGTGGGAGATGAGTGGAGAGAAAGATGGAAGGAGAAATGCATATAGAGGGAGAGAGAGAGGCGTACAGAGGGAAGCGGAGAGGGATTGTGACAGAGAGAGGAGATGGGAGAGAAGGGGGGTGGAAAAAGAGATTAGGTGATGAATGGAGGGAGCGATTAGGAGTAATGGCAGACAGACAGACAGACCGAGAGACAGACAGACAGAGAGACAGACAGACAGAGAGACAGACAGACAGAGAGACAGACAGACAGAGAGACAGAGAGACAGACAGACAGACCGAGAGACAGACAGACCGAGAGACAGACAGACCGACAGACAGACCGAGAGACAGACAGACCGACAGACCGAGAGACAGACAGACAGACAGACCGAGAGACCGACAGACCGACAGACCGAGAGGCAGACAGACAGACAGACCGAGAGACAGACAGACCGACAGACCGAGAGGCAGACAGACAGACAGACAGACCGAGAGACAGACAGACAGACCGAGAGACAGAAGAATAAAATTACAAACATGTTTTTTTGTTCCCATCTAGAGGGAACCTACACAAAACATGAGGACTGGGACGGACATGACGTCATCGTTCACGTCATGGACACATGTGATAAGGTGAGTCCCAATGCTCCTTACATACTGAAATGACCGGTTCAATTCGGCTATCTGCAGTTTAGTTCGGCTATGTGGTACAACAGGAGAAAATAGGTGTCTGTCATCATGTTGTACAACATGTTGTACAACAAGAGCAATTAAAAATGTGGAACAATAAGAGATTTTAAAACTGTGGAACAATAAGAGATTTTAAAACTGTGGAACAATAAGAGATTTTAAAACTGTGGAACAATAAGAGATTTTAAAACTGTGGAACAATAAGAGATTTTAAAACTGTGGAACAATAAGAGATTTTAAAACTGTGGAACAATAAGAGATTTTAAAACTGTGGAACAATAAGAGATTTTAAAACTGTGGAACAATAGGAGCAATTAAAACGTGTACAATATAATAATACTAATAAGACGTCTTATATAGCGCGGTACCCCAGCCTAGGGCTTGGCTCACAGCAGTACCCCAGCCTAGGGCTTGGCTCACTGCAGTACCCCAGCCTAGGGCTTGGCTCACAGCAGTACCCCAGCCTAGGGCTTGACTCACTGCAGTACCCCAGCCTAGGGCTTGGCTCATAGCAGTACCCCAGCCTAGGGCTTGACTCACTGCAGTACCCCAGCCTAGGGCTTGGCTCACTGCAGTACCCCAGCCTAGGGCTTGGCTCACAGCAGTACCCCAGCCTAGGGCTTGGCTCACAGCAGTAACCCAGCCTAGGGCTTGACTCACTGCAGTACCCCAGCCTAGGGCTTGGCTCACAGCAGTACCCCAGCCTAGGGCTTGACTCACAGCAGTACCCCAGCCTAGGGCTTGGCTCACAGCAGTACCCCAGCCTAGGGCTTGGCTCACTGCAGTACACCAGCCTAGGGCTTGACTCACTGCAGTACCCCAGCCTAGGGCTTGGCTCACAGCAGTACCCCAGCCTAGGGCTTGGCTCACTGCAGTACACCAGCCTAGGGCTTGACTCACTGCAGTACCCCAGCCTAGGGCTTGGCGCACAGCAGTATCACAGCCTAGGGCTTGGCTCACAGCGCTGTACATACAAATGTTATCAAATATCTCCAGCACAAGGTATGATCAGTTTTATATGACAATGTATTATCATTTTTATATCACATAGTATGATCATATCTTATATCATATTGTAAAAATCATGTCTTATATCACACTGTATAATCAGGTCTCATAAGAAAATGTATAATCATGTCTTATATCACATTGTATAATCATTTTATATCACATAGTAAAATCATGCTTATATTACATTGTATAATATTATCTTATTTCACATTGTATAATCATGTTGTGAACAGCGTATACCTGTTGATATTGCTTTCATTGATCTGACCAAGGCATTCGACTTGGTCAGCCGGACAGGCCTGATCAGTATCTTGCAAAGAATAGGTTGTCCCCCACGACTGCTCACAATAATACAGTCATTTCACAAAAACATGCACAGCACAGTAACTTTCAACGGCACTGTCTCTGAGTCATTCCCAGCTAGCAGCGGAGTAAAACAGGGTTGTGTACTGGTACAAACGCTCTTCTCCATTATCTTCGCAATGCTTCTTCAATTTACCAGCAGAGACGGTGAAGATGGAATGTGCATCCATACAAGATCTGATGGAAGACTGTTAAATATCGACCGCCTTCGTGCAAAGACCAAAGTAAAAAAAGGTGCTGATTCGTGAACTGCTGTTCGCTGACGATGCCGCCTTAACATCTCACACAGAAGAAGGGCTGCAGGGGCTGGTTAATCGTCTATCACACGCTTGTAAAGAGTTTGGACTTTCGATTAGTCTATAGAAAACTCACGTAATGACGCAAGAAGCACCGTCCCCTCCAATCATATCTAGTGAGGGTCATAATCTGTCAGTTATTGAGCATTTCATATACCTGGGATCCAATATTTCTAGTTCTCTCTCCGTTGATGAAGAGATAAATATCAGGATTGCAAAAGCAGCAGCAACTATGGTTAAACTGAATAAGCGGGTGTGGAATAATCTCAATCTAATTGATAAAATAAAAATAAGTGTCTATCAGGCATGCGTGCTTAGCACGCTCCTATATGGTAGCGAAGTGTGGACCACAAATACCAGTCAGGAGCGGAAACTCAACAGCTTCCATCAAAGATGTCTGCGTCGCATTTTGCGCATTCGATGGCAGGACAGGGTGCCTAACGTGGAGGTCTTGGAAGTGCACACATGTTTAGCATATTCTCCTTTCTTATCAAGAGACGCCTTCGCTGGTTAGGTCATGTAAGGAGAATGGAGGAAGGACGTATCCCAAAGATCCTTGTGTATGGAGAGTTGGCAGAAGGGACGAGACTTATTGGACGGCCACTCCTGAGATTTATGGACGTTTGCAAAAGGAGCATGAAAAGTTCCAGCTGGCGAACAGCAGTGTATGCAGGAGTCAAAAAGACAGAACGTGCGCGAAACGAAACCCTTGCAACCAAAAGTACACTGTATAATCATGTCTTATATCACATGGTATAATCGTATCTTATAATTGTATAATCATATTTCATATAACATGGTATAATCAGGTCTTATATCACATTGTACATTCATATGTAATATCACATTTTATTATTACATCTTATATCCCATTGTATAATCATATCTTATATCCAATTATATTATCATATTTTATATCACATTCTTCAATCATGTCTTCATCATTTATTTAAATTATATAAGGAAAATTTCGAATTTCCTTTTAGATGAAATATTCAATAGCCAACCAAAACCTTTTAGGAAGTGTTCATGAACCAATAATGTCCCATTGGAGAAGTGTTCATGAGCCAATAATGTCC
Source organism: Lymnaea stagnalis (assembly GCA_964033795.1). NCBI lineage: Eukaryota > Metazoa > Mollusca > Gastropoda > Lymnaeidae > Lymnaea > Lymnaea stagnalis. The sequence continues at coordinate 2,668,283 of CAXITT010000002.1, read as the reverse complement.
CTTTGGAGAAGTGTGCATGGGCCAATAATGTCCCTTTGGAGAAGTGTTCATGAGCCAATAATGTCCCTTTGGAGAAGTGTTCATGAGCCAATAATGTCCCTTTGGAGAAGTGTTCATGAGCCAATAATGTCCCTTTGGAGAAGTGTTCATGAGCCAATAATGTCCCTTTGGAGAAGTGTTCATGAGCCAATAATGTCCCTTTGGAGAAGTGTTCATGAGCCAATAATGTCCCTTTGGAGAAGTGTTCATGAGCCAATAATGTCCCTTTGGAGAAGTGTTCATGAGCCAATAATGTCCCTTTGGGGAAGGGTTCATGAGCCAATAATGTCCCCTTGAGGAAAAGTATTGAAAAAAATATCAGATAATGGTACGTTAAACTATTAAGCACAATGATACATTGCTTAAGGCGACAAGAAATGGTTTCATTAAAAAAGGTAGACTGACCATGGCGTTTAGTGGCGGAAATCTATTTATAGAACATCCGGACACACGGTCTGGGCAATCTCATTAAAGTATTAATAAAACATCCGGGTATTCCGTTTGGCCATTCTCTCAACAGCTGTTGGGTACTGCCACGTCAATGTGAGCCAGCAGAGTGGGTCTTAATGTGAGCAACCATAGTGGGTCTTAACCTAGACGAAGACGTGTTTACAACTTTATTTAAATTTTTTTTTTACAAACTGTTACTGCATATATATATATATATATATATATATATATATATTTATATGCGAAAATACGTTATAAGAAGCTATGTTTTACGAAACAATTTCTAAATATAGTAACATTGCATATTGCGTTGTAACGTTTTCTGGTCTTAGAAATGACAAATGTGAGGATCAAATCAATCCTGCCCCCCTCCCCAACCCCCCCTCCCCAACCCCCCAACCCTCCCGCCCCATCACATCCACCACGCCACGTAAATGTTGAGTTTGTTTAAAATATGGCACAAGCACCAGGAACAAACTTCTTACCCAAGAGACAAAGACATCTTCCGTCTGTTTGAAGCGTTGAGATGGCCTGGTTTCGCAGGCAGGAAGCGTCGCTCTGACCCGGCTCTTAGTGCCTGTTATATGCCACGTTGCATCGATAAAGTCCATTTGGAGAGGAGCTAAGATAAACACACTGGCATGGTCGGGATACCACCCCCCCCCCCCTTGTTATTCATGACAAAGTTCTCAACTGAATTTTACAGTTGGACTAACATCGTAAATGAACACCCTGCTTAGGTTTGTCGTGAAATTAATGAGGTGCTCTAGGTTGGCGTCTCAACCTGTGGGGGGTGGGGCTCACAAAATTGATTGACACTTCTACTGCAACAGGATTTTTTAAAACCGTTTCTGTAACTTCACTTTGGTGTGTTCAGGGCAAAAACCTTCGGGTGGTTAATTGACCCACTTCCCGTCAACCTATCGAGCTGAAACTTGGCACATAGACTCGCAGACGATGGCAACATATTCTTTCAGATTTTCCGTCTTACCCCCCAATCCAACCCCCCAATTCAACCCCACAATCCAACCCCCTAATCCAACCCCACCATCCAACCCCACAATCCAACCCCACCATCCAACCCCCCAATCCAACCCCCAAATTCAACCCCCTAATCCAACCCCCTAATCCAACCCCACAATCCAACCCCCTAATCCAACCCCACAATCCAATCCCCCAATCGACCCCCCCCCCAATACAACCCCCCAATCCAACCCCATAATCCAAACCCCAAAAATCAGTTGTGTTCCTGTTTTTCAAGGGGAAGATGGAGGAAATATGACGTCACCAATTTCACGAAATAACATTCTTCCTAACTGCGATCAAAGAAATTATGTAAACAATAAAATCTGGCAAGTGCGCTTGGTGGGTAATATTTTCTTTTGTTTTTTATCAAACAGTTGGTAAAGTCAAAGTGGGTGGGACATGAGAATATCAATATCAAATGAAATAATACAAACATGCATATACAGGATTTTTCCAGAAAAAACTGTGTTTTTTGCGAATTGTTGAATTATTCAGCCAATATTTGTACCACATTGTCTATTCAGCCAATATTTGTTCCACATAGTCTATTCAGCCAATTTTTGTACTACATTGTCTATTCAGCCAATATTTGTACCACATTGTCTATTCAGCCAATATTTGTACTACATTGTCTATTCAGCCAATATTTGTACTACATTGTCTATTCAGCCAATATTTGTACCACATTGTCTATTCAGCCAATATTTGTACTACATTGTCTATTCAGCCAACATTTGTACCATATTGTCTATTTAGCAAACATTTGTACCACATTGTCTATTCAGCTAACATTTGCACCACATTGTCTATTTAGCAAACATTTGTACCACATTGTCTAGACAGTCAATATTTGTACCACATTGTCTATTCAGCCAAAATTTGTACCACGTAGTCTATTCAGCCCACATTTGTACCACATTGTCTATTCAGGCCAAATTTGCACCACATTGTCTATTCAGCCCACATTTGTACCACATTGTCTATTCAGCCAAAAATTGTACCACATTGTCTATTCAGCCCACATTTGTACCACATTGTCTATTCAGCCCACATTTGTATCACATTGTCTATTCAGCCAACATTTGTACTACATTGTCTATTCAGCCAACATTTGTATCACATTGTCTATTCAGCCAATATTTGTACTACATTGTCTATTCAGCCAAAATTTGTACCACGTAGTCTATTCAGCCCACATTTGTACCACATTGTCTATTCAGCCCACATTTGTACCACATTGTCTATTCAGCCCACATTTGTATCACATTGTCTATTCAGCCAACATTTGTACTACATTGTCTATTCAGCCAACATGTGTATCACATTGTCTATTCAGCCAATATTTGTACCACATTGTCTATTCAGCCAACATTTGTATCGCATTGTCTATTCAGCCAATATTTGTACCACATTGTCTTTTCAGCCAATATTTGTACTACATGGTCTATTCAGCCCACATTAGTACCACATTGTCTATTCAGCCAACATTTGTACTACATTGTCTATTCAGCCAACATTTGTACTACATTGTCTATTCAGCCAACATTTGTCCTATTTTGCCAGGCGTTGAGATAGTTTGATTCTCTCCACCAGGAAGACAGCGACCCGGGCCGATACCTCAAGTGGGCGGATGCCTTCCTTATCGTGTACAGTATTACCAACAGGCAGACGTTCGACGTGGCCAGGGACTATATGGAGAGTATCTCAATCTACCTGAAAAGTCAGGGCAGAGAGTGCCCAGTGGCGCTGGTGGGCAACAAAATAGATCTGGAACGCTACAGGTAGAGGACCTAAGTTTGAGCGGGGGTATGAGTGGGGATTTGAGTGTGAGTGTTGGTATGAGTGGGGATTTGAGTTTGAGTTTTGGTATGAGTGGGGATTTGAGTGTGAGTTTTGGTATGAGTGGGGATTTGAGTGTGAGTGTTGGTATGAGTGGGGATTTGAGTGTGAGTTTTGGTATGAGTGGGGATTTGAGTGTGAGTTTTGGTATGAGTGGGGATTTGAGTGTGAGTGTTGGTATGAGTGGGGATTTGAGTTTGAGTTTTGGTATGAGTGGGGATTTGAGTGTGAGTGTTGGTATGAGTGGGGATTTGAGTACGAGTGTTGGTATGAGTTGGGATTTGAGTACGAGTGTTGGTATGAGTGGGTATTTGAGTGTGAGTGTTGGTATGAGTGGGGATTTGAGTGTGAGTGTTGGTATGAGTGTTGATTTGCGTGTGAGTGTTGGTATGAGTGGGGATTTGACTGTGAGTGTTGGTATGAGTGGGGATTTGGTCGGGGGTATGATTGGGAGTATGAGTTGGCTTGGTTGGGGGTTAAAGGTATAAAAGGGGGTGGGGGTTGTCACTTGGGTACGTGTGAATTTGTGAGTGGGGGTTGTGAGTGGGGTTGGAGTAGGAGTTTGAGGGATTGGAGGCAATAGTATGGGTGATAGTGGGCGTATGAGGTAGGGCATGAGGGGAGTGTAAGTGGGGATACAAGTGGGAACATGAGTGGATTCGGGGTATTAGTGGGGTGTGAAGGGGGATGTGTCAGAAGTAGGGGTATGTATCAGGAGTAGGAGTATGTGTCAGGAGTAGGAGTATATGTCAGGAGTAAGGGTATGTATCAGGAGTAGGGGTATGTGTCAGGAGTAGGGCTATGTGTCAGAAGTAGGGGTATGTATCAGGAGTAGGGGTATGTGTCAGGAGTTGGGGTGTGTGTCATGAGTAAGGGTATGTGTCATGAGTAAGGGTATGTTTCAGGAGTAGGGGCATGTGTCAGAGTAGGGGTATGTGTCAGGAGTAGGGTTATGTGTCAGGAGTAGGGTTATGTGTCATGAGTAGGGTTATGTGTCATGAGTAGGGGTATGTGTCAGGAGTAAGGTTATGTGTCAGGAGTAAGGTAATGTGTCAGGAGTAGGGTTATGTGTCATCATGAGTTGGGGTATGTGTCAGGAGTTGGGGTATGTGTCAGAGTAGGGGTATGTGTCAGGAGTAGGGGTATGTGTCAGCAGTAGGTGTATGTTTCAGGAGAGGTGAGTGTTTCAGGAGTAGGGGCATGTTTCCGGAGTAGGTGTGTGTGTCAGCAGTAGGGGTATGTTTCAGGAGTAAGGGGTGTGTGTCAGCAGTAGGGGCATGTTTCCGGAGTAGGTGTGTGTGTCAGCAGTAGGGGTATGTTTCAGGAGTAAGGGGTGTGTGTCAGACATCAACTGGATACTTTTAATTTTGCTACTTTGTAAAATGCAGACATAAATAATTGATAGGATAATTCTCCAACAAATTTGAAAAGACAATCTACTGGAGGTCAGAACAATTGAGTCGGATGGGATCACGTAGCAATGCTGGGTTCACGACGAATGGGATCACATGGCAATGTCTGGTTGACAACTCATGGGATCACGTGGCAATGCGCGGTTTCCATCGCATGGGATCACGTGGCAATGTCTGGTTCACATCTCATGGGATCACGTGGCATTGCGTGGTTCACAACCCTAGGGATCACGCTGCAATGCCTGGTTCACATCGAATTTATTGTGTTTTAATTTATCGATGACCAAATATTTACTACATATTTAGATGTTTTCAAATGAAGAGAACAAAGACCTAAATACCCACCCCCATTTCCACGAATGTGAATACATGATGGACCTATTAAACAATAAACATTGTTTATATTGCAGTTATGTCAATGGATTCCGAGATAATTGGAAATATCCTGAAGGCAATACAAACTCAAATGTCAAACTTTATTTACACCATGCCACGACTTGGGCGTGTTTGGCCTTTAGTTATCATCAAACAGTGGTAAACAGAGAGGGAGACAACCGAAGTTTGAACTTTAGACTACTAGGTCGACTTCTCTGGCTGACTTACTTCCCCTTTTTACGTACCAGAGACAAAGATTGAAAAGTGATCGTAGACAAAATTTTAGAGACCGGGTTTGAAATGTTTGATAACAAAATGACTGTGCGATTGGTGGTGTAGCTAAGATGTGTGCCACCAGTCGCTGGTCAAGAGCACGGCCACGTTAGGTCAGTGACGTCACTAGGGTCAGTACTACAATGGGACAGTTCAAGAAAACAGCATTTTTAGGTTTAAGAGTGAAATTAATGAAATTTGTTTAAGCATAAAAAAAATTATAAAATATTTAAAAATTTCCGAGGATAAACCTTTTTGGCTTGAGGCGCAAATGTTTTATTGGGAAATTATGAAAACATCCAGATACAAAATCAGTTGTTCTGATGACGTCAAGTAATCACATCCGCTAAATGTCTAGTCGACAACAGCTCATCCGGCACCATGGTGAAACACGGGTACATTTGCTAGTATATCATCTTTAAAACGTCTTGGGCATAGTCTTAACCGGGCCAGATGATACCAACAGTCCCATGAACACTTTTTCTGGACCTTTATTTTCAACACTGTAACAACACTGTCACCCCTTCACATTTGTTTCAACTTTATCACAACTCCACATTTATTTCAACACTGTCACATCTCCACATTCATTTCCACACTGTCACATCACCACATTCATTTCAACACTGTCACAACTCTACATTTATTTCAAAACTGTCACATCTCCACATTCATTTCAACACTGTCACATATCCACATTCATTTCAACACTGTCACAACTCCACATTTATATCACCACTGTAACATCTCCACATTAATTTCAACACTGTCACAACACAACATTTATATAATCACTGTCACAACTCCACATTTATATTAACACTGTCACAACTCCACATTTATATCACCACTGTCACATCTCTACAACTCAACATTTGTGTCACCACTGTCACAACTCCACATTTATATTAACACATTCACAACTCCACATTTATATTAACACTGTCACAACTCCACATTTATATTAACACTGTCACAACTCCACATTTATATCAACACTGTCACAACTCCACATTTATATCAACACTGTCACAACTCCACATTTATATTAACACTGTCACAACTCCACATTTATATTAACACTGTCACAACTCCACATTTATATTAACACTGTCACAACTCCACATTTATATTAACACTGTCACAACTCCACATTTATATTAACACTGTCACAACTCCACATTTATATCAACACTGTCACAATCCTAGTTGTTGTTTTCAGGCAGGTGAACAAGGCGGAAGGTTCAAGTCTCGCCACAGAATACGATTCGGTTTTCTACGAGACGACAGCGGCGGAGGAATACGAACTGGTTGAGAAAGTGTTCCACCGCGTCATCCAAGAGGCACATCACGACAAGTATGGCCATATCCTGCAGCAACTGTACATAGCAGACGACAGGACAACCTCCTGGGGACAGCAGCAACCGCAGTCTCAACAGTCAGCTCAACAGCTGTCACAGCACCCGCATCTCCACCAGCAGCAGCAGCAGCGGCGCCCCAAGTCACCGAAAGGGGCGTCCGATAAAAAGGATGAGAAGAACCAACAGAAAAAGACACTGAATAAATTCTTTAAGATATTTAACTGATACTAGAGGTGGTGGAGGCGCCAGATTGTGTACTAAAGGTGGTGGGGGCGCCAGATGGGTTGTGTATTAGAGGTGGTGGGTTGGTAGAGGGGTTGAGTATTAGATGGGGTGGGTGTCAGATGGGTTGAGTATTAGAGGGGGTGGGGTGCCAGATGGGTTTTGTTCTAGAGATGGTGGGGGAGCCAGATTGTGTATTAGAGGTGGTGGGGGCATCAGATGGGTTGTGTATTAGAGGTGTTGGGTTGGTAGAGGGGTTGAGTATTAGATGGAGTTGGGCACCAGATGGGTTGTGTATTAGAGTTGGTGGGGGCGCCAGATGGTTTGTGTATTGGTGGGGTGGGGGCGCCAGATGGGTTGTATATTAGAGGGGTGGGGGCGCCAGATGGGTTGTGGATTAGTCCCCACCCCCGCGGTCTACCCAACACATAATCTCCCCAAACGGGCGCCAGATGGGTTGTGTATTAGTGGGGTGGGGCGCCAGATGGGTTGTGTATTAGAGAGGATATTAAGACAGGGGATTGTTGAATAGGCCGGGTTTGTAAGACAGGTGGGTTATGGGGGGGGGGGCGGGGGGACATTTACATGGTATGTGGGTTATGTTGTATTAACATATGTTTGAACATGGCACATGCGGGTATGAATGACATAACTATCCTTTGATTGGTTAATTTATGTGTCAACTTTGATTGGTTAATTTATGTGTCAACTTTGATTGGTTAATTTATGTATCAACTTTGATTGGTTAATTTATGTGTCAAATTTGATTGGTTAATTTATGTGTCAACATTGATTGGTTAATTTATGTGTCAAATTTGATTGGTTAATATATGTGTCAACTTTGATTGGTGGGCATTGTAATGGTAAGAATGAAAAATTAACTTATTGATTGATTTGTACTAGAATGAGTGCTCTTATGTGTGTGTATGTGTATATGTATGTCTCTGTATATGTGTGTATGTGTATATGTATGTCTCTGTGTATGTGTGTATGTGTAAAATAGAAACGGGTTCTTTGGTTTTTGTTTTGATGGATACAATACCTGAGTTTGACAAAGCACTTGACTAAATTGTCTAAGTACTTGACAACATTGACTAAGTTCTTGAATAGTACTTGACAAAGCACTTGACTAAATTGTCTAAGTACTTGACAACATTGACTAAGTACTTGAATAGTACTTGACAAAGCACTTGACTTAATTGTCTAAGTACTTGACAACATTGACTAAGTACTTGAATAGTACTTGACAAAGCACTTGACTAAATTGTCTAAGTACTTGACAACATTGACTAAGTTCTTGAATAGTACTTGACAAAGCACTTGACTAAATTGTCTAAGTACTTGACAACATTGACTAAGTTCTTGAATAGTACTTGACAAAGCACTTGACTAAATTGTCTAAGTACTTGACAACATTGACTAAGTTCTTGAATAGTACTTGACAAAGCACTTGACTAAATTGTCTAAGTACTTGACAACATTGACTAAGTACTTGAATAGTACTTGACAAAGCACTTGACTAAATTGTCTAAGTACTTGACAACATTGACTAAGTACTTGAATAGTACTTGACAAAGCACTTGACTAAATTGTCTAAGTACTTGACAACATTGACTAAGTACTTGAATAGTACTTGACAAAGCACTTGACTAAATTGTCTAAGTACTTGACAACATTGACTAAGTACTTGAATAGTACTTGACAAAGCACTTGACTAAATTGTCTAAGTACTTGACAACATTGACTAAGTACTTGAATAGTACTTGACAAAGCACTTGACTAAATTGTCTAAGTACTTGACAACATTGACTAACATTGACTAAGTACTTGAATAGCACTTGACAAAGTACTTGACTAAATACTTGACTAAATTGAATAAGCACTTGGCTAAATTGAAAGTCTCACTGTATACATACAAATTGAACAAATAAAAATACAATTGATTGCTAAATGATTTCTTTTCACTTTTGATTTCTCAAACTTGATGAATGAGCAGGCACACGTTCAGCATTGATCAATCCTGGAGCACTTGTGAGTAGAAACACTCCACGTCAGCACTTAACATAACTATCAGAACCAAACATTAGTGTCAGCACCAAATATTAAGATAAGCACCAAATATTAGTATTAGCACCAAACATTAGTGTTAGCATCAAAAACTTTAGTGTTAGAACCAAACATTAGAGTTATTATCAAACTTCAGGTTTAGCATCGACTAGTAGTATTAGCACTAAACATTAGTTTTAGCATCAAACATTAGAATAAGCACACAAAATTTAATGAGGCACCAATGACTGATGTTAGCAACAAATATTAATGTTTGCACCAAATATTAATGTTAGCACCAAATATTACTGTTAGCACAAAATATTAGTTAAGAGTACGAAAAATGCTGACTGAACAAAACATTCGAAATTTTCAATTATCCAAGGTACGCTTGTAATATGCAAGAACTCGGAAAAGTGTTCCATAATGTCTAGTTACGTTACACTACAGTTGTGAGAGTGTTCCATAATGTCTAGTTACGTTACACTACAGTTGAGAGAGTGTTTTATAATGTCTAGTTACGTTACACTACAGTTGTGAGAGTGTTCCATAATGTCTAGTTACGTTACACTACAGTTGTGAGAGCGTTCCATAATATCTAGTTACGTTACACTACAGTTGTGAGAGTGTTCCATAATGTCTAGTTACGTTACACTACAGTTGTGAGAGTGTTCCATAATATCTAGTTACGTTACACTACAGTTGTGAGAGTGTTCCATAATGTCTAGTTACGCTACACTACAGTTGTGAGAGTGTTCCATAATGTCTAGTTACGTTACACTACAGTTGTGAGAGTGTTCCATAATATCTAGTTACGTTACACTACAGTTGTGAGAGTGTTCCATAATGTCTAGTTACGTTACACTACAGTTGTGAGAGTGTTCCATAATGTCTAGTTACGTTACACTACAGTTGTGAGAGTGTTCCATAATGTCTAGTTACGTTACACTACAGTTGTGAGAGTGTTCCATAATGTCTAGTTACGCTACACTACAGTTGTGAGAGTGTTCCATAATGTCTAGTTACGCTACACTACAGTTGTGAGAGTGTTCCATAATGTCCCGCAATGAAACAGTTTTGAATCTTCTGCACATCAGATTCTCTTCTGAGAGCACCAAAAATAACAACTTAAGGTAGCACACCAGAAGTAACCACTTAAGGTGGCACACCAAAGTAACGACTTGAGGTAGCACTCCAGAAGTAACCACTTGAGGTAGCACACCAGAAGTAGCCACTTGAGGTAGCACACGAGAAGTAACCACTTGAGGTAGCACGCCAGAAGTAACAACTTAAGGTGGCACCAGAAGTAACCACTTGAAGTGGCACACCAAAAGTAACCACTTGAGGTAGCACACCAGAAGTAACTACTTGAGGTAGCACACCAGAAGTAACCACTTGAGGTAGCACACCAGAAGTAACCACTTGAGGTAGTTTATTAGAGTCGTTTTAATCGTATCACTCCCCCCCCCCCCCCCCCGACAGCTGTCCCAGTGGTTCAGGGGTTCTTAACATTGCTGGGAAGACTCCTTTAGGAAGGAGATGTGTATGCAGGGGCGTAGGAAGAGGAATTTTTTTTTTTTGAGGATTGAAAAAGGGGGGGGGGCAGCGGCAAAGTTTGGAGCGCCCCGTACGGCACTTACCTTAGCTGAATGTATGTAGAGAGCTGAATTGATTTCGCATAAGGAACACGTTACTTAAGTCGGTGACGACATTCAGATTGGTTTGAGTGATTTGATGACGTGATCGCTGCCATGAATGTTGATGACGTGATCGCTGCCATGAATGTTGATGACGTGATCGCTGCCATGAATGTTGATGACGTGATCGCTGCCATGAATGTTGATGACGTGATCGCTGCCATGAATGTACGCTTGAAGAACAGTTGGGTTTGAGAAACTTCTAACACGTTGTTTTTATTTTACAGGGTCTATCCAGGGTCTATCCAGGTTCTACTCAGGGTCTATCCATTAAAAGTTAACAAAACTTTTGCCTTTTTTTCGATCATTTTATCGGGTATCGTAAATCAAAGAATTTTTTTATCTAGAGATGAATCTCTTAACCATATTTCAAGTCTGCAACAGCCTTGAGTGTATTTTTTTACAGAAATTGTATCAATCTCACAACAATGTACACACACTGTACTTTTAACAAAGTAAAAACAAACATATATTTTTATTTTTTTGACAGATAATCTTAACCGATCTCCATTTTTCAAAATTAAATTTTTACGTATGTAAAATGAATAAATTTTGATATTCATGGGTAGCATTATGTAAATGGCATTGTATTTAAAGATATTGTAATCCACGTAAAAATGTCGACATCCTATATCCTCCCTCCGAAATGTACGTACTTGCAATTATTTTTCAAATTCATTCCTTTCTTCTGAGGCGTATCGTGTTCTGCGTGGCGCAAAATGAAAATATCAAATCCCCCCGGCCGCTAATACCACCGCATTTTAATGAAATGATCCAAAGGATTGTAGCCCCCCCCCCCGCCCCCTTTTACATAGGCAAACATATGTTTTACACTTCATATCATTTGTTATTTTTTGGATGAGTGATAAGTGGATTAGTGAATGCTATTTGGATGAGTGATAAGTGCATTAGTGAATGCTATTTGGATGAGTGATAAGTGCATTAGTGAATGCTATTTGGATGAGTGATAAGTGCATTAGTGAATGTTATTTGGATGAGTGATAAGTGGATTAGTGAATGCTATTTGGATGAGTGATAAGTGCATTAGTGAATGCTATTTGGATGAGTGATAAGTGCATTAGTGAATGCTATTTGGATGAGTGATAAGTGCATTAGTGAATGCTATTTGGATGAGTGATAAGTGCATTAGTGAATGCTATTTGGATGAGTGATAAGTGCATTAGTGAATGCTATTTGGATGAGTGATAAGTGCATTAGTGAATGCTATTTGGATGAGTGATAAGTGCATTAGTGAATGCTATTTGGATGAGTGATAAGTGCATTAGTGAATGCTATTTGGATGAGTGATAAGTGCATTAGTGAATGCTATTTGGATGAGTGATAAGTGCATTAGTGAATGCTATTTGGATGAGTGATAAGTGCATTAGTGAATGCTATTTGGATGAGTGATAAGTGCATTAGTGAATGCTATTTGGATGAGTGATAAGTGCATTAGTGAATGCTATTTGGATGAGTGATAAGTGCATTAGTGAATGCTATTTGGATGAGTGATAAGTGCATTAGTGAATGCTATTTGGATGAGTGATAAGTGCATTAGTGAATGCTATTTGGATGAGTGATAAGTGCATTAGTGAATGCTATTTGGATGAGTGATAAGTGCATTAGTGAATGCTATTTGGATGAGTGATAAGTGCATTAGTGAATGCTATTTGGATGAGTGATAAGTAGATTAGTGAATGCTATTTGGATGAGTGATAAGTGCATTCGTGAATGCTATTTGGATGAGTGATAAGTGCATTAGTGGATGCTATTTGGATGAGTGATAAGGGCATTAGTGAATGCTTTTTGGATGAGTGATAAGTGCATTAGTGAATGCCATTTGGATGAATGATAAGTCGATTAGTGAATGCCATTTGGATGAGTGATAAGTGCATTAGTGAATGCTATTTGGATGAGTGATAATGGCATTAGTGAAAGCTATTTGGATGAGTGATGAGTGCATTAGTGAATGCTATTTGGATGAGTGATAAGTGCATTAGTGAATGCTATTTGGATAAGTGATAAGTGGATTAGTGAATGCTATTTGGATGAGTGATAAGTGGATTAGTGAATGCTATTTGGATGAGTGATAAGTGCATTAGTGAATGCTATTTGGATGAGTGATAAGGGCATTAGTGAATGCTATTTGGATGAGTGATAAGTGCATTAGTGAATGCTATTTGGATGAGTGATAAGTGCATTAGTGAATGCTATTTGGATGAGTGATAAGTGCATTAGTGAATGCCATTTGGATGAGTGATAAGTGCATTAGTGAATGCCATTTGGATGAATGATAAGTCAATTAGTGAATGCCATTTGGATGAGTGATAAGTGCATTAGTGAATGCTATTTGGATGAGTGATAAGTGGACTAGTGAATGCTATTTGGATGAGTGATAAGTGTATTAGTGAATGCTATTTGGATGAGTGATAAGTGGATAAGTGAATGCTATTTGGATGAGTGATAAGTGCATTAGTGAATGCTATTTGGATGAGTGATAAGTGCATTAGTGGATGCTATTTGGATGAGTGATAAGTGCATTAGTTAATGCTATTTGGAAGAGTGATAAGTGCATTAGTGAATGCTATTTGGTTGAGTGATAAGTGCTTTAGTGAATGCTATTTGGATGAGTGATAAGGGCATTAGTGAATGCTATTTGGATGAGTGATAAGTGCTTTAGTGAATGCTATTTGGATGAGTGATAAGTGCATTAGTGAATGCTATTTGGATGAGTGATAAGTGCATTAGTGAATGCTATTTGGATGAGTGATAAGTGCATTAGTGAATGCTATTTGGATGAGTGATAAGTGCATTAGTGAATGCTATTTGGATGAGTGATAAGTGCATTAGTGAATGCTATTTGGATGAGTGATAAGTGCATTAGTGAATGCTATTTGGATGAGTGATAAGTGCATTAGTGAATGCTATTTGGATGAGTGATAAGGGCATTAGTGAATGCTATTTGGATGAGTGATAAGTGCATTAGTGAATGCTATTTCGATGAGTTATAAGTGGATTAGTGAATGCGATTTGGATGAGTGATAAGTGCATTAGTGAATGCTATTTGGATGAGTGATAAGTGCATTAGTGAATGCTATTTTTATGAGTGATAAGTGCATTAGTGAATGCTATTTGGATGTGTGATAAGTGGATTAGTGAATGCTATTTGGATGTGTGATAAGGGCATTAGTGAATCCTATTTAGATGAGTGATAAGTGGATTAGTGAATGCCATTTGGATGAGTGATAAGTGCATTAGTGAATGCTATTTGGATGAGTGATAAGTGCATTAGTGAATGCTATGTGGATGAGTGGTAAGGGCATTAGTGAATGCCATTTGGATTTGGAGTTTGGCAACACTTATTGACTTAAGCTTAAAGGCATGATCTGATTAAAAGTAGTTTTTAATGTTAGGTTTTTATTGCTTTATAAATTAAATTCCTAAAAGTATATTTTTGGAATGAAAAAAAAAAACAAGTAAAAACTTATTAAATTATAATAATACAAAGATAATTTACTTTTTTTGTTTGTGTTTTATTAACAATTTAAAAAAGCAATCAATTATATTTATTAATTTTCCCTTCAAGAAAGATGAAAATACATTATCATTTTTGTTATTTAATCAAAGAAACTTAGAGCGTTGCGCTATGACGTCATCTGTGTGATTATTTAGATCAAATTAATTTTAATTTTCTTTGCGACATTAACAACGCACTAAAACTGCACTAAACGAAAAAAAATCACATTCCTCTAATTTTCCTGATAAATGCGATTATGATGTGATTCTTAACTTTCAAATTTGGATAAAATGCTTTAAAAAGGTCCTTTATTGTTATTTTCAATGTATTTGTAATTTATAATAATAATACTTACATCTTCTATATATATAAAAATGAATGTTTGTACGTCTGTCTGTATGTCTGTATGTCTCGTATGCGCTCCTACACCTTTCATGCGATTGCGACAAAACTTTAAGCAGTTGTTTTCCACATAACCGGACATTTAACTGAGTCATTAAAAACCTTATCAACTGTTCCGTTCCTAGCCGTTGGCCCTTAATTCGTTTTTTTTTCTTATATGAGCTGTCTGAAAATATTTTCCACATGCGCTCCTACGTAATTTATCCGATTCATATAAAACTTTGGTGAAATGTTGCGAGCATGTCTATAAACATTTTTAAATTATTACAATCGTTTTAAATTATTCAGTTTTGAGCCAGGGGCCTCACATTCGTTTTTCCTAATATGAGCTATATAAATATATTTTCAAACCGTATGCGCTCCTACACCAATCATGCGATTGCTACAAAACTTAGTAAGTTGTTGTCCATGCGCCAGTGCATTTTGCTGTGTTATTTAAACACTTTTAAAAACATTCTGTTTTCGGCCGTTGGCCCTTAATTCGTATTTTTTCTTATATGAGCTTTGTAAAAAATAATTTTCATATGCGCTCCTACACCATTTATTCGATTCCGATAAAACTTTGGTGACATGTTGCAAGCTTGTCTATAAAGGTTTCTAAATTATTACAACCGTTTTAAAGTATTCATTTTTGAGCCAGGGCCCTCATATTCGTTTTTCCTAATATGAGCTATATAAATATATTTTCAAACCGTATGCGCTCCTACACCAATCACGCGATTGCTACAAAACTTAGTAAGTTGTTGTCCATGCGCCAGTGCATTTTGCTGTGTTATTTAAACACTTTTAAAAACATTCTGTTTTCGGCCGTTGGCCCTTAATTCGTATTTTTTCTAATATGAGCTATGTAAAAAATAATTTTCATATGCGCTCCTACGCCATTTATCCGATTGCAATAAAACGTAAAACTTTGGTGAGATGTTGAAGCACGGCAACAGAGGTTTTTAAATTATTATAAACTTTTCAAAATATTCCAATTTTAGCCAGCGGCCTTATTTACGTTTTTTTCTTATACCAGCTATATAAATATAATTTCAAACCGTATGCGCTCCTGCACCATTCACGCGATTGCGACAAAACTTTGACGAGTTGTTATCTATAAACATAACCATTCATTACAACCTTTTTAAAATATTCCGTTTTGGGCCGTTGACCCAAATTCTTATTTTTTCTTATATGCGCTTTGTAAAAAAATAATTTTCTATGCGCTCCTATACCATTTTTCAGAATGCGATAAAAATTTAGTGAGATGTTGTTCTATCGCCCACAAAGGTTCTTAAATTACTATAACCGTTTTAAAATATTCAGTGTTGAGCCAGGGGCCCTATGTTTGTTTCTTACAAAATGAGCTATATAAATATAATTTCAAACCGCATGCGCTCCTACATCATTCAAGCGCTTGCGATAAAACTGAGGTGAGTTGTTGTCCATAAGCCAGAGCATTTTTCTAAGCCATTATAACTCTACTAAAATATTCCGGTTTTTTTTTTTGGCAATCGCCCCAAATTCGTGTTTTTTTCCGTACATTAGGAGCTTTATAAAAAATAATTTCCGTATGCGCTCCTCTACATTATTACAATGCGATAAAATTTTAGAGAGATGTTGTGCGC
>CAXITT010000002.1:2539125-2639402 GCA_964033795.1 Lymnaea stagnalis | reverse complement strand
TGTGCTGAGGAGGTGTCGGACAGATCTTCGCTCAAAGCAACGACAATAAAGTCATTAATAAGATGTGCTGAGGAGGTGCCGGACAGATCTTGGCTCAAAGCAACGACAATAAAGTCATTAATAAGATGTGCTGAGGAGGTGCCGGACAGATCTTGGCTCAAAGCAACGACAATAAACTCATTAATAAGACACTAAAAAAAATTTCATGATCAAAAAACTAAATTCAGGTATACGTGAAAATGCATCAACTAATTTTGAATTCATCAAAACTTTTCTTAAGCCCGTTTCCCAATGGGATCCCGTTTTTCGTGGGATCCCGATCCCCATGGGACCCTTTTGTTGTGGCATCCCGTTTCCCGGATGGATCCTGTTCTCTGATGTAATCCCGTTATCTTTGGGTTCCAGGTCAATGTTGGATCTCATTCCCTATGAGGATGCCGATTCTCAGTGGGATCATATTCTTAGTGGGATCATGCTTCACGGTGTCATCATGTTGTTTGTGGAATCCTGTTTCTCGGTGGGATCATGTTGTTAGTGGGACCCTATTTCTAGGTGGGATCATGTTGTTAGTGGGTTCTTGTTTCTCAATGGATCATGTTCTTAGTGGAATCATGCTTCATGGTGGGATCATGATATTAGTGGGATCCTGCTTCTCGGTGGGATCATGTTCTTAGTGGGATCGTATTTCTCGGTGGGATCATGTTGTGAGTGGGTTATTGTTTCTCAGTGGGATCATGTTCTTAGTGGGATCCTGTTTCTCGGCGGGATCATGTTGTTAGTGGGATCCTGTTTCTCGGTGGGATTATCTTGTTAGTGGGATCCTGTTTCTCGGTGGGATTATGTTGTTAGTGGGATCCTGTTTCTCGGTTGGATCATGTTGTTAGTGGGATCCTGCTTCTTGGTGGGATCGTGTTCTTAGTGGGATCCTGTTTCTCGGTGGAATCATGTTGTTAGTAGGATTCTGTTTTCCGGTGGGATTATGTTGTTAGTGGGATCCTGTTTCTCGGTGGGATCATGTTGTTAGTGTGATCGTATTTCTCGGTGGGATCATGTTGTTAGTGGGTTCTTGTTTCTCAGTGGGATCATGTTCTTAGTGGCATTTTGTCCCCGGTAGGATTATGAAAGGCCTATTTAAAGAAAATGAAATTAGAGAAATGAATCAAAACTGAATTAACATTTCAATAAACCTTTAGATCCCATTATATATCGCCGTAGAACACTATAGAGCTTTCTGGAATACTCTAAATTAAATTTAATATCCTCCTCGAAACGTGTAAAAAAAAAAAAAAAAAGACTTTTCTACGTCATCATTTTTCGAAGACCCAACATTATTCAAGTAAATGCGCTAACCGATAACTGCAACCGTTTTAGTTTTGACTGTGATGCGTGAAAAGACCAAGTACAAGTGAGTCACTTGGATGGCTGGGACAACGGAGTTGGGTAGGTTCTTTTCATGCGAACAAACAAAACTACTGGAACTCGGTGATCAAAATCAGACAAATAAATCATAAAGTTAAAAGTGAAAATTTGTCCAATTAAAATCGGGTTTAAAATGCCATAGATATGGCTTTTCTAAATTATTGAAATTTCTGGAAAACTCTAAATCGGCCCTGAATGGACTGGATATTATTAATTTTGAATCCACCAAACTTCATTACGGACTATTGCTACCAAGCTAGGCTTAGATCCATCTCCCATAGAACCTAAAGTGTTGTCCAACTAAGCCTATTGGCATTTATATAGTTTATATAAGTAAACATGAAATAGGGAACGGCCCCAGAACAATGGATATTTTGAGTTAATTACCATTGGTATTTGAATATGGATAACAAAGTATATTTGTAATAAGTTTGGTCGAGATTAATCCATTCATGTAGGATGCTATTTTATTTATATATCTGATATAAGATCATAACGAATGCAGGGCCCCAGCCCTCCCACAACCGGAATGCTATAAAAAGTTCATAACCTCATAAGACTTCCTGCCGGATAATGATGTATATATGTGCCAGGTTTTTTAAAGATCCATCAATCCATGCAAAAGCCTTGTCGAGCAAAGTCACAGACAATCAAATTTTCACTTACGTATATATATATATATAAAAGAATGAGCTATACTGACATAACGCCAAAAAGCCGATAAGATTTAAGTACATACGGATTATTAAAAACAATCATAGTTATTTTCTATTATTTTACGGAAATCGAATAAATTTAAATGCGCAAAAAAATTTTGTTATATCCGCTTTTACTTTAGTAAAAGTTTGAGTCTTACTTTTATTTTTATACATTTCAAATACATTGAATTAAATTTTAGCAACTAAGGAACTATTTTTAGCATTTTATATGTGTTTGAAAGTTATCAAATTTTTTTTTTTTTATATTTTAAAATCATGATCAAAGAATTACACCGTAATCACATTTATCGGGAAACCCTAAATATCAGCAGTCTTAGTGCGCCTTTTAGTGCGTTGTTAATATTGCGAAATAAAATTAAAATTATTTTTTAAAGATAGTCAAGCAAATGACGTCATACCGCGAATTGCCTATTTGGCCAAAACTCTTAGGTTTCTTTGGTTTAATGACAAAACTGATTAATGCACTTTCTTCTTCTTAAAATTAATAAATATAATTGATTGCTTTTTAAATGGGATAATATAACACACACGTATTTTAGCTTTGTATTTTTAACATTTAATTTTTTTTAAACTTTTTAAATTCCAAAAATATCACTAGCTGATTTTAAAATATAAACAGTGCAAAATATGTTAGTTTGGGTATGGAAGAGACTACACGCTGGTGGAAGATTGTATTAATTTTAATAAAAAAATCTTGATTGGGGGGTTGGTCATTTTGCCCAAGCCAGCACAAGATAAGTCTCAAAATAATGGAATGAATTTGAGAAATAGTTAAACTTTTTAGGTACATACATATCAGAGTTAGGACATAGGAGGTGTACATTTTTAATTGGATGACAATATCTTTAAATCCTAAGGTATTACATTAGTGAAAAAAGAGACGTTACATTCTCTTTTTTACAAACAAACAAATGTTTACCAATTAAGAAACTCAATGGGGTTAACAAAACGTGGGTACATTTATATAAGTAGACCCATGACGTCATCAAAATGTGGGTATATTTATATAAGTATATCCATGAATATCAAAACCCAATCATTTTACACACTTGAAAATTAAATTTTGAAAAATGGAGATGGGTTAATATTTCCTTTAAAAAAAATGAAAATAAATGTTTGTTTCACTTTGCAAACAGTAAAGTGGGTGTATATTATTATAATTTAACATTAAACAAAAAAGACCCACACGTCTGCTATAGACGTGAACAACGGGTGCCAGATTCTTTTTTAGAGAAAAGAGTTTTTTGTTTTACGATTTATGATAATGTATAGAATGTTTTTTTAAAAGGCAAAAGTGTCTTCAAACTTTTGATGAAGATATCAATATATCAAATTCATGTAATAAAAAATATATATTTATATCATATATAGAGAGAGAATTTTTGTTGTAAATTTAAGATTATGTTTTTTAAACATTTTTAGAGAAAAAAAGTTGTAATTCAAGGGCACGAAAAGGGGTAAATCTAAAGTATTTCTCTAGCGTAGAAATCGTCCCTCAATGAACTTCTTTAGTGACAAAAGTGATATAGTTAGTGATACTTTAGATTAGACAATTTCAGGTCATGTTTAGAGGGGAATAAAGTAGTTTAGGAGCATGCAAGGGAGTAGGGTAGGCCTGTACTATAACATAGAGCAGATAAATACTTCACAAAACTTCATGCTGTTAGAAACGTAAATATCATTATATTTTTAAAGTTATGAGTTGTGATGAGTTATTGAAATAGCAGTTAGAAATCATCGCAAAGGACATACCATTATTATCCCGATAACATCGGATCTTTATTCGCAAAAAAAAAAAAAAATGTATAATATATATAAAAAAAAAAAAAAAAAAATATAAAATATATATATATATATATATATATATATATATATATATATATACTTTAAAAGTGTTATGAGGTTTTATATATAATATATATATACATGTTTAAACATATTTTCATAACGTTGAATTGTCCATCAGCGTAGTTATTCTTGTCTGTGAAAGCAACCATGTATAAGTTGGATTTTTATTTCACCCCAATAAACGAATAATCTTTTATCATTATAGCATCTACATCTTCATATCAACATTGAAAAAGTTAATGAGTTGAATGCCAACATTGAAACAGTTAATCTAAAGATGCCCATATAAAGATGCCCATGTACAGATGCCCATGTAAAGATGCCCATGTAAAGATGCCCGTATAAAGATGCTCATATTAAGATGCCTAAATAAAGATGCCCATATTAAGATGCTTAAGTAAAGATGCCTATGTAAAGTGGATGCTGTACCATAAGAAGAAATCAAAGGTTGTAAAAAGGGGGGGGGGTGGATTGAATTATTTTTATTATATTTCCATAAATTTGACCACTTTAAACTGTTGCTAATGTCCTAGGGTCACGTGTCCTTTAATCCGCGTGCCGGCTGCCGCATGAAATCCTCGCTACACAATCCAGGCCAGGATTGAAACTCAGCTACGTGGTGGGCCGGGGCGTGTCACACAATGGCCGTCCAGGTGAGTCTTGAGGCTCGAGATAAAACTTGAATTAATACTTGGACGTGGCCTGCCACGTGGGACCAGCCGGCTACCGGTTTTTCTCCGGGCATGTTACTTGGTGTCTTGAAATGAGAAGACAGAGTGAATGGTCATTTCTTGAGCCCAGCAAATCATCTTTACATAAGTTATTAATGAGTTAATGTCATTAAGTCCTTTCTTTTAATATTGATAAAATTTATTACATGTACAACCATATCAACCTAGCGACCATTGTACCCACCCAACAACTAGCGACCATTGTACCCACCAACAACTAGCGACCATTGTACCCACCAACAACTAGCGTCCATTGTACCCACCAACAACTAGCGACCATTGTACCCACCAACAACTAGCGACCATTGTACCCACCAACAACTAGCGACCATTGTACCCACCAACAACTAGCGACCATTGTACCCACCAACAACTAGCGACCTAACATGGGTGGTTGTTGATCCGTCCATTGTACCTACCAACAACTAGCGTCCATTGTACCCACCAACAACTAGCGTCCATTGTACCCAACAACAACTAGCGTCCATTGTACCTACCAACAACTAGCGACCATTGTACCCACCAACAACTAGCGACCATTGTACCCACCAACAACTAGCGACCATTGTACCCACCAACAACTAGCGTCCATTGCACCCACCCAACAACTAGCGACCATTGTACCCACCAACAACTAGCGTCCATTGTACCCACCCAACAACTAGCGTCCATTGTACCCACCAACAACTAGCGTCCATTGTACCTACCAACAACTAGCGTCCATTGTACCCACCAACAACTAGCGTCCATTGTACCCAACAACAACTAGCGTCCATTGTACCTACCAACAACTAGCGTCCATTGTACCTACCAACAACTAGCGTCCATTGTACCCACTAACAACTAGCAGCCATTGTATCCACCCAGTTTTTTTGTGTGTAAGGATAACTGGCATGACAGAAAGGTGATACTTAAAATTTTCTTTAAAAAGAAAGAAAAAAAGATATTTACTTTAAAAAAAACCTGACAGTTTTGTGGGTTAGTGGGTTCAAGGCAGGAGGAGGGGGGGGGGGCTAGGGTTAAGACTTCATATCACCAATTAGAAAAATCATGTTTTTGGTGATTTGAGTCTTTGATATAATCTACTAAAGTTTTCAGAAAATCAACTTTGTGTGTGTGGTTGTAAACGTTGCGACCCTTGTGATCAACCCGTTGGTTGAAACTATTTAAAATCAACACGTGTTGTCCCACGCATCGATACGTCGTCACGCCATCGATCTCCGACGTGTACCCGGGGCGTCCGCCATCTTGTGGCCCCAGGTGGTACCGCTCCGGTTGGCCAGGACCGCAGCCTGGTTTCGTGGCGAAGACCCAGGTTTAAATACTCGAATTGTAGCCGACATTCTTTCTCTTTGAAACCGTCCGCTCCATATCCAAGTTGTGTCAGAGACGCTCTGGTGTGTGCCACAATCTTCACTCTAGTTCACACTCAAAGTCAGTTTATTTCAAGCTATGTTTCATACAGTTATACAACTTGAGTGTCCTATTATGATAGCCTTAAGAACGGAACACGTTCTAGTTTAGAGAAGCGCTTCTCGTATTTAAAAATGTGAAATTTATTAAATTTGAAATTATTTTCAAATTATCGTAATTTAAAAAAAAAAAAATTAAATAGAAAGTCTAAAATGTCAGTTAAGAAATTAATATAAGATTTTTTTAAAAACTTCGTACACTGTGTTGTTTGGTTTCTATGTTGCTATGAAACCTTCTGATCTTATTATCAGAAAGTTGATGTCTAAGATGTTGAGCATGGTCAGATATTGTGTCATAAATAGTTATTTCAAATGTTCTCTCATATTTCCACCATTTCAGCAAACACCATGTTCTCATACAATGTTTCCACCATTTCAGAAAACGCCATGTTCATCCTTCTCATCACGGCCCTGGCAACGCTCCTGGCTTTCGGCAGCTGCAACAAAAACTACACCATAACATCCGAAGTGGTGTTCGACATTGAGGTCAAGAACTACAACGGAAATGGTGATGATATTAGCGGCAAAGTCGTGGTCGGGCTGTTCGGGGAAACGGCCCCAGTCGCGTCCTTGAACTTCAAGACGCTGTGCGAAGGCTACAAGAGACCCAATGTGAGTATTCAGTTTTTAAATACACTTCTGTGGATTGCGATTGGTCAACATCATTCATGTGATATTACTATTGGTCAACATGAATCACGCGATATTGCTATAGGTCAACATGAATCACGTGATATTGCTATTGGTCAACATGAATCACGTGATATTGCTATAGGTCAACATGAATCACGTGATGTCTAAATGTTCTGTTGTTTAACTGATAAGTTATTCAATGGTTCTCAAGTTATAATTCACGAGCTAAACTAAAAGTTAGTCTTTACAAGCGATGCAAAGCTTAAACAAATAATACATGGCAAAATCAATTTATCTTTTGTCTTTAAAACTAAAGATCTACATACTTGATGGTGAGGTAAAGAATGTTATCAACTTTTGCAAGCACTTGACTCAGATAAGACTCACGGCCTTTCAGATGCAGTCTTAATTAGGTATCATGAAATAGGACTTTTGTGACATAGGGATTTAGTTCAGCTGAATAGTCGACTCGTCACGCCAATAGGGGAACCGTGTCAAAATTATTGATTGAACCATGTCAAAATTATTGAGTGAACCATGTAAAAATAATTGATAGAACCATGTCAAAATAATTTATAGAGCCATGTCAAAATAATTGATTGAAGCTATTTAAAATGCTCTATGAAAAAGATCCAGTATAAGAATGCAAAGCTCTTTTCCAGCAGGCCAAGATGAGCTACAGGAACACTTACTATCACCATATTCTTTCTTTTCCAGCAAGCCAAGATCAGCTACAGAAACACTTACTGTCACCGTGTTGTCAAAGACATGTTGATCCAGTGTGGTGATGTCTTCGGTCTGGACGGTAGAGGAAGTAAGCAACTCTTGTCTAATAAGTCGTCAATGTTAAAATGTTGTCAATGGTAATACGTCATCATTTATAATTTGTCTTTAACTTTAATATGGTCTGTGTTATTTTAGACACATTCTTTTTGAAACCACACTAAAGTACGAAAGGTGAACGAGTGAGACTTTCTGTCAGTGAGACATGCTGTCAATGAGGCTTTTTGTCAGCGAGACATGCTGTCAATGAGGCTTTCTGTCATGAGACATTCTGTCAATGAGACTTTCTGTCATGAGACATTGTGTCAATGATTCATTCTGTTAATGAGACGTCCTGTCAATGAGACTATCTTTCAATGAGAGATCCTGTCATTGAAGCATTCTTTTAATGAGAAATTCTGTCAATGAGACCTTCTGTCAATAATACATTCTGTCTTGGAGACGTTCTGTCAATGAGATTTTATGTCATTAGACATCCTGTCATTGAGGAATTCTGTCAATGAAAGTGCTGTCCATGAGACATTATGTCCATTATCCTGTCAACGAGACGTCATATCAATGTGACGTACTGTCTATAGTTCAATCATCTGATAGATGTTGCTAAAATGAACAGTGAGCTAAATAATAGATGCTCTAAAAATTTAATATTGAAAGAAGAATTTGTTGCACTCTCGGACCATACTTCTCAGCTAAGTGCTATATTTATATATATAACTTATTCAGTTGTTTCTGTTGTTTTTTCGCAGACGAAGGCTTCCTGCCGACATGTTCGTTGCAGTCTCTCACCTTATATTGTTCAATATTGTAGTCTACCCTATCTCCGCCCATGGTTTGACTCATTTTCAATACCTTATCTACCCTATCTCCGCCCATGGTTTGACTCATTTTCAATACCTTATCTACCCTATCTCCGCCCATGGTTTGACCCAAGTTCAATACCTTATCTGCCCTATCTCCGCCCATGGTTTGACCCAGGTTCAATACCTTATCTGCCCTATCTCCGCCCATGGTTTGACCCATGTTTCACACAATGCATCATCTCGTCGACCAGGTACCAGCATCTACGGTGAGTATTTCAATGATGAGAACTTCGTCATCAGCCACACCAGCGGCGGCCTAGTCTCCATGGCAAACAAGGGCAGAGACACCAATGGTTCTCAATTCTTCTTCACGCTGGGGTCATCAAGATTCTTCGACAAGAAACACGTCGCTTTCGGCAAAGTCGTCAAGGGATTCGTAAGTATTAGTCCACACACACCCACACCCACACACAAACCCACACATAAACACACACACAAACCCACACATAAACACACAAACATTCCACACATGCAAACACACCCACACACAAACGCACACATACACACAAACCTCCACACACAGACCCACACATACACAAAAACCTCCCACGAACCTCCCACAAACCTTCACACACAGCCAAACGTACACACACAAACCTCCCACACACAAACCCACACACAAACCTCCCACACACAAACCCACACACAACCTCACACACAAACCCTCCAAACGCCCGAACACAACCACACAACCACACATACACACAAAACTCCCACACACAAACCCACACATACACAAAAATCTCCCACACACACCCACACACACAACCACACACAGACCCACAGATACACAAAAAACCTTCCACACACCCACACACACAACCACACACAGACCCACAGATACACAAAAACCTCCCACAAACCTCCCACACACACACCCACACGTACACAAACAAACCTCCTACTCACAAGCCCCCCCCCCCCCCCTATCCCCCCACCCCCAACCCCCCCCCCCCCCCTTTATGCCCATGTACAAACCCGTACACACCCAACATTAACAAACACAACACAGACTCCCCCAAGAACACCTCAGTCACAACTGATTTACCTTGGAGCACATATTTGTTCAGACACCATTGACACTCGAAATATAAAGTATGACTATAAATATGTTCAAGTCTTTCAAACACTTGATTGAAGTATCTCATCCGTGTCAATGTTGTTCAAATAATTCATTTTTTTAAAAGAAACAAATGAAATCACCAGTCTAGATATCGATCTTTTTGTAATATTGATTTATCGAAATCTGAACAAATTTATTTCTTTTCACAAAATAATTTTATAAAAAAAAAGGATTTTTACTTGCAGAAAATTTTAATATCAAAGTACTAACTGTTCTAGAACATTGAACAAAAAGAAAATACAAATTAATTATGTTCAAGAAGGATTTATTCTGAACTTCTAGTGGCGAAGAGGGAATTTGTGTTCAATACTAACGCTTTCCCTCATCACTGATGAGACTAAAATATTGACAACTTGAACCCAATCTCTGGTGAGACTAAAATATTGACAACTTGAACCCAATCTCTGGTGAGACTAAAATAATAACTACTTTGTTGACATCTCTGCTGAGACTAACATAATAACTACTTTGTTGACATCTCTGGTGAGACTAAAATAATAACTACTTTGTTGACATCTCTGGTGAGAGACTAAAATAATGACAACTTGAACCGAATCTCTGGTGAGACTAGAACACTGACTAATTGCCTCCCCCCACCCTGGTGAGACTAAAATATTGACTACTTGAACCCAATCTCTGGTGAGACTAGAACACTGACTACTTGCCCCCACCCCCCCCCCACCCTGGTGAGACTAAAATATTGACTACTTAAACCCAATCTCTGGTGAGACTAAAACACTGAATAATTGCCTCCCCCCACCCCGGTGAGACTAAAATATTGACAACTTGAACTGAATCTCTGGTGGGACTAGAAGACTGACTACTTGCCCCCCCCCCCCCCCCCTGGTGAGACAAAATAATGACTACTTGGCCATTTTTCTAAAGATTTTTTTTCCTAAAATACAAATGCACGCGAGCTATCCAATGCATCCTTCCTCCCTAGAGGGGACACCATGTTTAACTGCATGTACTCTTGTCTAACAGCAATACCTCCAGGCCATCAACCGCATGGGCCCCCAAGAAAAGGACCAGAAGCCCAAGAGGCCCATTCGCTTCACCGACTGCAATGTCAACGAGGTCAAGAAATACGAGCTGACTGATAAGGACATGAAGACAGATGACCTTGAAGGCATCGTCACCCCTTAGACCAGTAACAAATTTAGGTTCTCTAGCCGCGGACCACTTCCCCAACACAATTTTTCTACGACCACCAAAGTGGTGATAACTGGAATAATGTGTATTCGTATGTGTTGGATCGAGTTGTCCCCCCTTGTTGTCATGTGACGTAAGAATGTGTTTCCTGGCTGAGTGAGAGCTTGTAGTTGAGAGAGTTTATTTTTGTTTTTTAAACATTTGAAAAAATCACGAAGATTGCATTCCACTCTCTGGATGATAGAAATATTGATCACACGATTAATAAAATAAATATCTTTATTACTTATCACACCAAATCTATTGCCTCATATTTTCTTCTTTTTACCGTACAAATAGTTGAATTCGTTTGTAAAAGTATTTTTTTTTTATGCGTCTGCTGCACTGAGACCTGGGTGACTGTGTCTTTAATCCTGTGATTTCTATGTCATGTCATGACGTCAATGGCCACGTGGGTCGTGACGTCACGCCACCGCGGTAATCTGGTACTTACTCTCTGAATGTCTAGCAAATGTTCCTCGGAAGTGAGTTTAACATATGGCTCCGCGGAAGTGAGTTTAACATATGTTCCACGGAAGTGAGTTTAACATATGCACACAATGTATGAACAGCAGATCTGTGAATTGTAGCTCGTTTTTTTTGGTATCAATAAAATCAGATAACTATGTTTAATTGGAGATCTCTTGGTTTGTGGTTTCTTCCCCTGCCTGTGGCTTATTATTATTATTAATATTATTAGTGGTCTGATATATCGCGGTACCCTAGCCTAGGGTTGGGCTCACCGCGCTGTACATGACACTATTAGCAAACGTAATTATGAAAATATAAATAACATACATTTATTTTAATAAAAAACAGCTGTGTAACAACAAAACAAGACAAATGTATATTCACACAACCCACCCCAGAACTTTGACATGTCAAGCCATGGACGGCAACAAGCGGCATCGTTATTCGGCAATTGTGCGGTATCAGTCAGGATAATAGAGTTGAAAGAGATGTGTTTTGACTGCAGTTTTGAAGGCCTGGATGGTCGGTATATTGCGGATGTGTAGTGGGAGAGAATTCCATTGTATTGGGGCGCAGAAAAACTACAGTTGTAATGTAGAAAACTATCTCAACTATTTGACACCATATTGTACAGTTCCAACCTAACTAGTCTAATACAATCCAGAAATATTGATCGTAGTCTTGGCATCATAATCTTGGCATACTAATCTTGTAATCTTGGCATCATAGTCTTGTAATCTTGGCATCATAAGCTTGTAATCTTGGCACCATAATCTTCGCATCATAATTTTGAGATATTCGCAAAAAGTCGAGTTCTCGACTGCAATTTCTTATCACCTTTATTTGAAAGTTCAATCTGAAATAATCAACTTTTGAAAATCACGGCATTTGTCTGTGCCGCTGTTCTTTGACTAAATAAGGGTAACTAAATGTGGTGACTAAATGAGGTGATTAAATGATGTGACTAAATGAGGTGACTAAACGAGGTGACTAAATGAGGTGACTAAATGAGGTGACTAAAAGAGGTGACTAAATGAGGTGACTAAACGAGGTGACTAAATGAGGTGACTAAATGAGGTGACTAAATGAGGTGACTAAATGAGGTCACTAAATGAGGTCACTAAATGAGGTGACTAAATGAGGTGACTAAACGAGGTGACTAAATGAGGTGACTAAACGAGGTGACTAAATGAGGTGACTAAATGAGGTTGGGGTTTGAGTAGAAATAAAGGATTTTTATTTATTTTAGAAACTATTTTTTGGATAAAAACGTGTACTTTGTTTTGCCAAGACAGTGGTGAGTGTACAATAAATTGAATAATAGATTGGAAAGAAACAAATACTTATATTATTATTATTATTAGTAGTAGTACATCGGCCTTAGATAGCGCGGTACCCCAGCCTAGGGCTAGGCTCACTGCTCTTCACATAAAATTAGCACCAAAAAAAAAGAAAAAAGAAACAAGACATCAAAAAACAGTTACATGAAATTATTCAATTAAAAACAGCTCTTGTAAACATATTGAGCTCACCCACCCAAGTACTGTGTACCCCTGTCTACCATGGGCGGCACCCAGCAGCATCGAGCGTTGTTTATGAGTCAGAGGGAAGGGTGGGGGGTGAGCATGTGTCGGAGTAGTAGTGTTTGAAGACATGGGTCTGAGTGCAGCTTTGAAGGCCGGGATGGTCGGTATGTTGCGGATGTGTCATGGGAGAGAACTCCATTGTTTTGCGGCACAGAAAGAGAACGATCGTTCACCGTATGTTTTAGTGCGTTCTGGGAACAGAAAGAATACGCGCGTCGGTGGAGGAAAGAAGCTTTCGAAGGGGTGAAGAGACAGAGAGAAGTTCAGTAAGATAGGAGGGGCAGGCACCAGAGTCAAATTTGGGACAGAGAACAGACAACTTGTAATCGATGCGTGCCTGTAAAGGGAGCCATTGAAGTAGTGGAGTGACGTGATCACTTTTCTTTGCCTTTAGAACTAACTTAGTAGTTGAGTTGTGAACACTATACAATTCAAAATTCGACACAGAATTAAAGATGACAAAACCAAAGAAGGGAATAGCTGGTTTAAATAAACATAGAATGATCAGAAATCACATGCTAAAATAAAAATGGAATGACCAGATTTGCTTACGTTTTCAAATAATCCAATCTATGTTTTCACACAAAGCAAGGGAGACAATTTCAAATCCTATTACATGATGTTATCTCAAATGTAGGGGAGACAAGTTGAAATCCAATAACATGATGTTATCTCAAATGTAGGGGAGACAAGTTGAAATCCAATAACATGATGTTATCTCAAATGTAGGGGAGGCAAGTTGAAATCCAATAACATGATGTTATCTCAAATGTAGGGGAGACAAGTTGAAATCCAATAACATGATGTTATCTCAAATGTAGGGGAGGCAAGTTCAAATCCAATAACATGATGTTATCTCAAATGCAGGAGAGCTACTTTCTTCCGTGAAGCCAGTTGTTCTAAAGTGGCTCTATAATAAATCGGATTTTTTATTTATTGATTTATTCAATTTATTGATTTATTCAATTTATTGATTTATTCAATTTATTGATTTATTCAATTTATTGATGAAAAAAAAAGTTGTGCGAAAACTGCCACAAAAACTGACGTCACAGTAAGCAAAGAAACTGATGTGACAGATGCCCAGACATTTGATTTAACAGTATAGCCTCTGTGACAGATGCCCAGACATTTGATTTAACAGTATAGCCTCTGTGACAGATGCCCAGACATTTGATTTAATAGTATAGCCTCTGTGACAGATGCCCAGACATTTGATTTAACAGTATAGCCTCTGTGACAGATGCCCAGACATTTGATTTAACAGTATAGCCTCTGTGACAGATGCCCAGACATTTGATTTAACAGTATAGCCTCTGTGACAGATGCCCAGACATTTGATTTAACAGTATAGCCTCTGTGACAGATGCCCAGACATTTGATTTAACAGTATAGCCTCTGTGNCCCCCCCCCCCCCGGGTCACCTATTTCAGCCACACCAAAAGGTCGCGGGAATCAACAGGGCAGGTTGAAGGCTATACCAACATTCAACACGCCGGCACGACTTTCGAGGCGTTCTGTGTTTGACAAAAAGGGGGGGGGGGCATGTGTGGCACTCAGAGCAGGAGATAGAAAGCGATAACTATTTCTGGGACGGCCACTCACAAGGTCCAAGAAAGGAAACAGGGGGCACTACTTGGTATCCCACTCATTTGAACGGATTGCGATAAACGCTTTAAGATTGGATACGCCGACCAAGATATTTTGATCTCATGCATTAAGAGCTGGTGTGTGGTGGACTACAAGAGATTGTGTGTGGTGGGCTACAAGAGATTGTGTGTGGTGGACTACGAGAGATTGTGTGTGGTGGACTAGAAGAGATGGTGTGTGGTGGACGACAAGAGATGGTGTGTGGTGGACTACAGTACACCGACAATTTTATCTGCTTCCTGTTATCTCCAATCTTGGCTCATCGTAAGCACATCTGATAATTATAGTAACTGGTGTTTTCAATAATATCATTGAATTTTCGCGTCTAAATTTTAACGCGTACCTCACACACTCACCGGGTTTTCGTGGACATTTGTGTTTCGTTTAATGAACCAAGTTAAGTCATTGTGAGTACTAGATTAATGGCCGTGCTTGTGTTCCCTAGTGTCTGGCCGACACCTGGACAAGACAGACTTATTTTTGGACATATCGTTTGTTGGATGATGGACCCGTCAACAAAGTGAGGCCTGAGTTGGTATAACAGTAGGTATGTCAATATCCTTTTGTGTCTGTCAGGTTGTTTCCTGTCAGTTGTGACTCTCATGTTGTGTCTGTCAAGTTGTGTTGGTCTGGCAGTAGGTATGTCAACATACGTGTGTGTGTATGTGTGTGTGTCAAGTTGTGTTGGTCTGGCAGTAGGTATGTCAACATTCGTGTCTGTCTGTCCATTTGAATTGTCTGTGTTCCTCTTTGATAGAAAATAGTTTCAAAAATTTTCGCAATGTGTCATGTTTATTGTGTATCGTAATGTTTGAAATGTCTCATGTGTCATAATGTTTGAAATGTGTCATGTTTGTGGTGTGTCCTAATGTTTGAAATGTGTCATGTTTCTTGTGTATCAAAATGTTTGAAATGTCTCATGTTTGTTGTGTGTCATAATGTTTGAAATGTGTCATGTATGTGGTGTGTCATAATGTTTGAAATGTCTCATGTGTCATAATGTTTGAAATGTGTCATGTTTCTTGTGTATCAAAATGTTTGAAGTGTGTCATGTTTGTTGTGTGCCATAATGTTTGAAGTGTGTCATGTTTGTTGTGTGTCATAATGTTTGAAGTGTGTCATGTTTGTTTTGTGTCATAAATGTTCGAAATGTGTCATTTTTGTTTCTTGCAAATTATTATTTAGGTCAAGATTTTTCATGTGCACTGTGCATTGTGTTCTTTTTGTCTATCATTTAAGCTGACGTTGACATACATAGAAGAATAAATTCTTACCTAAGTAAATGTTTACATGTTAAAATATTATAACTCCATTATTTTTCAAACGTTTTTTAAAACTTAAACACATTCATGAAGATATTATTTAAATTTGATTTAAATAATAAAATAATAATTTATATTCAATGCTCCAATATTTATATTTATAAGCGTATATATAAAAATGTCCAACACTTCACAACCCAAATTTCCAACACTCCACTACCCTACTGTCCAACACTCCACTACCCAAATGTCCAACATTCTATTACCAAAATGTCCAAAACTCTATTACCCAAATGTCCAACACTCTACTACCCAAATGTCCCACACACTACTACCAAAATGTCCAACACTACTACCCAATTGTCCAACATTCTACTACACAAATGTCCAATACTCCACTACCCAAATGTCCAACACTCTACTACCCAAATGTCCAACACTCTACTACCCAAATGTCCCACACACTACTACACAAATGTCCAACACTACTACCCAATTGTCCAACATTCTACTACCCAAATGTCCAATACTCCACTACCCAAATGTCCAACACTACACTACCCAAATGTCCAACACTCTACTACCCAAATGTCCAACACTACTACCCAATTGTCCAACATTATACTACCCAAATATCCAATATTCCACTACCCAAATGTCCAACACTCCACTACCCAAATATCCAAAAATCAGCTACCCAAATGTCCAACACTCCACTACCCAAATGTCCAACACTACTACCCAAATATCCAATACTCCACTACCCAAATATCCAATACTCCACTACCCAAATGTCCAACACTCCACTACCCAAATGTCCAACACTCTACTACCCAAATTTCCAACACTACTACCCAATTGTCCAACATTCTACTACCCAAATATCCAATATTCCACTAAACAAATGTCCAACACTCCACTACCCAAATATCCAATACTCAACTACCCAAATGTCCAACACTCCACTACCCGAATGTGCAACACACTACTACCCAAATATCCAATACTCCACTACCCAAATATCCAATACTCCACTACCCAAATGTCCAACACTCTACTACCCAAATGTCCCACACACTACTACACAAATGTCCAACACTCTACTACCCAAATGTCAAACACACTACTACACAAATGTCCAACACTCTACTACCCAAATGTCCAACACACTACTACACAAATGTCCAACACTACTACCAAATTGTCCAACATTCTACTACCCAAATATCCAATACTCCACTACCCAAATGTCCAACACTCCACTACCCAAATGTCCAACACTCCACTACCCAAATGTCCAACACTCCACTACCCAAATGTCCAACACTCCACTACCCAAATGTCCAACACTCCACTACCCAAATGTCCAACACTCTACTATGTTAATAAAGTCTAAAATTTTATACAAATTGATAGTACTGTTTATCAAATACGGTATTAGAATAAATATATTTTCTTGACCCCCCCCCCCTCAACTTCCAAATCTCACAATCATTAATATGTCTTTATATAAAATATATATACAATATTGCAATCACTGATTGGACGATTGTAACAATGTGGCAATCTCTGACAGAATGTTGACTGCAAACGACCTGACTGAATGTTGACTGCAAACGACCTGACTGAAGGTTGACTGCAAACGACCTGACAGAAGGTTGACTGCAAACGACCTGACAGAAGGTTGACTGAAAACGACCTGACAGAAGGTTGACTGCAAACGACCTGACAGAAGGTTGACTGCAAACGACCTGACTGAAGGTTTACTGCAAACGACCTGACTGAAGGTTGACTGCAAACGACCTGACTGAAGGTTGACTGCAAACGACCTGACTGAAGGTTGACTGCAAACGACCTGACTGAAGGTTGACTGCAAACGACCTGACTGAAGGTTGACTGCAAACGACCTGACTGAAGGTTGACTGCAAACGACCTGACAGAATGTTGACTGCAAACGACCTGACTGAAGGTTGACTACAAACGACCTGACTGAATGTTGACTGCAAACGACCTGACTGAAGGTTGACTGCAAACGACCTGACTGAATGTTTACTGCAAACGACCTGACTGAAGGTTGACTGCAAACGACCTGACTGAATGTTGACTGCAAACGACCTGACTGAAAGTTTCTTTTCTTTGGCTTTATCTGGCAAGGTTTGGTTTGTGGGTCAATGTTTGTAAACATCCCAAACTTTCCTGTCAGCCCGGAGACCAACAGGTCCAAGCTGTGACAGATCACGTTTATCACCCGCGAAGTTCTGAGATAACAATGGAAAACGATATGCTGTGATAACAGGATCGATTGACCACAAAATGTATTGATATAGATTGGCCAGAAAATAAAGTATTTAAATAGTATTTCATCAACTTTTGTACTGTGGGGTAAGCTCTGCAAACTGTCAAATAATTTCAATGCACAGTCCTGTATCCACTGAGGTCAACAGAATTAGCGCGGGAAATGTTACACACTCCTCCTCCCCCAGCTCTAAGGACGTGAAATATGGAAGCACTTCAAGCTGAAATATCACCAATTTAACTGAGAGTTCAACTACAACTTAGTTAACGGACAGTTTAGCAAAGACCTAAGTTAACTGAAAATTTGAGCTACCATTAAGTTAACTGAAAATTTGAGCTACCACTATGTTAAATTAAAATTTGAGCTACCATTAAGTTAACTGCAAATTTGAGCTACCATTAAGTTAACTGACAATTTGAGCTACCATTAAGTTAGCTGAAAATTTGAGCTACCATTAAGTTAACTGACAATTTGAGCTACCATTAAGTTAGCTGAAAATTTGAGCTAACATTAAGTTAGCTGAAAGTCAAGAAACATCTTAGTTGACCGAAAGTTTAGAAACCACTAAATTAGACTCTCCTATGACGTTCTCAGACTCTCCTATGACTTTTTAAACTGTCCATGACGTTCTCAGACTCTCCTATGACGTTCTTCCACCCTCCATGACGTTCTCACACTCTCCTATGATGTTCTTAGACTCTCTATGACGTTCTTAGACCGTCCATGACGTTCTCAGACTCTCCTATGACGTTAGTCGACCCTCCATGACGTTCTAACACTATCCTATGACGTTCTTAGACTCTCTATGACGTTCTTAGACTCTCGTTGACGTCCATAGACTCTCCGTGACGTCAAATACTTCAAAGACGTAACATTATACGAGAATTGTATAAATGAGAAAATCACAACAAAGGTTTATGCAAGGTCAAGGTCAGCCACTAGGAAAGCGCTCTTAGCGCTATTTTGGTTAGGTCGGGGATTCTCCAAATGTGGAGGTAGTCATCCTGGGAAGGGCTCATGTCTGCCCACTCTTCCGGCCCGCAGCAATTTATTTCCGATCTCGACAAGACCATTGCTGACGTGGCCATAGAAGGGCGATCACCGTACAATGAACAATGTTCCTGCTCCCACAATTTCACCGACAGGAAATTATTTATATCACTGGATGGGAGTCCCTGAGTTTATGCGTGGATTGATGGGGCAACGAAACGTTTGCTAGATACCATCGCGTGGTGGTGCGGTGGCAACACTTGCATGATAGCAACACTTATGTGGGTCTACCATTGGCAGATCATTTTAAAACCCTTTTGGTCTACTTGTGGTCTACTACCTTTGGTCTCCTACTTTCGTCTCCTACTTTTAGTCTCCTGCTTTTGGTCTTCTACTTTTGGTCTCCTACTTTTGTTCTCCTACTTTTGGTCTCCTACTTGTGGTCTACTACTTTTGGTCTTCTACTTTTGGTCTCCTACTTTTGGTCTACTTGTGGTCTCCTACTTTTGGTCTTCTACTTTTGGTCTCCTACTTTTGGTCTACTACTTTTGGTCTCCTACTTGTGGTCTACTACCTTTGGTCTCCTGCTTTTGGTCTAATGCTTTTGGTCTTCTACATTTGGTCTCCTACTTTTGTTCTCCTACTTTTGGTCTCCTACTTTTGGTCTCCTACTTTTGGTCTCCGACTTTTGGTCTCCTACTTTTAGTCTCCTACTTGTGGTCTCCTACTTGTGGTCTACTACTTTTGGTCTCCTACTTTAGGTCTCATAATTTTGGTCTCCTACTTTTAGTCTCCTACTTTTGGTCTCCTACTTTTGGTCTCCTACTTTTGGTCTCCTACTTTTGGTCTCCTACTTTTGGTCTCCTACTTTTGGTCTCCTACTTTTGGTCTCCTAATTTTGGTCTCCTACTTTTGGTCTCCTACTTTTGGTCTACTACTTTTGGTCTCCTACTTTTGGTCTCCTACTTTTGGTCTCCTACTTTTGGTCTCCTACATTTAGTCTCCTACTTTTGGTCTCCTACTTTTGGTCTCCTACTTTTGGTCTCCTACTTTTGGTCTACTACTTTTGGTCTCCTACTTTTGGTCTCCTACTTTTGGTCTCCTACATTTGGTCTCCTACTTTAGGTCTCATAATTTTGGTCTCCTACTTTTAGTCTCCTACTTTTGGTCTCCTACTTTTGGTCTACTACCTTTGGTCTCCTACTTTTGGTCTCCTACTTTTGGTCTCCTACTTTTGGTCTCCTACTTTTGGTCTCCTACTTTTGGTCTCCTACTTTTGGTCTCCTACTTTTGGTCTCCTACTTTTGGTCTCCTACTTTTGGTCTCCTACTTTTGGTCTCCTACTTTTGGTCTCCTACTTTTGGTCTCCTACTTTTGGTCTCCTACTTTTGGTCTCCTACTTTTGGTCTCCTACTTTTGGTCTCCTACTTTTGGTCTCCTACTTTTGGTCTCCTACTTTTGGTCTCCTACTTTTGGTCTCCTACTTTTGGTCTCCTACTTTTGGTCTCCTACTTTTGGTCTCCTACTTTTGGTCTCCTACTTTTGGTCTCCTACTTTTGGTCTCCTACTTTTGGTCTCCTACTTTTGGTCTCCTACTTTTGGTCTCCTACTTTTGGTCTCCTACTTTTGGTCTCCTACTTTTGGTCTCCTACTTTTGGTCTCCTACTTTTGGTCTCCTACTTTTGGTCTCCTACTTTTGGTCTCCTACTTTTGGTCTCCTACTTTTGGTCTCCTACTTTTGGTCTCCTACTTTTGGTCTCCTACTTTTGGTCTCCTACTTTTGGTCTCCTACTTTTGGTCTCCTACTTTTGGTCTCCTACTTTTGGTCTCCTACTTTTGGTCTCCTACTTTTGGTCTCCTACTTTTGGTCTCCTACTTTTGGTCTCCTACTTTTGGTCTCCTACTTTTGGTCTCCTACTTTTGGTCTCCTACTTTTGGTCTCCTACTTTTGGTCTCCTACTTTTGGTCTCCTACTTTTGGTCTCCTACTTTTGGTCTCCTACTTTTGGTCTCCTACTTTTGGTCTCCTACTTTTGGTCTCCTACTTTTGGTCTCCTACTTTTGGTCTCCTACTTTTGGTCTCCTACTTTTGGTCTCCTACTTTTGGTCTCCTACTTTTGGTCTCCTACTTTTGGTCTCCTACTTTTGGTCTCCTACTTTTGGTCTCCTACTTTTGGTCTCCTACTTTTGGTCTCCTACTTTTGGTCTCCTACTTTTGGTCTCCTACTTTTGGTCTCCTACTTTTGGTCTCCTACTTTTGGTCTCCTACTTTTGGTCTCCTACTTTTGGTCTCCTACTTTTGGTCTCCTACTTTTGGTCTCCTACTTTTGGTCTCCTACTTTTGGTCTCCTCCGGCTAGTTGAAAGATTAATGTTTTATTATTAAATAGGAGGATATACCCCACACCCCTGTCCTCATTTACGATATTGTTGACATTACTGACATGGATGACAGAACAATGAGTTCATGTTGACATTACTGACATGGATGACAGAACAATGAGTTCAAGCCAGTTTTGTTAATGAATGAATAGTGTTGCCGGTCCATGATAAGTCTAGTGTAAGGTTTCATGCCGGACGACACAGTGTCAGGCTGCGACGGGTCTGTTCCAAAACACGAAAACACCATGGACGATAGGGTGTCTCATTGTGGGCATCAGGTTCAGGAGTCTTAGACTCGGGTCAGTTCTTGTTGTTGTGTACTTTGTTGACGGTAAGCCACTTAGACGCCTGTTAATGTTTGCATCGTTTGTTTGCGGTGAGACTTTTCAATGCAGAGTGTGTTCCGTGCTCATGTGAATACATTCTCTTTGTTTCTGTGTTAATTTGGGTAGTGTGTCTTATAATTTGTGACACTCGCTGTAGTGTGTCTTATACTTGGTGACACTGGATTTAGTGTGTCTTATACTTGATGATATTGACACAATATTTAACCCGCAACAACTGATGTAATACTAGGGCATAATAAGGTGCCTTTTTTTTTCACTGGTTCCGAGTATTTTAAGAAAATACCCTGGTTGGTCCAAGTCTTGTAATAATAAGTTAACTTATCCTATTCTATAATATATGCCGACCTTTAAACAATAGGCCCTAAAGACAGTCCTACACCCTACCTGCCTGCCTTTAAACAATAGACCTACAGACAGTCCTACACCCTACCTGCCGACCTTTAAACAATTATACAATAGGCCCTAAAGACAGTCCTACACCCTAGATGTCTGCCTTTAAACAATAGGCCTACAGACAGTCCTACACCCTACCTGTCAACCTTTAAACAATTATACAATAGGCCCTAAAGACAATCCTACACCCTACCTGCCTGCCTTTAAACAACAGACCTACAGACAGTCCTACACCCTACCTGCCTGCCTTTAAACAACAGGCCTACAGACAGTCCTACACCCTACCTGCCTGCCTTTAAACAACAGACCTACAGACAGTCCTACACCCTACCTGCCTGCCTTTAAACAACAGACCTACAGACAGTCCTACACCCTACCTGCCTGCCTTTAAACAACAGACCTACAGACAGTCCTACACCCTACCTGCCTGCCTTTAAACAACAGACCTATAGACAGTCCTACACCCTACCTGCCTGCCTTTAAACAACAGGCCTACAGACAATTCGTGGCTCTTTATCAATTAATAGCATAGTCGCCTCCCCTGAGTTCCACCGTCACGCTTGATGCTCGTTGCGTGACAGCCTTTTTTCTCCATTGAGTGCTATTGATATCAAACATGTGGGAATGGGGGAAGGGGCTGGTTTGAAGGGGACGTAGGACACCAGACTCTTAAATGGATGTAGGACATGTCCTGTTTTTATAACAAGTTTTCCGACATGCTAAACGTACTACTAAATAAGTCATTTGATTACATTATATGTGTTTAGATGTGTCTAGATGTGTTTAGATGTGTGTAGAAGTGTTTAGATATGTTTAGATGTGGTTAGATGTTTGTAGATGTGTGTAGAGATGGTTAGAGGTGCGTAGATATGTGTAGATGTGCGTAGATGTGTAGTAGGTAGATGCTGGTGACGAACGATCTGGATTGACATTAATTTATAATTTATGATTACACTAGGATTATTTGATGATTATAAGCTGATGGGAAGATTATTTTCAATGGACGTGTTTAATTTTGCAAATTTCGATGCTGTGTTCGTCTATTTAGATTTCCACTATTTTATTTATGGTACAATTTACACACGTTTTAATAAAAAAATTAATGCATCATATGTCTTTATGTGATCTTACAATAAACGTGTGTTTTGGTTGAAGTGTTTAAGTTTGGAGAGATGGTAAGTTCTGTTAAAGTTACTAGAGAAGGTAGGTTCTGTTAAAGTTTCTAGAGATGGTAAGTTTTATAACTTATCAAAATTTAGAATGCTATTTCAGTGATATTTTAAACTGTGTCAAGTGTCGGTCTCTAACATGAACCTTGTTTGTGCGTTTTCTCGTGACAGACTAACAGCTGACAAGGCCATGTGTCGACCTGAGTACTTGACTCTGTTTTATGGTGAGTAGAACTAGGTCATAATTAAGTTTAAATGAAAATTGACATGTTGTGGCAACATTAGAATACACTAAGACATGTGAAGTCAATGACATGAAATTGTAAAATACTAGATAACACATATTAATGATGTCCCAATGACATGACTGTGTTGCAACATTAGAGGATACATAGAAATGAGGTGCCCATGACATAACTCTAAAAGAGACTAAATATTATCCCCCTTTAACCAGAAATATTGCTTCCACTACAGCAACATAACTTTATGTTTAAATTAAAAACGCGAATTGTGTTAATATTAGCTATATAACAAATCCATGTGTACATTAGCTAGAAAACAACTTCATATGTATATTAGCTAGACAACAACTTCATATGTATATTAGCTAGACAACAACTTCATATGTATATTAGCTAGACAACAACTTCATATGTATATTAGCTAGACAACAACTTCATATGTATATTAGCTAGACAGCAACTTCATATGTATATTAGCTAGACAACAACTTCATATGTATATTAGCTAGACAACAACTTCATATGTATATTAGCTAGACAACAACTTCATATGTATATTAGCTAGACAACAACTCCATATGTATATTAGCTAGACAACAACTCCATATGTATATTAGCTAGACAACAACTTCATATGTATATTAGCTAGACAACAACTTCATATATATGTTAACAAGAAAACAACTTTATATGTATATTAGCGACTCAAACAACTTATATGTATATTAGCTAGACAACAACTTCAAATGTATATTAGCTAGACAACAACTTCATATGTATATTAGCTAGACAACAACTTCATATGTATATTAGCTAGACAACAACTTCATATGTATATTAGCTAGACAACAACTTCATATGTATATTAGCTAGACAACAACTTCATATATATGTTAACAAGAAAACAACTCCATATGTATATTAGCGACTCAAACAACTTATATGTATATTAGCTAGACAACAACTTATATGTATATTAGCTAGACAACAACTTCATATGTATATTAGCTAGACAACAACTTCATATATATGTTAACAAGAAAACAACTTCATATGTATATTAGCGACTCAAACAACTTATATGTATATTAGCTAGACAACAACTTATATGTATATTAGCTAGACAACAACTTCATATGTATATTAGCTAGACAACAACTTCATATATATGTTAACAAGACAACAACTTCATTTGTATGTTAATGACTTAACAACTCCATATGTATATTTGCAATATAACAACTGTATGTGTGTATTAGCGATTCCCATTTTTTAAGAAATAGAAGACCTGTAATTCGTCCTCTAATTCGATCTCTAATTCGACCACTAATTCGTTTTTTAATTCGTCTTCTAGTTCAACCTCTAATTCGACCTCTAATTCGACCTCTAATTCGACCTCTGATTCGTCTTCTAATTCGTCTTCTAATTCGTCCTCTATTTCGACCCCTAATTCGACCTCCAATTCATTCCTCGCTCTGTGTAACAAACCATTGGCCCTTTTTCAGCCATCTATTTCCTGTGTATGACGGAAGGGGTGGCTGGGAGGCCCCATGACATGCCATTGTCAGACGCCTCGAGCCATGATGACGTCAATTTGAACACAACGCCGGCGTTCAACGAAGAACATGACGTTTATGACGACACACCGGACGAATGGGATGACGTCACAGTATCAGCCAGGCAGCTGGAAGAAGACTTGTCGGTGAACAAACGGGGACTGGTGGGGGGCAATCACCACGCAGAAGATCACTCCTCCTTCACAACAAGCGATGGTGATGGTCATCGCGCAGTGACCGGCACACCGACCCCTGGACACACACCGACCGGAGCTCCAGGCTCTGATATCTTACTGGCCAGTCTTGCAAACGCCAGGGAGGCAGATGACCCTAAGGTTGACCTTGAGGTTCCATCTGAAACTTCTGCCCGACCGGCCCTTGATAACGTGACAGTCATAGTGCAGTCAGCACAGATCGTTGGAAGTGAAGTCAACACAGAAACTGCAAGTCATCCAAGTCACGTGGTCCGAGAGCAAAATGACATGGATAAAATGACATTGGCACACGTTGTGGATGATACTGGCACTGTCAGTTTCCTATCTCGTGTTATAGAAGGTTCTCACGTTTTGAACACTCGGCCTTCGTTAGAGACGAATAGTACCGAAAGTTTAGTCTCAACAAATGGTATGGATGCTGTCTCAACCCATGGTATGGATGCTGTCTCAACACATGGTATGGATACAGCCTTAACCCATGGGATGGATACAGCCTTAACACATGGGATGGATACAGCTTTAACACGTGGGATGGATGCTGTCTCAACAAATGGGATGGATACAGCCTTAACACATGGGATGGATGCTGTCTCAACCCATGGTATGGATACAGCCTTAACACATGGGATGGATACAGCCTTAACACGTGGGATGGATGCTGTCTCAACAAATGGGATGGATACAGCCTTAACACGTGGGATGGATGCTGTCTCAACAAATGGGATGGATACAGCCTTAACACATGGGATGGATGCTGTCTCAACCCATGGTATGGATACAGCCTTAACACATGGGATGGATACAGCCTTAACACATGGGATGGATGCTGTCTCAACCCAAGGGATGGATGCGGTCTCAACACATGGGATGGATGCGGTCTCAACCCAAGGGATGGATACAGTCTCAACCCATGGGATGGATGTAGCGGGAGGCGATGACATCAGC
Organism: Lymnaea stagnalis; assembly: GCA_964033795.1. Classification (NCBI taxonomy): domain Eukaryota; kingdom Metazoa; phylum Mollusca; class Gastropoda; family Lymnaeidae; genus Lymnaea; species Lymnaea stagnalis. The sequence goes on along the minus strand of CAXITT010000002.1, from coordinate 2,613,121 downwards.
AACGCACCATCAACTACCACAACGTCCATTCACAGGAATGTGAACATCGCCCAGGAAGCTGGAGACGACAGGTCAGCGCTTGACCACAATGCCTCTGACGTGGACGAGCACGACACCCCTGTAACTAGGAAGGATGTTCATATCATAAAAGAGGACAGTGACCAGACACTTCCAGTAGATGCCGATTCCAACTTCCATGCCGACCTTGACCCGACTCTGTCCTATAACGGCCAGCTGACAACCTCTGAGATAAGACAGACGAACACACCGAGCTCACCATCGCTTGTGTATTCCACAGCCACTGCTGCAGATATGCAACAACATCAACAAACACAAATAGCTGCACGGGGTTTGGAGGGTAGTCATATGACCAGAGGCGATCCATTGACCCAAGCCAGTGAACCGGAAATGATAACGTCACCCACACACCTAACAGCAACGTCACAGGTTCGGTCAGGTGTGACACCGTTGCAGCCGGTGACAGATGACACCTTGAACAGTTTGGATTCATCTGGAGATGTATCTGGTCGAACAACGCTTCAAGACTCTAACGATGTCACAGCGCCTGACCCACCAACACACGAGCGGGGGACTACAGATAAAGACGTTAAGAATGAAAGTGATCTACATCATGATACCATCAGTGCCGTCAGTGCCATCAGTGCCATCAGCACTTCAGCTCACCCCACCGTCTCGACATCAACAACCGGTAGCGGCACCACACAAACTACTACAACTCCCATGGGTACACGCATCTTAAACTCACAAACAACCACCACGCCCGTAGGTACACGCCCAAACACACCGTTGAGTTCAGATGTGTCATTGACCACCCGGCAGCCTGACGCGACACTGACACCAAGAAGTTTGTCAAGTACAACAACGACGACAGAAGAAAAATATTTGGAGAGAACATCCACGACTCAAAGTAGACGTGCACCATCTACTCCAACACTGACAGGACTGATCAGGTCGACTCTGTCCGGGGGCACCACACCATCTACTCCAACACTGACAGGACTGATCAGGTCGACTCTGTCCGGGGGCACCACACCATCTACTCCAACACTGACAGGACTGATCAGGTCGACTCTGTCCGGGGGCACCCCACCTCCTTCAGTTACAGGACGTGACGTCATTATCATTGGAACATCCTATCATATGACCCCTGGATCCCCTTCAGCCCAGACTTGGGCAACATCTAGGTCACCAACAATGCCAACTAACGATACAGAAGATGACATCAAATTGATGACGTCAGGCAGTCCGTCAATGTCCAGCTCGGAGTTGGTCTCAGCTGAACATTCCCTTGCGACTCCAAGCGTTGATGGCATGACTGATGACGTCACCACATGGCAAGACCAAAGGTCAGAGGTGACACAGCAACCGGAGAATATATTGCCAGGTTTGTCCAATCAGAATATTTGTGATGTGACAGAGGATACATTAACAGAGGTTTGTCTCATGGGAGAAGTCCTGATCTAGGCAATATCGGTCTTCTCAGGGTATGAGAATCACTGTTGGTGTTTAGATGTTGTGTCGGGGACATAGATCGTGAGCTGGGGGGGGGGGAGTAGAAGAGTCTTACTGCTGATTGGACGAAGTGTGACTGAACAATTTAATTTGTATTTTTAATATTTAAATATTATGATCAAAGAGAGAGAGAGAGAGGAAGAGAGAGAGAGAGAGAGAGAAAGAGAGAGAGAGAGAGAGAGAGAGAGAGAGAGGGGAGAGAGAGAGAGGGGGGAGGGAGAGAGAGAGAGAGGGGGAAAGAGTGTATTTTTAATATTTAAATATTATGATCAAAGAGAGAGAGAGAGAGGAAGAGAGAGAGAGAGAGAGAGAAAGAGAGAGAGAGAGAGAGAGAGAGAGAGAGAGGGGAGATAGAGAGAGAGGGGAGGGAGATAGAGAGAGAGGGGGAAAGAGGGAATGTTAGGGAAGCCTAGGAGAGTATTATTTATGAAATTAAAGAAACTCCATGACATCATTATCTCTCCACTCTCTAGAGGGAACAGAGACGGACAACTTAAACCTAACTGGCAGCGTCCATTCTTTCGTGGAACTCGACCTGGCGATGTCATGGAAGAGGTTCTGTAACTCTGAGGACCCAATTAAATGCGAGCTTGTGGACATCATGAGCCGTAGGCACACCATCATTACAGTAGATCAGGTGAGTACACTTAATGTTACAGTAGATCAGGTGAGTGGACTGAAAGACTTGATACCATTCCACCTTTCTCCTGGACTGAAAGACTTGATAGCATTGCAACTTGCTCCTGGACTGAAAGACTTCATAGCATTCCAACTTGTTTCTAACACCGATGTAGTGGGAGAAATTGTGCAACTCGAACAAATTCACCCTGCCAACATTTGAGCCAAGCCACTTGCTCCAGTAAATTTGCTGAACAAAATGTCCGAGTGGGTCTCAGTTGTTATGGCAGCATCAGAGTGAAGAGTTGTTATAAGTTATAGCATCAGTTGAGTGGTCAGTAGTTATTGGCATCAGAGTAGTAAGCACCAATTGATTGAAAAAATATGAGTGAAGCAGTGATTTGACCTATTTATTAGGTCAATCCAAGAGAGAGACCGTAATCTGACCAATTTATGAGGTCAAGCAATGAGAGAGCCTGTGATCTGCCCTATTATGAGGTCAGCCAATGAGAGAGCCAGTGATCTGACCTCTTTGTTAGGTCAATCCAGGAGAGAGAGTCAGTGATCTGACCTATTTATGAAGTCAACCAATGAGAGAGACAGTAATCTGAACTATTTATGAGGTCGATCCAAGAGAGAGCCAATGATCTGACCTATTTATGAGGTCAACTAAGGAGAGAGCCTGTAATTTATTATATTAATGAGGTGAACCAAAGAGAGAGCCCGTGATCTGACCTATTTATGAGTTCAACCCAAGAGAGAGCCAGTGATCTGACCAATTTATGAGGTCAACAAATGAAAGAGCCAGGGATCTGACCAATTTATGAGGTCAACAAATGAAAGAGCCAGTGATCTGACCAATTTATGAGGTCAACAAATGAAAGAGCCAGTGATCTGACCAATTTATGAGGTCAACAAATGAAAGAGCCAGTGATCTGACCAATTTATGAGGTCAACAAATGAAAGAGCCAGGGATCTGACCAATTTATGAGGTCAACAAATGAAAGAGCCAGTGATCTGACCAATTTATGAGGTCAACAAATGAAAGAGCCAGTGATCTGACCAATTTATGAGGTCAACAAATGAAAGAGCCAGGGATCTGACCAATTTATGAGGTCAACAAATGAAAGAGCCAGGGATCTGACCAATTTATGAGGTCAACAAATGAAAGAGCCAGGGATCTGACCAATTTATGAGGTCAACAAATGAAAGAGCCAGTGATCTGACCAATTTATGAGGTCAACAAATGAAAGAGCCAGTGATCTGACCAATTTATGAGGTCAACAAATGAAAGAGCCAGTGATCTGACCAATTTATGAGGTCAACAAATGAAAGAGCCAGTGATCTGACCAATTTATGAGGTCAACAAATGAAAGAGCCAGTGATCTGACCAATTTATGAGGTCAACAAATGAAAGAGCCAGTGATCTGACCAATTTATGAGGTCAACAAATGAAAGAGCCAGTGATCTGACCAATTTATGAGGTCAACAAATGAAAGAGCCAGTGATCTGACCAATTTATGAGGTCAACAAATGAAAGAGCCAGTGATCTGACCAATTTATGAGGTCAACAAATGAAAGAGCCAGTGATCTGACCAATTTATGAGGTCAACAAATGAAAGAGCCAGTGATCTGACCAATTTATGAGGTCAACAAATGAAAGAGCCAGTGATCTGACCAATTTATGAGGTCAACAAATGAAAGAGCCAGTGATCTGACCAATTTATGAGGTCAACAAATGAAAGAGCCAGGGATCTGACCAATTTATGAGGTCAACAAATGAAAGAGCCAGGGATCTGACCAATTTATGAGGTCAACAAATGAAAGAGCCAGGGATCTGACCAATTTATGAGGTCAACAAATGAAAGAGCCAGTGATCTGAACAATTTATGAGGTCAACAAATGAAAGAGCCAGGGATCTGACCGTATTAAAGTATCGACCATCTTTTGTCCAGGAAGCTGAGGTTTTTCAAAACTCACTGATGTGTGTGAAACACACAGGTCAAGAAGAGCGCATTTTTGCAATGTTTGATTAAAGTAACATTTGTCTCAAACTCACAAAACATTTGGAGCCATTATTTTGAGTAGGGGTTCAAGACTTAGTTATATCATTAGAAGAGTTGCAAAACTTAGTCCAACAATTAGTAGTGGTGCCCAATATAATAAAGGTGGGAGATCCTTGATCTAGAGCAGGAAAATGATAGATTCTAAAAGGTTTTAATGAATAAGGGCATATTACAGTCATCTGGGCATATTAAAGTCATATGGACATATAAAGTCATATGGACATATTCGAGTCATATGAACATATTAAATTCATATGAACATATTCAAGTCATATGTGCATATTCAATTCATTTGAACATATTAAAGTCATATGGACATATTCAAGTCATCTGGGCATATTGAAGTCATATAGGTATAATCAAGTCATATGGACCTATTCAAGTCATAAGGACATATTAGAGTGATCTGGGCATATCACTGTCATATGGGAATATTAAAGTCATCTGGGCATATTAAAGTCATCTGGGCATATTAAAGTCATGTGAATTATAAGTTGTAGATATTTTGCATTGTTTGCTGATTATTGCATTGAACATATTTGTGATTATTGCATTGAACATATTTGTAACTATTGCATTAAAAATATTTGTGATTATTGCATTTAACATATTTGTGACTATTGCATCGAAAACATTTGTGACTATTGCATTGAACATATTTGTGATTATTGCATTGAACATATTTGTGACTATTGCATTGAACATATTTGTGACTATTGCATTGAACATATTTGTGACTATTGCATTGAACATATTTGTGACTATTGCATTGAACATATTTGTGACTATTGCATTGAACATATTTGTGACTATTGCATTGAACATATTTGTGACTATTGCATTGAACATATTTGTGACTATTGCATTGAACATATTTGTGATTATTGCATTGAACATATTTGTGACTATTGCATTGAACATATTTGTGATTATTGCATTGAACATATTTGTGACTATTGCATTGAACATATTTGTGATTATTGCATTGAACATATTTGTGACTATTGCATTGAACATATTTGTGACTATTGCATTGAACATATTTGTGACTATTGCATTGAACATAGTTGTGATTATTGCATTGAACATAGTTGTGATTATTGCATGAACATATTTGTGACTATTGCATTGAACATATTTGTGACTATTGCATTGAACATATTTGTGATTATTGCATTGAACATATTTGAGACTATTGCATTGAACATATTTGTGACTATTGCATTGAACATATTTGTGATTATTGTTTTTAACATATTTGTGACTATTGCATTGAACATATTTGTGACTATTGCATTGAACATATTAGTGACTAGTGTATTTACCATTTTTGTAATTATTGTTTTTCAAATATTTGCGACTAGTGTATTTACCATATTTGTGAATATTTTATTTACCATATTAGTGACTAGTGTATTTACCAAATTTGTGATTATTGTTTTTAACCATATTTGCGACTAGTGTATTTAACATATGTGTGACTATTGTATTTACCATATTTGTGATTATTGTTTTTACCATATTTGTGACTATTGTATTTACCATATTAGTGACTAGTGTATTTATTATATTTGAGATTATTGTTTTTAACATATTTCTGACTAGTCTATTTACCATATTTGTCACTATTGTATTTACCATATTAGTGACTAGTGTATTTACCATATTTATGATTATTGTTTTTAACATATTTGTGACTATTGTATTTACGATATTAGTGACTAGTGTATTTACCATTTTGCAATTATTGTTTTCAAAATATTTGTGACTAGTGTATTTACCATATTTGTGACTATTGTATTTACCATATTAGTGACTAGTGTATTTACCAAATTTGTGATTATTGTTTTTAACATATTTGTGACTAGTGTATTTAGCATATTTGTGACTATTGTATTTACCATATTAGTGATTATTGTTTTTACCATATTTGTGACTATTGTATTTACCATATTAGTGACTAGTGTATTTATTATATTTGAGATTATTGTTTTTAACATATTTCTGACTAGTCTATTTACCATATTTGTCACTATTGTATTTACCATATTAGTGACTAGTGTATTTACCATATTTATGATTATTGTTTTTAACATATTTGTGACTATAGTATTTACCATATTTGTGACTATTGTATTTACCATATTAGTGACTAGTGTATTTACCATATTTGTGATTATCGTTTTTACCATATTTGTGACTAGTGTATTTTCCATATTTGTGACTATTCGATTTATCATATTTGTGACTATTGTATTTACCATATTAGTGACTATTGTATTTACCATATTTGCGACTATTGTATTTACCATATTAGTGACTTGTGTATTTACCATATTTGTGACTATTGTTTTTACCATATTTGTGACAATTGTCTATCTCAGATCAAGGTCCTCAACAAAGAATGGCAATGTTCAGAGCGCACGCAAGAGATCCAAGTACATGTGTATCTGATGGATAAATTTAACCATTACGACAAAACACTAACACAGACTTGCTACCTTGTTTTGAATGAAACCAATGCCCTGGCCGAAGGATCTATTATAGGGAGAACTGTTAGTAGACCTAATTATTATGTCAATTTTAAGGAGTACGGTTAGAAGACCTAATTATTATGTCAATTTTAAGGAGTACGGTTAGAAGACCTAATTATTATGTCAATTTTAAGGAGTACGGTTAGTAGACCTAATTATTATGTCAATTTTAAGGAGTACGGTTAGAAGACCTAATTATTATGTCCATTTTAAGGAGTACGGTTAGAAGACCTAATTATTATGTCAATTTTAAGGAGTACGGTTAGAAGACCTAATTATTATGTCAATTTTAAGGAGTACGGTTAGAAGACCTATTTATTATGTCAATTTTAAGGAGTATGGTTAGTAGACCTAATTATTATGTATATTTTAAGGAGTACGGTTAGTAGACCTAATTATTATGTCCTTTTTAAGCAGTTAAGTTAGTAGACCTAATTATTATGTCCATTATTATTCGGATGTCCTTGTTTCTTAGTTTGAAATAAACATTTTAATGAGAGGATAATTAATTAAACATTTTTCACACACCAACCCACCCAGCCACATACACTGCCACACCTAGCTACACACACCGACCCACCAAGCTACATACCTGACCTCCTTCCATTCACACAGTCACACACCAGCCCTTCCAGCCAGCCACACACATCAACCAACCCACCTACCCACACACCAGCCCACCCACATACACCAACCCATCCAGCCACATACACCAACCCATCCAGCCATGTACACCAACCCACCCAGCCACATACACTAACCCACCCAGCCACGTACACCAACCCACCCAGCCACTTACACCAACCCACCCAGCCACGTACACCAACCCACCCAGCCACTTACACCAACTCACCCACATACACTAACCCACCCACCCATATACACCAACCCACCTAGCCACATACACCAACCCTCCTAGCCACATACACCAATCCACCTAGCCATATACACCAACCCACCTAGACGCCAACAAGCCACACAGCCAAACAGACACACAAACACAATGATAATCATCAAGTAAAAAAATAAGCTAACAATTTAATGTATCACACCAGCCGCTTATTTAATTTGGTTCACAAAGTGAAAAGATTATTCCATCATTACATTTTCAGTTAAAGAATGTCCGCATCCGAGACCCTCTCATGAAACCAGAGACGACCTCCCCTTCTCACAATGAGCCTCCGGCTATAGTGACTGACCCAAGCTTGTTCTCAGATCCTGGTGTGACCGTTGCACTGGTTCTCTCCCTGGTAGGCGGCTGCTGCTGTGCTGGACTTATTACCTTGCAGGTGATGGTCATACCTTGACCTAATTAACATATTTCAGGTGATGGTCATACTGTGACCAAATTAAAATAATGCAGGTGATGGTCATATATATTTATCTATTTATATATAAATATATTTATCTAATAAACACAACACAGGTCATAGTCATACCGTGACCTAACTAACATAATGCAGGTGATGTCACACCATGATCTAATTAACATATTTCAGGTGATGGTCATAAGATGACCTAACATAATTAACACCCCAAGCAAAATTACAAGATCAGTTAAAAGTAAATTGGGGAATGGATGAAAATTTTTTAATCTGGATTCATTTTTTCAAAGAGGCTGATTTTAATTGTAAGTGAATTACACAGGCAATGAACTAATGAGGCTTTGTCATATTTAGACAGACAAAGGAAACATTTTAAAAAATAAATTAAATGTCTTAAAAAGATAACTTCACTACTTTACAGGTGATCTTCCGGCGCCGGAATAGAGAACGGCACAATTTTAATCCGACATTCAACCGTTCACACAGCGCCTCAAGCCTTGACTCTATTCAGCTGTCATCTGTCACCAAGTCGAGACCCAACAGTGGATTGTTCAACCCAGGTCTCGACCTGACTGACTCTGTAAGTCCTTGAATACAATTAATAACCTGGCTTCAGAGTAATATTTCTAGTGACCAATACCTATAAGGACCAATACCTGCAATGACTAATAACTGTAATGACAAAAACCTGTAACAACCAATACCTGTAATGACCAATATCTGTTATGAACAATAACTGAACTGATCAATAATTTTAATGATCAATAACTGTGACAATTTTCAAACGGATTGATACCAAATCTGCAGAGATTTGGTTTCTGGAATAAGTAACAACTACCTGCAATATTGTACCAGCCATGTTGTATGGTAGCATTATTGTACCTGTAATATTGTACCATAATATATACCCTGTAATATTGTATAGTGGAACCTCGCTATAACGCGCCCCGCCATAACGCGAATTCGGATATAACGCAGTCGTAACATGGCTCCCAAAATTTGAAATTCATTTACTCCATCAGGCCTAAGTTCTTTGAAAATTTTATCCATTGCTTGGAAAGCCATTTTTTAAAGCGAAAAAAATCACAACTTTTCAAAATATCGTAGAAAATGAGCCCCTAAACACACCATGTTCAAACTAGTATCAAAATTAATGTTGAAAACGAGGCTTTCTTCTGGTAGAACTATAAATAGTAATACTTAAGGGATTTCCGCTGTGATTCGAATGAAAATACGCAATCCCCGCTTTTAACGCGATCCCATTTTATGGACCCCGATCATCGCATTATAGTGTAATATTGTAATATTGTATCTGTAATATTGTACCTGTAATATTGTACCTGTAATATTGTACCCATAATTTTGTACCTGTAATATTTTACCTGTAATATTGTACCTGTAATATTGTGCCTGTAATATTTTACCTGTAATTTTGTACCTGTAATTATGAACTTTTACTAAATGTTTGTCCACGTAACTTTCCCCAGCTCCAACCAAGTCACCCACTTAACTTCATGCAGTTGTCCAACTTTTGTGCTAATGAAAAACGCATCAGTGAAGAATTCCAGGTAACAAAGTAGATCTCTAAACTAAATAGATCTGTTATAGATCGGTAAATAGATCAGTAAATAGATTGGTAAATTAATATGTAAAGAGATCAGTAAAGAGATATGTAAATATATCTATATGTAGATATGTTAAATAGATCAGTAAATAGACATATATATTTAGATCTGTAAATAGATCTGTAAATAAATATATATGTAGCTCTTTAAATAGATGAGTAAATAAATCTATATATAGATCTGAAAATTGATATGTAAAGAGATGTTGTAACATTACAATATTAAAACATATTTCATCTTTTAAAATAAAATATATTTATATTGTATTAAAGTGTTTTAAAAAGAATTATTATGAATGCCTTAACCCCAGTTAGTAAAGCCCTTCCCATCTTTTCCAAGCACTGAATCCACCAAAATATGTTAAAAACATTTCATTTTTATTGAAGTCTAAGGGCTCAGCAATCAGCTAATGAATTTGTTCCTGCAGACATTGTTGATTCTTTTTAATTTATAATGTAATCTGTTTGCTCTTAGTGAATTTAAATTAAAAATTTGGTTATACAATTTTCACTATACATTAACTAATGTTACCTCTTAAATAATGTTTTTATACATTAAAATTAAAGATGTTTCATTTAATCTGTTGCTAGAAGTAAGATGTTTCATTTAGTCTGTTGCTAAATTTCATCAATCAGCAACTGCCAAGTCGAATGCCACGTCTGTCTGTTGTACCAACAGGAGAGGAAGATAAAAACAGATACGCCAACATACTGCCATGTAAGCCAAACATTCTGCCATAAATGGTCACAGATTTTTTTTACAGATTTTCTCATGAATGGGGGAATATCGGTAGTTAAAAAAAAAAGAGTAATTGTCTTTCAAAAATAGGAATGAAAGAATATACAGGAACTATAGGACATCACATTCTTTGTCCAGTGACTATAGGACATCACATTCTTTGTCCAGTTACTATAGGACACCACATTCTTTGCCAACCCATTAGATCTATTTCTGTTCATCCTACAGTGGCCCAGACAAGAGTTACATTATTACAAGATGGACCTGAGCCAAGACCCACTTACATAAATGCCAATTACATCACAGTGAGTATATTAGGCACATAAATGAATTCTGTATTTATTTAAAATCCTGGCACATTTAAAAGTGTCAAACAATTTCATTGAAGTTTTCTCACTATCTTAAATTTACAGTGTGAACCAGCCATTCATTGATGTTTTAACTTAAAATCATACTAATAAGATGTATTGAATTATACCAATAAGTTTGACTGAATTATACCAATAAGTTTTACTGAATTATACCAAGAAGTTTTACTAAATTATACCAAGAAGTTTTACTGAATTTTACCAGAAATTTTTACTGAATTATACCAATAAGATTTACTGAACTATACCAATAATTGTAATGAAATTTACCTATAAGCTTTACCTATAAGCTTTACCTATAAGCTTTACTGAATTATAACCAATAATATCAATAAGTTTTACTGAATTATACCAATACCCCACATACCCCCGGTATACATTTTACTTTCATTTAACTATAAAAATATTTTTTTGGTCGAAGTTGTAACCTTGGAATGAACACTAAAATGACCACTGAAATGACTGGTTGACCTCTAACAATTGGTTAGAATCTCAAAGCTGTATGAACTAACTCAGAAATGTTTTCTTTTTTCGATCAGGGTCCAAACAACGAGGCTCAGTATTACATAGCCACCCAAGCACCAACTCAAACAACCATTCATGACTTCTGGACCATGGTGTGGCAACAGAACTCAAGGGCCATCATCATGTTGACCCAGATGGAGGAAGATGGCCAGGTATCCGTAACATTATATGGGAGTATAGAGATTTAGAAATTCTTTGAAATAGGAGTTGTAAAATATTGAAACACAAAGATCAATATCATCTCATTAAGATTTAACATATTCACTGGAAGAAAGTTTTTCAGTTCATTTTAGTGAAATATTAATTTGTACTTTTTTAACAGAGTTCTCTCTCCTGAATTCAAATTTAATTTTTACCTCAAGATACTATTCCACAGCAGTTAATGCGAGGTCTCCCCCCTCCACCCCCCTTTCCCCCATGTTTTCTCCTGGCTGGTTTAACCTTCTATTTTGTCTCTATTAAGTCCAAATGTGCCAGCTACTGGCCAGAACTTGTTGGGAAAAGCGCAGCACAAAAATTTGGTGACTTTTTGATAGAGCTTAAGCAGAAAGATGTGCAGCAAGAATACATCACCTCACAACTTGAGATCCACCATCTGAGAGTAAGTCTGATACAAGGCTTTGATGTAATTGTGTTTATCATCCTTTGGTTGTGTTTATCATCCTTTGGTTGTGTTTGTGATCCTTTCCATATTCCATTTCATGTTTGTTTATATTTTGGTATATAATAATTTAATTTCATAATCAAATGACACATACTTAGTAAGCAACTCACTAAAATGTAATGTGGCAATCAAATGACACATACTTAGTAAGCAACTCACTAAAATGTAATGTGGCAATCAAATGACACATACTTAGTAAGCAACTCACTAAAATGTAATGTGGCAATCAAATGACACATACTTAGTAAGCAACTCACTAAAATGTAATGTGGCAATCAAATGACACATACTTAGTAAGCAACTCACTAAAATGTAATGTGGCAATCAAATGACACATACTTAGTAAGCAACTCACTAAAATGTAATGTGGCAATCAAATGACACTATATTTAAGAAGAGGCTCACTTAAAGTTAAGGCAATCAAATGAATTAAACTGCAGATGTCATCTGTCTATGATATGAATTAAACTATAGATATCATCTGGCAATGATATGAATTAAACTGCATTTGTCATCTGGCAAGATATGAATTAAACTACAGATGTCAACTGACAATGATATAAATTAAACTACAGATGTCATCTGGCAGTGATATGAATTAAACTATAGATGTCATCTGGCAATCATATGAATTAAACTACAGATGTCATCTGGCAATGACATGAATTAAACTACAGATGTCATCTGGCAATATGAATTAAACTGCAGATGTCATCTGGCAATCATTTGATTAAAACTGCATTTGTCATCTGGCAATCATATGAATTAAACTACAGATGTCATCTGGCAATGATATGAATTAAACTATAGATGTCATCTGGCAATGATATGAATTAAACTACAGATGCCATCTGCAATGATATGAATTAAACTACAGATGTCATCTGACAATATGAATTAAACTGCAGATGTCATCTGGCAATCATTTGAATAAAACTGCATTTGTCATCTGGCAATCATATGAATTAAACTACAGATGCCATCTGGCAATGATATGAATTAAACTGCAGATGTCATCTGACAATCACATGAATTAAACTGCAGATGTCATCTGGCAATCATTTGAATAAAACTGCATTTGTCATCTGGCAATCATATGAATTAAACTGCAGATGTCATCTGGCAATGATATGAATTAAACTGCAGATGTCATCTGGCAATGATATAATTAAACTGCAGATGTCATCTGGCAATGATATAATTAAACTGCAGATGTAACTTACAAACAGACATGAAACATGAAACCAAATAAACTCAAACTATTATTTTCATCAGTTCTGTAATTCATTCATGTCTTTCATTTAACCTGAAAACTCTAAATTCTCTGCAAAATATATTCACTGATGTAATGATGACAAACATTCAGCTCCTGCTATAAATAGATCTAGTTTTTTCTTATATAAATAATCTACTTTTTTTCAAATATAAATCATATTTTATTAGATTATAAAAGTATAAGTAATTTTTAAAATGAAAGCAAATTAGCAAATCTCATTACCTTCAGAAAATTGAAAAAAGAGAAGTCTATCATTTTTGGTATACCTGTTGGCCTGCTCATGGTCTGCCAGAGCCAATCTCATTGGTTAAATTAGTTTTGGATACAAGACCCAAGTATGAAGGCAGTGGATCACCTTTAATTGTACACTGCAGGTAAGCATGACAGTACATGTACGTTGCAGGTAGGCTTGAGGAAACTACTTCAAGTGTACACTAAAAATATTATTCGTATTCTTTCTAAGAATTGTATAAGGATGTTTTTAAAAATTAGATAATGTATCAAGCATTGACATTTAAAAAAATAGGCTTGGAATGACTTCTTAAAAAAAATTAGAGATCAGATTCTTATATTTTTATAATCTTTGTGTATTGATGCTAAATGATAATTATATTAGTGTGTTGATACAAAACTTTATGGTTGGACAGCTAGTCATCTAGCATCACAACATGTAACATTGACACCTGTGTTCCTCTGACAACTGTGTTACATTGATATAATTTTTGTAATTTAAATACTTTTTACTGAATAAAATTATTTTTTTTCCTACTCATTTTCTCAGTCCTGGAACTGGAAGAACAGGCACTTTTATTGCCCTTGACCTTTGCATGAGGCAGTTTGAAGAACGCAGAATTGTTGATGTCCTCAAAACTGTGTACTTAATGCGGCAGGAAAGAGCTGGTGTCATTCAGAACAAAGAACAATATTCCCTTCTTTATAACGTAAGTAGGTTAATTAATATAACTGGATGGTGTTTAGTTTAGAGCAGGCCTGCATAACTCAAAATGTATTGTGGGCCGCAATACTTTATAATAAACAGTTCTGGCCAAAAAAAAAAATAGGACAGTGGGGAAAACTATTATGAAAATAAGAATATTTCATTACTGCAAGGGCCACAAAGTGGATGCTGGCGGGCTGCATACGGCCTTATCTTATGCAGGTCTGGTTTAGAGAGTATGTTGAAGGTTCTAGAGTCTAAGAAGTGAACTAAGCTCAATCAGGACGTACAAGCTCTGGTTGTCTATGGATTAGGACAATGGGATAATGTTAGAAGAAGTGAACTAAGCTCAATCAGGACGTACAAGCTCTGGTTGTCTAGGATTAGGACAATGGGATAATGTTAGAAGAAGTGAAATAGTTTTCACCATTTTTGTTTAAATGAGTGGTTCTCACAGACAGCAGCCAGTGCACAATGAGTTATTTGAAATGAAAACCTGATGCCCTTCATCCTAAAGCAGATTTTCTGATTCTTTTTCCTTGCCTGACTTGAGCATTGTTTTCTCATAAGTTCCAGACATTCGATGGACTAGATTTTACCCCCATCTCCTTCCCCCACCCACACAGGAAATAGTGGTCCACAAATTTTACATAAGTTATCCGGTCAGCAGATGAAAAAGGGCTGAGAACCACTGGTTTAAACTCTTCAGCAAATTTACCTGGTGAAGTAAAAAAAATTTTGCTTACTATAGGCATACATTTTATAATTACATAATAATATATCAAATACATCTTTAAACGCGTAAGACATTTGCTCTGTCATTTTATGTAATAATTTATAAACCTATCTCATGTGTAATTTGTGATTTAAAAATAAATACTTCGTATTACAAATGTGATAAGGATGCAGCTAGTAACGTCACTCAGTGGCAAGGCCACCCCAGATGACAGCAACATCAGTGATGTCACCATCTGCAGCATTTAGTTTGTTTTTTTACCTGTTAAAATGTATTTGTATGTTTTCAGGCTATGAATGAATATGCAACAATAGTTGTGAGTCCAGTTGTATCTGCAGCCTCATCAGCAACAACATTACATGCACTGCTGTCAAGTTGAGAGAAAAGATCAACTTTGGTGACAAGTTTAAAGAAAAGATCAACTTTGGTGACAAGGTGAAGAAAAGATCAACTCTGGTGACAAGCTAACCTACAGCAATGCATCTTACTGTCAGCCAAAACTTAAACATATTTCCCTTTTAGTTGCAGGTATCAAACAACAGTGTTGGTCCACACTTCAACTTGATTTGTATTTAATGCGCAAGGAGTTAAAGGAGTTAAAGCTCGGTCTGAAAGTCTTGGACGCTTTGTGATTAAGACGTAAAATGAATGAAACATATTCTGTTTCAAGGTGGTGATTTGTGTGGGGATATGACATTTCTCCTTTCTGTTCTTAAAGTGGCTGCCAAACAGTTTTAAACATAGATGAACAAATCGGTTTTAAAGTGGCTGCCAAACAGTTTTAGTTGAAAAAAATTATATTAAAACTTTATTTGTCATTGCTACCTGAACAACTTAAACAAAACAACAACAACATTAAACGGCATTGCTACTGCTGGGGCATTGCTACTGCTGGGGCATTGCTACTGCTGGGGCATTGCTACTGCTGGGGCATTGCTACTGCTGGGGCATTGCTACTGCTGGGGCATTGCTACTGCTAGGGCATTGCTACTGCTAGGGCATTGCTACTGCTAGGGCATTGCTACTGCTAGGGCATTGCTACTGCTAGGGCATTGCTACTGCTAGGGCATTGCTACTGCTGGGGCATTGCTAATGCTGGGGCATTGCTACGGCTGGGGCATTGCTACTGCTGGGGCATTGCTACTGCTGGGGCATTGCTACTGCTGGGGCATTGCTACAGCTGGGGGATTTCTATGGCTGGGGCATTGCTACTGCTAGGGCATTGCTACTGCTGGGGCATTGCTAATGCTAGGGCATTGCTAATGCTAGGGCATTGCTACTATCAGGACTTTGCTGCTGATAGGACATTGCTACTGATAGGACATTGCTACTGCCAGGGCATTGCTACTGCCAGGATATTGCTACTGCTAGGGCATTGCTACTGTTTCCTCTATAACAATATCTCAACTGATTTACCTCTAGTCACAAATATTATTAAATTACTCAACACAATTTTTTAATGTATAAAAAAAAACTTATCTGTTTTCCATGAGAATTATCTTTTGAATAGTTTTTCTTGGAGCATTTCCATTTCTTTGTGGATTTTAAGAGTTTTATATGATTTCTGTTTGATTGTGAAAACTCTTTTTATTGTTAAAAGAAATGTTTCTTGTAAGACTGATAATCCTAACTGGCAAATGTGCACTGATGATTTGCACTGTGATATTGAGTGTACTCTAAACTTGTTGTACTGCTGTACTCTAAACATGTTGTACTGCTGTGCCCTAAACATGTTGTACTGCTGTACCCTAAACATGTTGTACTACTGTACTCTAAACATGTGGTACTTCTGTACTCTAAGCATGCTGTACTGCTCTACTCTAAACCTGTTGTACTGCTGTCATTTATCTTACCAATTTTGTTTGTTTATAAATATTGTGTCAAATTTATTTTGATAATCAACTATGCAGTGTAAATATTGTATTTATGAAGATTTATTTACATATTAGTTGTGCAATTTGTTTAGTGTTGAACTGCTCTACGTATGTTATATGTAGTTGACACATTTGATAAATTGTAAATTATGTTATCAATGGAATTTTATTCTTTATAGTATGTATTAAACATATAAAAACAGATCGCTATATTTTTTAACAGATGTTATCATTTTAATAGTACAAAAGATTGTGTGAGTTTGCTGCAAAATTACTTTTAAAATAAATTAATTATATAGTTTGCAAGAAGGCAGCTTTGGTGACTCCAATAAGTTTAAAAGGACAAAATGTCCAACAAACTTATAAGGACAAAATGTCCAGTTTAGGCCTAATTAAGAAATAAGCAGTTCCTGTGATCTCGGGGTAAACCTCGCCACTGCTGGACACTTCTTCATACTTCTGACCGTTGGTCAGTTCATGTAGCATATCGTCAGCATATGGATCTGGTCCCTCATCAATCTTTTCCACTATATAGTCATGCCCTAGAATGGCAGAACAATTTTGTTAATCAAATAATTTGTTGGTTACTGCCACAAAGTGATGTAATACTTCTGTATTAAATGATTAAGTTGGAAATAATCCAATAGTGAAGAAATTCAAATAAATTCATTGTAATGAAGAGATGTAGGGATGATATCGCTTTTAATAACTTCCTGTATGACGAGTCTTTCTGCACATGGTTTCAGTGTGCTCAAATTATTTTTTATTGTTTTCATAAATTGTAATTAAAAAATGAAAAGTTAATAGAATTATTTAAATATGGAGATGCGATGTATACAAAAAGTCTGTCCCAGACAACAGAAGTAGCTGGAGATCAAATTATCAAACAAAATTTCCTGTTATTCCAGTAATAGTTTTTTTTTAAAATCTAGAAATGAGACACACAGTGTTTTGCATAAATTCCTTGTAGGAGATTAACCAATTCTGTTACGAGATTAACCAATTCTGTTACGAGATTAACTACATTTTAATACAATTTTTAAAGTTGGGATTTTTATATGAATAAAATAAAATTAATATTCAATACTTCATTTGAAAATAAAATAATTTTCCTCATGTGAAGACAACCAATAAAGAAAAAAACCCAATATATATATATTAAGGGCTGTCATTATATGGTAATGATTGATCGAGTCATTATATGGTAATAATTGATCGAGTCATTATATGGTAATAATTGATCGAGTCATTATATGGTAATAATTGATCCAGTCATTATATGGTAATAATTGATCCAGTCATTATATGGTAATAATTGATCCAGTCATTATATGGTAATAATTGATCCAGTCATTATATGGTAATAATTGATCCAGTCATTAAATGGTAATAATTGATCGAGTCATTATATGGTAATAATTGATCAAGTCATTATATGGTAATAATTGATCCAGTCATTATATGGTAATAATTGATCCAGTCATTATATGGTAATACTTGATCCAGTCATTATATGGTAATAATTGATCGAGTCATTATATGGTAATAATTGATCCAGTCATTATATGGTAATAATTGATCCAGTCATTATATGGTAATAATTGATCCAGTCATTATATGGTAATAATTGATCCAGTCATTATATGGTAATAATTGATCCAGTCATTAAATGGTAATAATTGATCGAGTCATTATATGGTAATAATTGATCAAGTCATTATATGGTAATAATTGATCCAGTCATTATATGGTAATAATTGATCCAGTCATTATATGGTAATACTTGATCCAGTCATTATATGGTAATAATTGATCGAGTCATTATATGGTAATAATTGATCCAGTCATTATATGGTAATAATTGATCCAGTCATTATATGGTAATAATTGATCCAGTCATTATATGGTAATAATTGATCCAGTCATTATATGGTAATAATCAATCC
Source organism: Lymnaea stagnalis (assembly GCA_964033795.1). Lineage (NCBI taxonomy): Eukaryota > Metazoa > Mollusca > Gastropoda > Lymnaeidae > Lymnaea > Lymnaea stagnalis. The sequence goes on along the minus strand of CAXITT010000002.1, from coordinate 2,594,356 downwards.
AGTCATTATATGGTAATAATTGATCGAGTCATTATATGGTAATAATTGATCGAGTCATTATATGGTAATAATTGATTCAGTCATTATATGGTAATAATTGATCCAGTCATTATATGGTAATAATTGATCCAGTCATATCGAAATGGGGGATTACAGATTTTTAAAAAATATTTATGAAAAACTTAGGATAAACTATAAAGAACAATTATAAAAAAATTGTGTAAAGGAAAACTTATCAACCGATCCCTGGTGTAAAGGGAAACTTATCAACCGATCCCTGGTGTAAAGGGAAACTTATCAACCGATCCCTGGTGTAAAGGGAAACTTGTCAACCGGTCCCTTGTGTAAAGGGAAACTTATCAACCGATCCCTGGTGTAAAGGGAAACTTATCAACCGATCCCTGGGTAAAGGGAAACTTATCAACCGATCCCTGGTGTAAAGGGAAACTTGTCAACCGGTCCCTTGTGTAAAGGGAAACTTATTGACTGGTCCGCCAAACTTAATAATTTGGGTAACACTGCTCTAAATGATGAACAGTGTCCAGCTCATTATATTCTGTGAGAAATGATAATGAAAATCTTGTTTACCAAACAATTGTCGGAGAAGTTCCAGTGTTAAACAGATGGGCTGTGATTCTGTAGACATGAGATAAAGTGACATGAGATATAAGGACATATACTATGTAGACATAAGAGATGATACATAGAGGCATCTATTACGCTGAAAAGACTTAAATAAAAATGAACACTCTGTCAGCCTTTTCATAGAAATGATATTATCTTGAGCATGAGCGTTAAGTTTGAATATATATAGAGAAACAACTCTACCATTATGTGGTCTCCATCAACAATAACTCAACCAGTGAGTATGTGGTCTCCATGAAACTCTTGCACTTTATGATAACTATCAACACTAGTTAATAGTGTAACGTATTCAAGTGTTTAGTGTTATAGATACAAGCTTCTTGTGTTATAGATACAAGCTTCTTGTGTTAAAGATACAAGCTTCTTGTGTTAAAGATACAAGCTTCTTGTGTTATAGATACAAGCTTCTTGTGTTATAGATACAAGCTTCTTGTGTTATAGATACAAGCTTCTTGTGTTATAGATACAAGCTTCTTGTGTTAAAGATACAAGCTTCTTGTGTTATAGATACAAGCTTCTTGTGTTAAAGATACAAGCTTCTTGTGTTATAGATACAAGCTTCTTGTGTTAAAGATACAAGCTTCTTGTGTTATAGATACAAGCTTCTTGTGTTAAAGATACAAGCTTCTTGTGTTATAGATACAAGCTTCTTGTGTTAAAGATACAAGCTTCTTGTGTTATAGATACAAGCTTCTTGTGTTAAAGATACAAGCTTCTTGTGTTATAGATACAAGCTTCTTGTGTTAAAGATACAAGCTTCTTGTGTTATAGATACAAGCTTCTTGTGTTAAAGATACAAGCTTCTTGTGTTATAGATACAAGCTTCTTGTGTTAAAGATACAAGCTTCTTGTGTTATAGATACAAGCTTCTTGTGTTATAGATACAAGCTTCTTGTGTTAAAGATACAAGCTTCTTGTGTTAAAGATACAAGCTTCTTGTGTTATAGATACAAGCTTCTTGTGTTATAGATACAAGCTTCTTGTGTTAAAGATACAAGCTTCTTGTGTTATAGATACAAGCTTCTTGTGTTATAGATACAAGCTTCTTGTGTTATAGATACAAGCTTCTTGTGTTATAGATACAAGCTTCTTGTGTTAAAGATACAAGCTTCTTGTGTTATAGATACAAGCTTCTTGTGTTAAAGATACAAGCTTCTTGTGTTATAGATACAAGCTTCTTGTGTTATAGATACAAGCTTCTTGTGTTAAAGAAATATTTTCAAAACCATTAACTTGTCGTGCACGAACAATCTGCACCACTGGGATACACTTACACTGAAGGATGAGGGACAAAAGAAAAGGTAACTAATGGAAAGGCGATTAACTGACATTTTTACCTGGATATTTACACATTTCTCACCTAAACATTCACACATTGCTCACCTAGATATTCACACATTGCTCACCTGGATATTTGTTGACGTCATAAACAAAAGATTCTAAAATGTGTCTACAATCAGGGGCCGTTAACCGCTTCATCAAATCAGCGTAACTCTGGAGCTCCCCCCTGGTCAGGGCGCCCATGGCACCGAAGTCAACAATAACATCAAAGTTTGCCTCCACAGAGCTGTGTGGGCGATGACAAAACAGAACCGATAGATCTGACATGAAATTTAAATCTTAAATTTGATCATTAGTCAGCAGAGTGTTTAAATATAGACAGCAATATCTAATGCTTAATTGTAACACTACTTTTAATAGTAAAACTTTGGACATTTTAACAGCTGAATCATGTTATAGCTTGAAGATCTTCATCAGTAAGTTTCGCCCTGAACTTTGACTTGCTAAAGTTCATAGTGAGAAGAGCTTTTCACATATATAAGTACTCCCCAAAAAAGGCACATGATCCGCTTGAACAACCTTGATATCTCAGGGAGGGTGGAGTGCAATGCTCTCATAAATTGTCCAAGCGTGTCTGTTTTTCTATTCACCTCCCTGAACTTAGCATGAGTCCAGAATTGCACTGAATTTCAATCAGCTCCATTTGAAGAGCAAAAAGGTTGGGGGGGGGGGCATCTTCCACATTGAAGGAGAAAGGGCCAGCAAAAATTTGAAAAGTGGCTCTGTGTGTTTTGAAGTCTGTAAACCTTTGATCAAATTCTTCCTGTAGCTTTTCAATGGCATCAGTATACTTACTACTGAATAGTCTGCCCGAGTCCATGACCACTTTGCATGTTGGAAAATTGCAGAGGTTTCTCTCAGAAACCATAGCACACTTTTTGTGCAGAATGCCCTAACATTATCATAGGCAACACTAACAAGCTGCCCTGGCCTTGTAAGTCATGTTAAGTGCATTCAGCTCCTGTGTAATGTAACCAAGAAAAGCCAAGTCCATAAGTCATTTGGAATCATTTAGTACAGGAACAACCACCCCATCCTTCTCCATGAAGGCTCTGATTTCTGATCTCAACTCAAAAAACTTTTTCAAGACGTTTCCCTTACTAAGCCAACGTACCTCGGTGAGTAGATAACATCCTCATGTGCTGACTCTATTTCCTCTTAAAAGGCAAGGAACTGCCGGTGCTTCAAGCCCCTGGATCTAATATGGTTGATGCATTTCACAAAGTCAGACATCATATTGTCAAACTTGAGGCATTTGCTGCAAAGCGTCTGCTGATGGATAATGCAGTGTAGCAATGGCCTCTTCCACACCCTCCTCTTCCAGATTTCTTTGAACATGTGCCACGAGTCCAGTTATTTTCCCTGTCATTGATGACGCTCTGTCGATTGTTTTCCTGCATAACTTTCCCACTGTAAACCGGCATCCCAAGTGACGTCACACAGCTGGCGGAATATCTCCTGAGCAGTGGTCTGGCCGTGCATTGGAATCATTTTGAGCAACTCCTCTATCACTTCAAAATTAGCATCAACACCACGGACATATATTGTGAGCTTTGAAGTATCAGTAGCATCTAAGCTCTCATCAACAGCGACTGAGTGTGCTTGGAAATGTTTATCTTTCTCGCACAGTTGATCATAAATGTCATCTGACAGCTCAGACATGCGCTCTGCCACTGTGCTGGCAGAAAGGCTGATGTTGCTAAACCGACCCTTATTTCCGGACAGACGAAACTTGCAGCTTGTAACTTGCAATTTTTTTATGAACTCGCCTTCATTGAATGACTTTTCTGACTTAGCAATCATCTCACTCACCACGTACCTAGCTTCAACTGCTGCATCATTTTCTTTGTTTGCTGTCTTCAAAAAATCATGCAGCCTCAGTCGACATGTTTTAAGTTTAGCAACCCGGGCCTCTCTCTCATCTCCCTGGTATTTTGCATACTCCTCAGCATGTTTGGTTAAATAATGACGCCTGATGTTGTACTCCTTGTGCACCGCAACTTCCTCGGTGCTTATAAGGCACGTCTGAATGCTCCTGTGCTCAACAAAGCGATAGTCCGTCTCTCACGGAGATTAGACTGAAATCGTCGCAGAGGGTCACATTATATATATGAGAATGTGGAGAACGCGCGGGCCGCATTAATGCTAAACTTTGCTGTCAGGTAGCGGACCGCAAAATATCGTCTTTCGGGCCGCAAATGGCCCGCGGGCCGCGACTTGAGACCCCTGCTTTAGACTAAATCCCATTCGGAGGTCATTTGTGGGAGTTACATTTTAATTAAACTGAAGAAGTAAGTTTACAAACATATAGTCCATTAAATTATCTTTCATTTGATACCTTATTCTGTCTTACCAACCCAACAATAATATTTTAAATAGTTTTTTAATCCCAAACTCTCACTTCCGGGTACGAATAGTCGCAGCCATACTAAAGAGTTGCTCTCCCACACTTTCAGAAATCAATATAAAACTAGTTTAAATCTTACGGCTTGAAGTCAAAGAAATCACAGCAATAGATCTTGTAGGTCTTATCCTTGCTCTGAAGGCGAATAATAATTTTATCATAAAGTATTTCTTTAGTCAAACTTGAAAATTTATGTTTAAAAAAGTTATTTCATTTAAAGATAACTGCTTTGATTTGATTAATGCAGAGCTTTATAAAAGGATTAATGATTACAACAAGCAAATAAATGATCGACTCTCATTTAGACATATTATTATGAAAATAAAAAAGTAAATATTAAAATATAAGATTGTGTAGACCTAATATGAGAAACATTCTAAATATTGGCGCTCATGGGGGTCGTAATTAAGCTAAAGAAAATAATTAATTATAAGAGATATACGTCAAAAGTTTCAGGTCATACATGTTCTTATTTTCAACATTAATTGAATTATTGTGTAATGAATTTGACATATATTGTGTCATATATTGTGTCATAAATTTTGTCGTGAATTGTGTCATCAAATATGTCATAAATTGTGTCATGAAATGTGTCATAAATTGTGTCATGAATTGTGTCATAAATTGTGTCATGAATTGTGTCATAAATTGTGCCATGAAATGTGTCATAAATTGTGTCATGAATTGTGTCATAAATTGTGCCATGAAATGTGTCGTCAATTGTAAGGACAGACGTACTTGATATAAAGTCCCTTGTACGTCCGGGCACGGTTCTTTAGTAAAAGAAAGATTGTGTTTCCCGTAGAAGGATCTGATGGCCAAAGCTGAACACTCAATTCCTACAACTTCATGTCCCATATCACCAAAGCTGTAAGACATAATGTCAAAACTTTAAAAAACAACATCTGGCAATATGTGAATTACTACTAGGATATATTTAGTTTTTAAAATATTTAAGCTTGCTGCTACACCAGATGCTTGGTGTGCCGTCTTAATGTTTTAATCGTGTTGTGCCGCGGAAATCTGGAAGGGTCTTGGTGTGCCGTGAAGGGATAACTTTGGGGCTCTGCTCTAATGAATCCTTTCATTCCGTCACAACACCATTGATGATAGAAACTTGATTATTAAAACAATTCAAATACGTCTTTTTTTAAATTGAATTTCATACACCAAACAAAGTTGGAACATCTTCTACTATAATGGCGTTATTTAAAAGACAATTTAAAGGGTGAAACTGACGTCATTCAGACGACCAATGAAAATTTTAAATTGACGTCATTTAACGACCAATAAAGGGTTCTAATATCGTCATTTAGAGACGACATATAAAAGAGTCGAATTGACGTCATTTAAACAACGTAAATTAGTTAGATGTAAATGACGTCATTTAGAGACGTCAATCGAAAGGCTGTAAATGACGTCATTTAGAGACGACCAATGAAAGGTTGTAAATGACGTCATTTTTAGACGACCAATGAAAGGTTTTAAATGACGTCATTTTAGACGACCAATGACAGGTTGTAAATGACGTCATTTTGGAGGTGACCAGTGATAAGATAGGACACCAACATTACTTGTAAATGTCGAACGAGTTTCCACACATCGGTAAAAGAATCTTCGCTTTCGTCTTGCCTCGTATGTACTGGTCTAAATGTTCTTGCAGTTTGCTGTAACAACATGGAGGTCAGTGAATCAACATGTCAGTCTTTCTAGCAAGGCTTATGCATTCACATTATTGCTGACTCGGACGGACAGGAATAGATTAGATTAGAGTCGATGTTTGGTCTAATTGCCCAAAGTTGATATTTCGTCTAATAGCCTCAAGTTGATATTTTTCAATTGTCTAAAGCAGTGGTTCTTAACCTTTTTGGAGGTACCGAACCCCATCAGTTTCGTTTGTGCATTCACCGAACCCTTCTTTATAGGAAATATAAATTTTTTTTTTTTTCCTGATTTTTTTGGACCTCCGCCGAACCCCTGAGACTGACTCACCGAACCCCTGGGGTTCGATCGAACCCAGGTTAAGAACCACTGGTCTAAATTTTCTAAATTCCTAAAGTTGATATTTTGTCAAAATGCCTAAAGGTGATTTTTTTTTTCTAACTGCCTGAAGCTGTTGTTTTGCGCAATTGCCTAAAAGTGATATTTTGTCAAAGTGCCTAAAATTTTCATTTTGTTTAATTACTTAAAGTTTTTTTTCCCTTGAAATTAACTGTAAATTTGTCAAAATGTCTTTAAATGAGCAAGAATGTGTTCAGTGTCTTCCCGCCCTGCCCCTAAACCCTTCCTGATCTTACGGGTGAGGTTTCTTGACATAAAACTGTGCCATTGATCCCGAGTCCCAGTGCTGTTGCCATAGGGCAACTCTGCCAGACACGGCCATCTTGCTTTGGGCTTCTTTACATGATATCTTGTCAGCCTGTGAAGAGACGGGGCTGGAATAAAGACTGACATGGACACATGGAACATTATAACTAAAGTGCTTATATCTATTCTAATCTATATCTCTCGACGCTGTGCCGATTGATTTGATTGTTAAAAGGTAAGGGTAGGTGATCTCTAGGAGAGGAAGTTGGGATTGGTAAGGCAGAAGAGGGTAGGTGATCTCTAGGAGAGGAAGCTAGGATTGGTAAGGCAGAAGAGGGTAGGTGAACTCCAGGAGAGGAAGTTAGGATTGGTAAGGCAGAAGAGGGTAGGTGAATTCTAGGAGAGGAGGTTGGGATTAGTAAGGCAGAAGAGGGTAGGTGAACTCTAGGAGAGGAAGTTGGGATTAGTAAGGTAGAAGAGGGTAGGTGAACTCTAGGAGAGGAAGTTGGGATTGGTAAGGCAGAAGAGGGTAGGTGAACTCCAGGAGAGGAAGTTGGGATTGGTAAGGCAGAAGAGGGTAGGTGAACTCTAGGAGAGGAAGTTAGGATTGGTAAGGCAGAAGATGGTAGGTGAATTCTAGGAGAGGAGGTTGGGATTAGTAAGGCAGAAGAGGGTAGGTGAACTCTAGGAGAGGAAGTTGGGATTAGTAAGGTAGAAGAGGGTAGGTGAACTCTAGGAGAGGAAGTTGGGATTGGTAAGGCAGAAGAGGGTAGGTGAATTCTAGGAGAGGAAGTTGGGATTGGTAAGGCAGAAGAGGGTAGGTGATCTCTAGGAGAGGAAGTTAGGATTGGTAAGGCAGAAGAGGGTAGGTGACCTCTAGGAGAGGAAGTTAGGATTGGTAAGGCAGAAGAGGGTAGGTGAACTCTAGGAGAGGAAGTTGGGATTGGTAAGGCAGAAGAGGGTAGGTGAATTCTAGGAGAGGAAGTTGGGATTGGTAAGGCAGAAGAGGGTAGGTGATCTCTAGGAGAGGAAGTTAGGATTGGTAAGGCAGAAGAGGGTAGGTGACCTCTAGGAGAGGAAGTTAGGATTGGTAAGGCAGAAGAGGGTAGGTGAACTCTAGGAGAGGAAGTTAGGATTGGTAATGTGCCAAGTCCTTGTTCTACTGGATTGGTTAATTCGTTAAGTTCCTTGAATAACGTCGTGCTAATATTGAATAAACCCAAGTCTTTTATCACAATAAATGTAACTTTCATATCTTATTATTAACACAGGACGTAAACTCCATACACGCATGAATGTGGCGCAGTTCGCTATCAGGCAGAAATAATACCCATCCTACTTTCACAAAGTCCCATTGACGACTGCCAGACGAATAAAACGTACGTCATAATACAGTCTAGACAATACGTCAAAATAAGCATGAAAATACGTCACAGAGTCAAGCGTGATATTTAGTCGCAACAGTTATTATTGGACTCCCATACTTGACATGAGGCAGAAGAGGGTAGGTGAATTCTAGGAGAGGAAGTTGGCAGAAGAGGGTAGGTGAATTCTAGGAGAGGAAGTTGGCAGAAGAGGGTAGGTGCATTCTAGGAGAGGAAGTTGGCAGAAGAGGGTATGTGAATTCTAGGAGAGGAAGTTGTGGTGGATGAGGCAGAAGAGGGTAGGCGAGGGAGTTGTAAGGTGAATGGTAAGAGGGCTGGGACAGTGAGGGGTGAGAACCGATATTTTATATTTATATCCATGGATAAATCATGTGTCGAGAAGGGATGGACAGCGGCCGGGGGAGGGGGGTAGTCTAGACATCAGGGCTTCTACTACATCCAACGTTGCCAAGACGATCTTAAAGGGAAAGTGGGGAAAGGGGGGAGAGAAGAACTTGACCTTGACAAAGCACTTGACCTTGATAGCTTGGTGTGGTGGAATTTCTTATTTCTTTCCACCAACTTGACACACCAGTGACGTCACTAAAGACGGGAGTGCGCCAAGACATAAAGACATCCAGTGACGTCACTGTCCTGGAGAGTAAGTCCTGTGTCACTGCATTCAAGCAGACACGCAGATTTGGGGAAAGTCCACATCAGGGTTTCCCCCCTTTCCTATGTCCCCCACCTCTACGAATTATTTGTCTGACACCAACATCAAAAGTAACACTGCCTTCATCTTTAAAGGATAGTTAGAAATGTAGAACTTATAAAATAAGCGCGGAACTTATTAGCGTTAAAAAAAAAAATAAATAAATACATATTTATATTATCATATCTTACTGTAAATAAAATCAGTTTATGTCCCAATCCCATGGCAGTGTGAGCACCCAAGGTTGGCCCGGGGGGGGGCGGGGGGGGGGGGGGGGTTCGAGCACCCCTGGTTTGAAAAGTCTGGCCTATATTATAAGAAATGGGACAAGCTAATATATACAGGACATTTTAAACCACAATTACAACAAATTAATAACAAATGATTTCAATAATCGATTTCTTCCCTTTTAGACATATCTTTGTGTATGCCTTTTCTTATGTCGCTTAAATTCTATTTAATATTTACCTGGAATATGCTGCATGTATGTAGCAGTTCACTCCACCTGTGTTTTCATCTGCGGTGTCTCTGTTTACATCGCGGCTGCCTGTGTCGCCATTGAGGCTGTCTGTGTGTCAACCAAGCGTTGTCTCTAGCACAGATGTGTCAGTTGGTTGATTTGAGCACATGGAATGTGTTGCTGCGTTGCTGTGTAGCCGTGTTGCCAACTCTTGAGTGTGCCCTTCTTTGGCCCACTGACCCGTCTGCGCACGTGACCAAATCGTGTAGCGTCAACACGACACACATTCCTGACATCACAGACGTGGAAATGAAATACGACACAAAGAAGACACAGCCCTTCACATTACTTCACAGTGCTTCACAGTACTTCACAGTACTTCAAAGTCCTTCACAGTACTTCACAGTACTTCACATCATGCCACAGTGCGACCACGTCACAAAACAAAAACAGGATTGGGTCTGAACAAATGTTCATCTCTGACGTAGCACAACACTGTTCATGTATTGCCCGTATGGACTAAGCTGTAGTGATACATTGACACCAAACTGACAATGTCACAAGTGGTGCAATGACTTCTAATGGTAAATGTAAGTGGGTAACTCACGTATGACTTCTTTCACCTGCTCGTGTCTAGGGATAACTCTCGTGTCACTTCTTTCACTTGGTTGTGTCTAGGGATAAGTCTCGTATGACTTCTTTCACTTGCTTGTGTCTAGGGATAACTCTCGTGTGACTTCTTTCACCTGATTATGTCTATGGATAACTCTCGTATGACTTCTTTCACTTGGTTGTGTCTAGGGATAACACTCGTGTGACTTCTTTCACTTGGTTGTGTCTAGGGATAACTCTCGTATGACTTCTTTCACCTGCTTGTGTCTAGGGATAACCCTCGTGTGACTTCTTTCACATGCTTGTGTCTAGGGATAACTCTCGTATGACTTCTTTCACTTGGTTGTGTCTAGAGATAACTCTCGTATGACTTCTTTCACTTGGTTGTGTCTAGGCATAACTCTCGTGTGACTTCTTTCACCTGCTTGTGTCTAGGGATAACTCTCGTATGACTTCTTTCACCTGCTTGTGTCTAGGGATAACTCTTATGTGACTTCTTTCACATGCTTGTGTCTAGGGATAACTCTCGTGTGACTTCTTTCACATGCTTGTGTCTCGGGATAACTCTCGTATGACTTCTTTCACCTGCTTGTGTCTAGGGATAACTCTCGTATGACTGCTTTCACTTGGTTGTGTCTAGGGATAACTCTCGTATGACTTCTTTCACCTGGTTGTGTCTAGGGATAACTCTCGTATGACTTCTTTCACCTGCTCGTGTCTAGGGATAACTCTCGTATGACTTCTTTCACTTGGTTGTGTCTAGGGATAACTCTCGTATGACTTCTTTCACTTGGTTGTGTCTAGGGATAACTCTCGTGTGACTTCTTTCACCTGCTTGTGTCTAGGGATAACTCTCGTGTGACTTCTTTCACCTGCTTGTGTCTAGGGATAACTCTTATGTGACTTCTTTCACCTGCTTGTGTCTAGGGATAACTCTCGTATGACTTCTTTCACCTGCTTGTGTCTAGGGATAACTCTCGTATGACTTCTTTCACCTGCTTGTGTCTAGGGATAACTCTCGTATGACTTCTTTCACTTGGTTGTGTCTAGGGATAACTCTCGTGTGACTTCTTTCACCTGCTTGTGTCTAGGGATAACTCTCGTATGACTTCTTTCACCTGCTTGTGTCTGTGGATAACTCTCGTGTGACTTCTTTCACTTGGTTGTGTCTAGGGATAACGCTCATGTGACTTCTTTCACATGCTTGTGTCTAGGAATAACTCTTATGTGACTTCTTTCACATGCTTGTGTCTAGGGATAACTCTTATGTGACTTCTTTCACATGCTTGTGTCTAGGGATAACTCTCGTGTGACTTTTTTCACCTGCTCGTGTCTAGGGATAAATCATGTGTGACACCTACAAATCTAAGGAATCCATTCATAAATTAACTTAACTTATTTATTGACATGTAATGACATGTAATTACATAGAAATTATAATAGATAAGGATATGAGAAACCTTTGCATATCATTTATTTTAAGGCTTTAACTTTAAGGGCTATGGACATTGTCCTTCGGTGATGCCTAGCATTCACCATTATAGTCGCTTTGCTTTGTAACAGAGTTCGGTCTGATCAGAACGTCCAGACATAACGTGATAAACATCAAATGATTTTTGATCACCCGGGTTGATATAGTCAATTTAGGAGGTCACTTCAATAGTGGAAGTGGTTTCTCCATTCCTCTCCTTCGTGGCTTCTCAGTGCGGGAACGCAAGTGGACGTCACCAGCAATACTTGTGGAATAGCTTTTTCCCTTGTACGTCGTCATGTGTGTGTGGACGTCACCAGCAATACTTTGTGGAATAGCTTTTTCCCTTGTACGTCGTCATGTGTGTGTGGACGTCACCAGCAATACTTTGTGGAATAGCTTTTTCCCTTGTACGTCGTCATGTGTGTGTGGAGGTCAACAGCAATACTTGTGGAATAGCTTTTTCCCTTGTACGTCGTCATGTGTGTGTGGAGGTAAACAGCAATACTTGTGGAATAGCTTTTTCCCTTGTACGTCGTCATGTGTGTGTGGAGGTCAACAGCAATACTTGTGGAATAGCTTTTTCCCTTGTACGTCGTCATGTGTGTGTGGAGGTCAACAGCAATACTTGTGGAATAGCTTTTTCCCTTGTACGTCGTCATGTGTGTGTGGAGGTCAACAGCAATACTTGTGGAATAGCTTTTTCCCTTGTACGTCGTCATGTGTGTGTGGAGGTCAACAGCAATACTTGTGGAATAGCTTTTTCCCTTGTACGTCGTCATGTGTGTGTGGAGGTCAACAGCAATACTTGTGGAATAGCTTTTTCCCTTGTACGTCGTCATGTGTGTGTGGAGGTCAACAGCAATACTTGTGGAATAGCTTTTTCCCTTGTACGTCGTCATGTGTGTGTGGAGGTCAACAGCAATACTTGTGGAATAGCTTTTTCCCTTGTACGTCGTCATGTGTGTGTGGAGGTCAACAGCAATACTTGTGGAATAGCTTTTTCCCTTGTACGTCGTCATGTGTGTGTGGAGGTCAACAGCAATACTTGTGGAATAGCTTTTTCCCTTGTACGTCGTCATGTGTGTGTGGAGGTCAACAGCAATACTTGTGGAATAGCTTTTTCCCTTGTACGTCGTCATGTGTGTGTGGAGGTCAACAGCAATACTTGTGGAATAGCTTTTTCCCTTGTACGTCGTCATGTGTGTGTGGAGGTCAACAGCAATACTTGTGGAATAGCTTTTTCCCTTGTACGTCGTCATGTGTGTGTGGAGGTCAACAGCAATACTTGTGGAATAGCTTTTTCCCTTGTACGTCGTCATGTGTGTGTGGAGGTCAACAGCAATACTTGTGGAATAGCTTTTTCCCTTGTACGTCGTCATGTGTGTGTGGAGGTCAACAGCAATACTTGTGGAATAGCTTTTTCCCTTGTACGTCGTCATGTGTGTGTGGAGGTCAACAGCAATACTTGTGGAATAGCTTTTTCCCTTGTACGTCGTCATGTGTGTGTGGAGGTCAACAGCAATACTTGTGGAATAGCTTTTTCCCTTGTACGTCGTCATGTGTGTGTGGAGGTCAACAGCAATACTTGTGGAATAGCTTTTTCCCTTGTACGTCGTCATGTGTGTGTGTGTGTTTGTGTGTGGAGGTCAACAGCAATACTTGTGGAATAGCTTTTTCCCTTGTACGTCGTCATGTGTGTGTGTGTGTTTGTGTGTGGAGGTCAACAGCAATACTTGTGGAATAGCTTTTTCCCTTGTTCGTCGTGATGTGTGTGTGGACGTCACCAGCAATACTTGTGGAATAGCTTTTTCCCTTGTTCGTCGTGATGTGTGTGTGGACGTAACCAGCAATACTTGTGGAATAGCTTTTTCCCTTGTACGTCGTGATGTGTGTGTGTGTGTGTGTGTGTGGACGTCACCAGCAATACTTTGTGGAATAGCTTTTTCCCTTGTTCGTTGTGATGTGTGTGTGGACGTCACCAGCAATACTTGTGGAATAGCTTTTTCCCTTGTACGTCGTGATGTGTGTGTGTGTGTGTGTGGAGGTCAACAGCAATACTTTGTGGAATAGCTTTTTCCCTTGTTCGTCCTGATGTTTGTGTGGACGTCACCAGCAATACTTTGTGGAATAGCTTTTTCCCTTGGACAATAACAAAGGGGAAGAATTCATGCTTAACACTAAAAGAGTTGTTTTGTTCTAATGGGAATTGGGGTGTGTTCAAACAAGGTCAAGGTGTTCAATTTTTATTGAAATTTGTTTGACCAGCGGAGTGTCATCACAGCACCTGGCGATATATGACCTTCCACGTCGCACTGGAGCACAACGGTTTACAAAAATGGAACTGACCAAATCGGCAAGGTGGACGTGCTTAAGGATAGGGCAACATTGCGCCACCTCCCACCACTTGAAGTAACATCTTTTCCTCAGAATATACTCATCACTTTCAGAACATTTATAAACAACTAGCGAGTACCCGGCATGCGTTGCAATGCCACTCAAGGAAAGAAAGTGTTTGCATGTTATGTTTCTTCAAGAGCTTTTAAATACTCAAAATTTTTCTTGTGTTTCCATCTGGTATATACACGAATAAATCAGAAGATTAAAAGCTCATATAAGAAAAAATACGAATTAAGGGCCAACGGCCGAAAACAGAATGTTTTTAAAAGTGTTTAAATAACACAGTAAAATGCACTGGCACATGGACAACAACTCACTAAGTTTTGTAGCAATCGCGTGATTGGTGTAGGAGCGCATACGGTTTGAAAATATATTTATATAGCTCATATTAGGAAAAACGAATATGAGGCCCCTGGCTCAAAACTGAATACTTTAAAACGGTTGTAATAATTTAGAAACCTTTATAGACATGCTTGCAACATCTCATTAAAGTTTTATCGGAATCGGATAAATGGCGTAGGAGCGCATATGAAAATTATTTTTTACAAAGCTCATATAAGAAAAAATACGAATTTAGAGCCAACGGCCAAAAACGGAATATTTTTAAAAGTGTTTAAATAACACAGTAAAATGCCTTTGCGCAGGGACAACAACTCACTAAGTTTTGTAGCAATCGCATGATTGGTGTAGGAGCGCATACGGTTTCAAAATATATTTATATAGCTCATATCAGGAAAAATGAATATCAGGCCCCTGGCTAAAAACTGAATAATTTAAAACGATTGTAATAATTTAAAAATGTTTATAGACATGCTCGCAACATTTCACCAAAGTTTTTTATGAATCGGATAAATGGCGTAGGAGCGCATGTTGAAAATATTTTTACAAAGCTCATATTAGAAAAAAAACGAATTAAGGGCCAACGGCTAGGAACGGAACAATTGATAAGGTTTTTAATGACTTAGTTAAATGGCCGGTTATGTGGACAACAACGGACAAAAGTTTTTTCTTAATCGCATAAATGGTGTAGGAGCGGATACGAGACATACAGACATACAGACATACAGACAGACATACAAACATTCATTTTTATATATAGAGATAACATCTCCCCCCCCCCCTCCATGTGTTCGTTGACGTCATTGTCTTATAACACCAAATAATCAATCTTTAAAGTCAAAGACGTCATCATTAAAGTTTATGTCCTACGATCCTTAATGGTTTGTTTTTATGCTTGAAAAATTCTTTAAAATGTCTTAGAATAGAATGTCTTAGGTCAAAATGTCTTAGATTAGAATGTCTTAGTTTATAATGACTTATGTTAAATTGGTTTGGGTTAAAATTTTAATCTTTACCAGAATGTTTACAGTCTTAAGGTTAAAAATAAATAAATCATATTTTATTATTAATTTGACTAATGACTAAGTAATTAAAATACACTTTCATTAAATTGTTGCAATTAAAGAATCTTATCTTGTTTTATTATCTTATATTATCTTATCTCTTCATCGTGTCTTATCTTACTTTATAGGCAATTTACATGGAACAAAATACTTCTCTGCCAACAAAAAAAACCAACTTCCTGTGTGAATTCAGACGCCTATTATTTTTTATTTGCTTCTGTATTTTAAGAGTCAAAGGCGCAGCTCGGTTTGATGCAACCCTTGGCGGGCACAGCCTTTTGTCACACTCATCCACGTAAACTACTCTGCAGTTTGCCGGAAAGGCCAACCCTATATATAAAGTACAAATGTCACCATCTGCACCTCCTCCCCGCGCCACTGAGAAGAGTGCATTCTATTTTCAGCGTTCTTCGAAAATGTGTGATATTCTGAAGAGCTACGTTGACATCCCCCCGGTTGACATCCTCCCATTTCTTAAGACGGCCTCTCCATCCCTTCATCAGTTTCTCGGCGAAATTAAATGTGATATTTTTTTTCCGCTTGGTATCTTGCATTACGACTGGTAGACCTTGTCGCAAATCATTAAGTCACTTAAAGCACATTATATTCGCCATCTTTCTTATCTAGGTTAACATTAGGCAAACAACCATAGTAATTGTGCACACACATATCGACTAACACATCATGTCAGAAATTTGGCCATGATTCCTGATTTTGCAATAGGAATTTTGTAATGTATGATTTCTACGTGTCAATGTTACGAGCCGTCATGACGTCATACCTTCTTGAGAGCCCAGATCAAATGATATCAATTATCTTGTATCAACTTGTATCTTATATTAACTTACTTTAACTTGTTGTCACTTGAATTTATTTGCATGGCCTACATTTAACAATTTAAAAGGTTGTAATAATGTGCATATGTTAACAAAACTACACAACACACCAAAAGAACACAACAACACAAAACCACAAAAAGAACACAACAACACAACACCACAAAAAGAACACAACAACAGAACAACCTAAAAACGTCTTTTGTGTTGCCACACTAAGATTTAATCTAGCTCAATTTATGTATGCATAAAATATATCTATTACGATTAAATTATTGAAAGGGGGGGAAAATGGAATTATTTAGTCTAATCATTATTCTAAATTATTTCCCCTTGCACACAGGTTTGCTTCCCTGCTTGTGTTTTAGTTCTATCTTTGTGTCAAATTAAACTTAACAGTTATATAACCTACACAAAGATTCTGATAAAGCTACCCCATTTATAAACTACATAAATTCTGGATAGGTTAACCATTATATAACCCACACAAAGATTCTGGAAAAGTTAACAGTTATATAACCTAAAAAGAGGCTGTTCAAATCAAGGAAGTTCCTTCAGTGGTGATTCAAAGACCTCTCAAAGGTGTAAAATCATTCTAAATTTCATGTTCTATGCCATATTTTATCTAAATTTACAAATGACATTGACATATTAATTCTAAATTCACAGATGAAATTGGGTTTTAAATTTTCTTCGACTTTTTAAATGCAGTTGAATTTTAGTGACATTGTATGTGTACAGTGGTTACTGAATGCCAAGTAACATGTACATTACCTCAAGACATGATTACCAATGTACCGTTATGTAGCTAAATCCTAAGTAACACTTACATTACCGCAAGATATGATTACCAATGTATGTTACTAAATGCTAAGTAACACTTAAATTACCTCAAGACATGATTACCAATATATGTTACTAAATGCTTAGTAATACTTACATTACCTCAAGACATGATTACCCATGTATGTTACTAAATGCCAAGTAACACTTACATTATCTCAAGACATGATTACAAAGCTTGTTACTAAATGCTCAGTAACACATACATTGCCTCAAGACATGATTATCAATGTATGTTACTAAATGCTAAGTAACGCTTAAATTACCTCAAAACATGATTACCAATGTATATTCCTAAATGCTAAGTAATACTAAGTAAAACTTACATTACCTCAACATTACTAATGTATGTTACTAATTTCTAAGTAACACTTAAATTACATCAAGACATGATTACCAATGTATGTTACTAAATGCTGAGTAACACTTACATTACATCAAGACATGATTACCTATGTATATTACTAAAAGCTAAGTAACACTTACATTACCTCAAGACATTATTACCAATGTATGTTACTAAATGCCAAGTAACACTTACATTATCTCAAGACATGATTATAATGCTTGTTACTAAATGCTCAATAACACATACATTGCCTCAAGACATGATCACCAATGTATGTTACTAAATGCAAAGTAACACTTACATTATCTCAAGACATGATTACCAATGTGCCGGTATGTAACTAAATGCTAAGTAACACTTAAATTACCTCAAGACATGATTAACAATTTATGTTACTAAATGCTTAGTAATACTTACATTACCTCAAGAAATAATTATCAATGTATGTTACTAAATGCTAAGTAACACTTACATTACCTCAAGACATGATTACCTATCTATGTTACTAAATGCTAAGTTACACTTACATTATCTCATACATGATTACCAATGTATGTTATTAAATGCCAAGTAGCACTTATATAACCTCAAGACATGATCACCAATGTATGTTACTAAATGCAAAGTAACACTTACATTACCTCAAGACATATTTAACAATGTATATTACTAAATGCTAAGTAACACATATATTGCCTCAAGATATGATTATCAATGTATGTTACTAAATGTTAAGTAATAATAAGCATCACTTACATCACCTCAAGACATGATTACCAATGTATGTTACTAAATGCTGAGTAACACTTACATTACATCAAGACATGATTACCTATGTATGTTACTAAATGCTAAGTAACACTTACATTATCTCAAGACATGATTACCAATGTATGTAGCTAAATGCCAAGTAACACTTACATAACATCAAGACATAATTACCAATGTATGTTACTAAATGCTAAGTAACGCTTAAATTACCTCATAACATGATTATCAAAGTATATTCCTAAATGCTATGTACTACTAAGTAACACTTACATTATCTCAAGACATGATTACAATGCTTGTTACTAAATGCTAAGTAACACATACATTGCCTCAAGACATGATTATCAAAGTATGTTACTAAATGTTAAGTAATAAT
This sequence comes from Lymnaea stagnalis, assembly GCA_964033795.1. Taxonomy (NCBI): domain Eukaryota; kingdom Metazoa; phylum Mollusca; class Gastropoda; family Lymnaeidae; genus Lymnaea; species Lymnaea stagnalis. The sequence goes on along the minus strand of CAXITT010000002.1, from coordinate 2,576,062 downwards.
AAGCATCACTTACATTACCTCAAGACATGATCACCAATGTATGTTACTAAATGCAAAATAACACTTACATTATCTCAAGACATGATTACCAATGTGCCGGTATGTAACTAAATGCTAAGTACACTTAAATTACCTCAAGACATGATTACCAATTTATGTTACTAAATGCCAAGTAACACTTAAATTATCTTAAGACATGATTACCAATGTATGTTACTAAATGCCAAGTAACACTTAAATTATCTCAAGACATGATTACCAATGTATGTTACTAAATGCCAAGTAACACTTACATTATCTCAAGACATGATTACCAATGTATGTTACTAAATGCTAAGTAACACTTACATTATCTCAAGACACGATTACCCATACATGTTTGACATATTAATTCTAAATTCACAGATGAAATTGGGTTTTAAATTTTCTTCGACTTTTTAAATGCAGTTGAATTTTAGTGACATTGTATGTGTACAGTGGCTACTGAATGCCAAGTAACATGTACATTACCTCAAGACATGATTACCAATGTACCGTTATGTAACTAAATCCTAAGTAACACTTACATTACCGCAAGATATGATTACCAATGTATGTTACTAAATGCTAAGTAACACTTACATTATCTCAAGACATGATTACCAATGTATGTTACTAAATGCTAAGTAACACTTACATTATCTCAAGACATGATTACCAATGTATGTTACTAAATGCTGAGTAACACTTACATTACACGGGGGAGGGTGGAGAAGAAGGTGGGGAAAGAGCACGTGACCTTGAGACATGCATCCTTTCTACGGAGTATTGAAATATAAGATCAACTTAAACATGAGCATGAAGGTCAAGGACATATGCTAAAAAAGTAACAGATAAGGGTAGACTATCAATGCCGATTGTGAAGAAAATTCTGCTCCTTGGAAATAAAATGTCCTTCCTTTTGGCCTGCAATGGTCGATACAGCATAAAAATCTGGTCCACATCGAAATCAGATCTTCACGTCTGCCAACAGATGAAAGTGATATCATCATTTTAATATCCAAACCACTCTTTCCCTGCTCACCTCTTGCCGGAAGTAACCTCAAAAGCTAAACAACTAAAAATGGACATGGCGTCTGCCAACAACCGATGTTGGAATTGTATGGACAGCCCATTTCCGTTTAAATATTACTTCCGAGTCAGCGACCAGACGTGGCCCAGATTTGCCTGGTATAGTTTTACATTAATCTAATGTGTCCAATAATATTATTCATTGATTGACCATTGATGATGTTTGCCCAGTGACTGGACTCAGTGTTCGCTATCAGTACCATCTTCTGAGCGAGTATTCATGTTGTCTATTTGACTGGGAGCATTATGCCAAAAAACAATGATTCACATTTCTAGTTGTTGAAATAACTAAGAGGGAAAGAGGAAGGGGGGGAAGGAAGGGGGAGAAGGAGGGGAAGGAGGAGGGAGGAGGAGGAGGGGGACTGATGGGTTTAATAATAACTATGTTTTTAAAAATTGAATACATCTAAAAAATTAAAAGCGCCCCCCCCCTCATGACGTCTCCTCATTTGTTGTTTAGTGAAGATAGTGAGAATGATGTGTAGTGAGGTAGTGAGGTTGGTGTGTTGTGAAATATTCAGGATGTTCTGTTGTAAAGTGTGGAGTAAAGTGTAGTGGTGATAGTGAAGATAGTGAGGATATTGTGTAGTGAAGCAGTGAGGATGTTGTTAAGTGAAGGTGGTGAGGATGATGTGTAGTGAAGGTGGTGAGGATGATGTGTAGTGAAGGTGGTGAGAATGATGTGTAGTGAAGGGGTAAGAATGATGTGTAGTGAAGGTGGTGAGAATGATGTTTAGTGAAGGTGGTGAGGATGATGTTTAGTGAAGGTGGTGAGGAAGATGTGTAGTGAAGTTGATGAGAATGATGTTTAGTGAAGGTGGTGAGGATGATGTTTAGTGAAGGTGGTGAGAATGATGTTTAGTGAAGGTGGTGAGGATGATGTTTAGTGAAGGTGGTGAGGAAGATGTGTAGTGAAGTTGATGAGAACGATGTTTAGTGAAGAGATGAGAATGATGTGTAGTGAAGGTGGTGAGAATGATGTTTAGTGAAGGTGGTGAGGATGATGTGTAGTGAAGGTGGTGAGGATGATGTGTAGTGAAGGTTGTGAGGATGATGTGTAGTGAAGGTGGTGAGAATGATGAAGTGAAGGTAGTGAGGAGATGTGTAGTGAAGGTAGTGAGGATGATGTTTAATGAAGGTGGTGAGGATGATGAAGTGAAGGTAGTGAGAATGATGTGTAGTGAAGGTGGTGAGGATGATGTTTAGTGAAGGTGGTGAGGAAGATGTGTAGTGAAGTTGGTGAGAATGATGTGTAGTGAAGGTTGTGAGGATGATTTGTAGTGAAGGTGGTGAGAATGATGTTTAGTGAAGGTGGTGAGGATGATGTGTAGGGAAGGTGGTGAGGATGATGTGTAGTGAAGGTTGTGAGGATGATGTGTAGTGAAGGTGGTGAGAATGATGTGTAGAGAAGGGGGTGAGGATGATGTGTAGTGAAGTTGGTGAGAATGATGTGTAGTGAATGTGGTGAGAGGATGTGCAGTGAAGGTGGAGAGAATGATGTGTAGTGAAGTTGGTGAGATGATGTGTAGTGAAGTTGGTGAGGATGATGTTTAGTGAAGGTGGTGAGGATGATGTTTAGTGAAGGTGGTGAGGATGATGAAGTGAAGGTAGTGAGGAGATGTGTAGTGAAGGTAGTGAGGATGATGTTTAATGAAGGTGGTGAGGATGATGAAGTAAAGGTAGTGAGAATGATGTGTAGTGAAGGTGGTGAAGATGATGTGTATTGAAGGGGTGAGAATGATGTTTAGTGAAGGTGGTGAGGATGTTGTGTAGTGAAGGTGGTGAGGATGTTGTAAAGTGAAGGTGGTGAGGATGATGTGTAGTGAAGGTGGTGAGGATGATGTGTAGTGAAGGTGGTGAGGATGATGTTTATTGAAGATGGTGAGGATGATGAAATGAAGGTAGTGAGAATGATGTGTAGTGAAGGGGGTGAGAATGATGTTTAGTGAAGGTGGTGAGAATGATGTTTAGTGAAGGTGGTGAGAATGATGTTTAGTGAAGGTGGTGAGAATGATGTGTAGTGAAGGTGGTGAGGATGATTTGTATTGAAGTTGGTGAGAATGATATTAAGTGAAGGTGGTGAGGATGATGTTTAGTGAAGGTGGTGAGGATGATGTGTAGTGAAGTTGGTGAGAATGATGTGTAGTGAAGGGGTAAGAATGATGTGTAGTGAAGGTGGTGAGAATGAAGTTTAGTGAAGGTGGTGAGGATGATGTTTAGTGAAGGTGGTGAGAATGATGTGTATTGAATTTGGTGAGGATGATGTTTAGTGAAGGGTGTGAGAATGATGTGTAGTGAATGTGGTGAGAATGATGTGTAATGAAGGTGGTGAGAATGATGTGTAGTGAATGTGGTGAGAATGATGTGTAGTGAAGGTGGTGAGGATTATGAAGTGAAGAAATTTAGCACGGTGTTGTTGAAGATAGTAAGGAAGTTGTGAATTGATTATAGCTAGGCTCTTTTTTAATGAACATAGTGAGAATTTTGTGTAGTGAATGTAGTGCGGAGGGGTGTGTAGTTGAGATGGTGAGGATGGTGAAGCGGCGGTCAACGACTATGTGCATGATGTCCATTAAAATTATTGGAACCTTCTGCCCATCTCTATGGCTACAAAGAAAAGCTCTGCATTAAATCTCTCTATCTCATTCTTTCAATAACTAATCACAAAGAGTTAGTCCTGATTCGTCGCCATTGTTACCTGTAGCGTAATTTCCTCCCTGCTTTTAGAAGAATCGGATGCATTTCAAATCAAGGGTACGTTTAAAAAGAAATGTTTTCAAATATTTAAAAAAAAATTAAAAAAGTCTTTTCAAATGAATATGTGAGATTAGAGGGGAGGGGGGAAGTGGTGTTGAGAAGGGGAGTGGTGGTGAGAAGGGGAGTGGTGGTGAAAAGGGGAGTGGTAGTGAGACGGGGAGTGGTGGTGAGAAGGGGAGTGGTGGTGAGAAGGGGAGTGGTGGTGAGAAGGGGAGTGGTGGTGAGAAGGGGAGTGGGGGTGAGAAGGGGAGTGGGGGTGAGTAGGGGAGTGGTGGTGAGAAGGGGAGTGGTGGTGAGAAGGGGAGTGGTGGTGAGAAGGGGAGTGGTGGTGAGAAGGGGAGTGCTGGTTGAAGGGGAAGAGAGGAGGAGAGGATTGGGAGGGGGGAGGGGTGGATTGAAGTTTTTGAATAAATAAACATTTAAAGAAAGACCATTCCAATAAGCTGCACATTGTGTTATTCATTTTTCAAGAAAGTTGAAAGTCAAGGTATTGTCTAACACAGATTTATTCATTGTCAAACTACTTAGCAAGCTGTGGACCTATAAGCAAATCATAATATTACAATGTTGTTTATTTTTAATAGTAGATACAGAACACATGGAACTTGCCTGGTGCCTTATGAAATATAGAACTCATGAAACTTACCTGGTGCCTTATGAAATATAGAACTCATGAAACTTGCCTGGTGCCTTATGAAATATAGAACTCACGAAACTTGCCTGGTGCCTTATGAAATATAGAACTCATGAAACTTGCCCGGTGCCTTATGAAATATAGAACTCATGAAACTTGCCTGGAGCCTTACGAAATATAGAAGTCATGAAACTTGTCATTCTCCAACACAACATTGTCCTTGAAAGGTCAAGTATTTCTTTGTATTTGAAGTTTTCTTAAGAGAATTTTTATGAAAGTCATATATCATTTTTCTCTTAGCGAAACAAAACTTTTTTATTTTAATTTACTAAAATTTGGGACTTGGATCTCCATGCCATAAAATAAATTCATCGATTTCTGGGCAATGGGGTCAAATAAATACCAGGGGTAAATGGATACAGTTTAGGGCGTCAGGGATACAGTTTAGAGGTCAGTGAATACATTTTATGGGTCAGTGAATTCATTTTAGGGGTCCATTGATACATTTCTGGGGGGCTAATGGATACATTTTATGGGTTAATGGATACATTTCTGGGGTCAATGGATAAATTTTATGGTCAATGGATACATTTTATGGGTCAATGGATATATTTTATGGGTCAACGGATAATATTAGGGGGGTCAATCATTTTTTAAACAAGGGATTTTATTGACTTCAAACTGAAATCAAATATTTTGGTAATTTTATCCACATCCTCTTGGGTCCATTTACACACAACAGGATGAGAACCAAGTTTTATTTTTGTTTATATTCATGAAACGTTCATTAAAAATACTATTTTGATATTTTTGCAAGAAATGGTCCATCACAGACAAAAGGTTAAGAACCATTGTATTAAAAATAAAACGAAACAGCACATTTTATGAGAAAAAAAAATTATGTTTTCCATGTCCGATCAGAATATTCTATATTTAGATCTTAGCATCACAGCATCTCAGCTACCCATTACATAATTACTTGAGCAACCATTTTTTAAAAAAAACCGGCCCCTCCCTCTCCCCCCACCTCTTCCCCCCCCCCCGTTTCCAATGACGCATTATGTTAATGAGGGCAACCATAAAGAGATGTCGTTTTTATTGTTCCACTAGGCTACAAAAAGATTCTTGAAGTTTCAAACAACAGACCGGAAGTAATAAATCTTCATTTTTTTATTTTTTTTTGGTCCGCGCTTTCCTCCGCACATTCTATAAATAGAACATAACTCGCCAGACTGACTCATTGCCAGAGACATATTGGAGACAGAAAGTCGAGACTTTGGACTCTAACAGGTCTAATTAATTATTGATGTCTATAATAGTCAACCAATAGTTGAACTCGCGTTTAGCGATATTCGGACTACAATGGCTCACAGGTCAGTGAATGCTTCTAGAGTTAGAAATACTTCAGTTCAACCAGAATGCTACGAAAAGAAAACAAAAAAGTTACTGTTATTAGTATTAGACTGTTTCAGTTCAACCTGATATCAAACCCAGATATCCGGTTTTGGTGTTTTTAAAGAGATCTGTCGATTTTTCAAAAAACCGGTTCTCGAATTAGTTTGATCATGGGATAAAAAAAAAAAAACACACAAGAAACAAGAAACACATTAAGAAACCCATTAGAAAAAGTATTTTTATCATTATGTAAAAATATAAGATTTTATAAAGCATAACATTAGTAGGCTCCTCGCTCATGCCACGCCCTCCTGTGCAAACAACCCTCTACATGTCCCCCCACTACGCCCTTGGTCTGTACGGTCTTTATAAAATATTATGTCCATCTGACCTGCCTGCGAAAAACAGTCTTGAACGTATTTTAAATTGGGGCCGAGTCCTGGGGGGGGGGGAAATGTAGGAACGCAGCAAAGACACCCCCCTCCCCACCACTTCCAACCCCTAACCCAACCGAAGTAAATATGTATTTACTTCTTTTAAAAAGACAAGGTACAGGAACGCCGTTCCCATGCGTTCCTGTGGGACACGAACGCTGATTGTAAAAACCAAAGACTGGTTTAAAACAGGTTTTCTAAAACTGGTAACCGGTTATCTGAAACAGGGGCGTAACTAGGGTTAGGTTCACCCAAGGCGCATCACGATTTCTGCCACCCCACCCCCTCTAAAATCTTGCCCATCTTTATAAAGATAAAACAGCCAACCGGGGCGGACTGACTTTCCCTTACCCCTACCCCAGACGATAAAATAAGTATTAACATCCCTATTTATTGTTCGTCCTTCGCCCACGAAGATGAACAATGCTTAGTCTGGAATAGTAGCCTTGACCTGAGTAGTGGCCTCGACCTGAGTAAAAGCCTTGACCTGAGCAGTAGCCTTGACCTGTGTAGTGGCCTCGAACTGAGTAGTTGCCTTGACCTGAGTAGTAGCCTTGACCTGAGTAATAGCCTTGACCTGAGCAGTATCCTCGCCCTGAGCAGTGGCCTCTACCTGAGTAGTAGCCTTGATCTGAGCAGTAGCCTTGACCTGAGTAGTAGCCTCGACCTGAGTAGTAGCCTCGACCTGAGTAGTAGCCTTGATCTGAGTAATAGCCTTGACCTGAGCAGTAGCCTTGACCTGAGCAGTGGCCTCTACCTGAGTAGTAGCCTTGATCTGAGCAGTAGCCTTGACCTGAGCAGTAGCCTCGACCTGAGTAGTAGCCTTGATCTGAGCAGTAGCCTTGACCTGAGTAGTAGCCTTGACCTGAGCAGTAACCTTGACCTGAACAGTAGCCTTGACCTGGTCTGTACTTTGTTTAAAGTGAGGAAGAATTGCTCAAGTCGTCAGCCTCACTCTCTGGTCATTGCCTCATTGATCCAATGGCAAGACTAAGTCAAGACAACTCGAAATAGACCAGGATGCAGTAGATGATCTGTGGAGTTTCTTGTGTGCTACTGTGCTCTACGTTCTACGTCGCAGGAGTTGTCGGAATCTACATTGCGCCCGTGTCATACCACCTACGGGACTCCATCCCCGGGTCGGATTTCAGAGTTTCCATTCTCTTAGATGAGTTGCCGTCCAAGGTTAACGCATGCCATCTACCGATACCATCTCTACGTTAGACTGCTGATACCTCATGAGCCGCGAGGCTATGTGAGGCTGCCAGGTTATAGATCTTATGAGGCACCCAAAGCTACATTTCTGATCGGGAATCTGTGCTTGTTAAATAGATTATGATTTTAAAAAAAAAAACTGGAAACCAATGAAATTGAGCGGTGCATCACGTGACTTCTGATTTCTACACATTGGAAACATGAAAAATAGTTTCACCGGTCAGCCGGTGGTCGTCGCCGGAAGAAAAGATCAATACCTCCCAGAAAACTCAGTCATTAGTGATCAAAACTAACAATCAAAAGCAGCAAGGGCACACAACTCAGCCATTCATATATGAACAAGAGTTATCTTCCCCATGGCAGCCACTGTTTAATGTTCTTGTTTGCTTTTTTTCCCCCTCAACGTCTTGGGACCAAAAATAATCAAGTTTATCAACGAACGCAAGGGCATGATTGATCTATCAATAGCCATAACTGACTTGCAATCGACCACACATGACCACGCCATACTGTCCGGTCTCCCGCCCACCACTAAGCACAGCTGGACAGGGGCTGACCGGTCGGTGACCCGACGGAAGTGGGGGTTCAGTTGGATCTATTTCATGGCGGGGCCGACGGTCCCCGGGACTTAACGTTTGATGACCGCGACGAGAAGAGAATGGCGGATCTCGTTCGGTGGAAAGCCTCAAATCGCGTGGATGACGTGACCTCGGTTACCCTAACTTCTGTTACAGCACTATGGATGGGAGAGTAGCGTGATGGTCTAAAACATTTGGTCTGGAGAGTAGATCATTAGCGTGGCTGTGGACAATGTCTCACATGTGCGGGGGTCAGTGCTTAAGGTTTTAGGGTGTCATTAATCAAGATTTGGGGGCGTTAGTTTTCAAGATGTGGGGTGTCAGTATTCAAGGAATTGGGGTGTCAGTATTTAAGGACTTGTGGTGTCCGTATTTAAGGATTTGGGGTGTCAGTATTTAAGAATTTAGGGTGTAAGTAATCATGGATTTGGGGTGTCAGTATTTAAGAATTTAGGGTGTAAGTAATCATGGACTTGGGGTGTCAGTATTTAAGAATTTAGGGTGTAAGTAATCATGGACTTAGGGTGTCAGTATTTAAGAATTTAGGGTGTAAGTAATCATGGACTTAGGGTGTCAGTATTTAAGAATTTAGGGTGTAAGTAATCATGGACTTAGGGTGTCAGTATTTAAGAATTTAGGGTGTAAGTAATCATGGACTTGATGACCGCGACGAGAAGAGAAAATTTAACTTTCGGCTTAATTTTGGTTTTGGCTGAAACAGACAAGTTAACTTTCGGTTTAATTTCCGTTTCAGCCGAATGTGATTGAGACTTTCAGCCATCTGGCCGAAAGTGACTGAGATTTTTGGTCATCTACCAGAAGTTAAACTGTCCGTCTGTCTCTTGACGAACAATCCGATATTCCTCTTCGCTCGACGTCTTCTTGTCATCGTATGAATATGACTAATACTCAGCGAAAACTTCTCACAGCTGCATGATGACACACTGGTCCTATAATTCCAAAAAACAACAACAACACAAAACAATTGACTTAGGCCTGAGCAAATCTCAACAGTTTTGTGGAAGAAGAAATAAGGGAATGGTAATATTAATATCACTATTTTTGTTTTAATTTTTTTTCCAAAAATAAAATTTGGAACCCTAGGTTTTTTCAATTCTTTCATTTGTGATATTCATTTTGAATCATCATAATCATGCTCGTCAGTGTTGTCATAGGCCAAGGTGAATAATACTGCATCATCCTACGGAATGGTAAACTTTCCATCATTATTTTTTGTTTTATTTAAAAATAATTTAAAAAATAAAGGAAATGAAGGCCTTTTTCAAACAATTCATTTCTTGAAGTACATCATTAACATGCTCATAAATGATAATTGCGAAATAACATGTGCCTGCATGAATCACGGGTTCGCATTATAATTATGTAGTAGGGCTACCGCACACCTATTTACTTTTATGATATTGGCGACCAATTTAGATGTCTTTTGCGATTCTTCGTCGGGACACGTCAGAATAACAATTTTAATTGACTCGGTTTAAAAAAATTATTTTCCCAACAATGGGGGGTGAGGGAGGTTGGTCTCCGAACGAAATATTTACGCCACCAGCACGGATAGACTAGTGTGTTGTTACTAGGCTAAATATTAATGCAGTGATATCTTGCAAGCTATTAATGAAAACACAAAGCATTAGTATTACGAAAACAGCGAAACATTGTGGTGATATTTTTATAGCCTCAATAAAATAAATTTAGGTGGCAATCGGCTCTATTAGAGCCACAATATTATTATAGGAATATGTTCTGGGCTGTAATTATATTATAAAAGCAAAGGGCACTCAAGGGTCTATTTGCATGTTCCTCCCCCCCCCCCTTTTCGTTTTTTTTCCTCAATGTTCTCCTACCATACTACTTTACAAACATTTTAAAGAAATTTAAATTACTTTTAAATTAAAATGGTAAAATTTAAAGTATTCATCAAGAGTCACAAACTCAAATCATCCGGGGGCCGCAGTCTGATTGAGCCTTGGCCGTATCAAGTATTCCACACAAAAAAACGATTACAAATTCATTAAAGTACAACTGTTACAATCTGCTCAACCTTTATAAGTAACAAGTAACAATATTTAGGGCTCTCAAGAAGTAGGCTTCACTTTCTTCTTCCTACTAGCCGCAATTTTAATAGGGATTGTTTGATACTGTTCAGATTGCTTCGATTGGCACCATTTTGATACTGTTCAGATTGCTTCGATTGGCACCATTTTGATACTGTTCAGATTGTTTCGATTGGCACCATTTTGATACTGTTCAGATTGCTTCGATTGGCACCATTTTGATACTGTTCAGATTGCTTCGATTGGCACCATTTTGATACTGTTCAGATTGCTTCGATTGGCACCATTTTGATACTGTTCAGATTGTTTCGATTGGCACCATTATGGTTGTGCATTACTCACGAACTGTCTTTTAAAAACTTTTCTCAAAGCCGCACTCTTGCCATGTCTGTCTCATAAAATGCTGTAAAATAAAAACTTGCAGTCCGATTTTAAAACGGATCTTACCATTATAATCAACATACAAATATATAGAAACATTATTTTAAAAAAATAATCAGAATTAGAGTAGTCGCTGAGATTCGACTGAAAGAATCGGGGAGGGTCACCGGCCGCATCAACACTAAACTTTGCTTTGATGTGAGACCCCTTGCATTAGATGTTTTTAAAAATTACTATTCACGAAGATCTCTTTTTAAACAAAAATAATGTAAGTGTTGATACTTTCCCTCATCATTTTCGATGTGAGCTGAATGTGTGCGTGAACGAATGTAAAAATATCTAAATATTTCAATTTCGGCTTCAGTTTTGGCCGAAAGTCATTTTTGACTTTCGGCCTAGTTTCGGTTTCGGCCGAAATCAGAAAATCATTTTCGGTCGGTCTCTAATGTACGGGCTGGTCAGCAATACAGCCCAAACTAAACCGTGACGTCATGTTGGAGTAAGTGACATCCGCCTACCCTTGTAAGGTTACAGCCATGTACAAAAGCTACTGTTATTGAAATAGTGACATCCGCCTACCCTTGTAAGGTTACAGCCATGTACAAAAGCTACTGTTATTGAAATAGTGACATCCGCCTACCCTTGTAAGGTTACAGCCATGTACAAAAGCTACTGTTATTGAAATAGTGACATCCGCCTACCCTTGTAAGGTTACAGCCATGTACAAAAGCTACTGTTATTGAAATAGTGACATCCGCCTACCCTTGTAAGGTTACAGCCATGTACAAAAGCTACTGTTATTGAAATAGATTTAGTCAAGGGGAATGTGCTGCTATTTGCCATTCCCATGTGTTACATGTCTGTGTTACATGTCTGTGTTACATGTCTGTGTTACATGTCTGTGTTACATGTCTGTGTTACATGTCTGTGTTACATGTCTGTGTTACATGTCTGTGTTACATGTCTGTGTTACATGTCTGTGTTACATGTCTGTGTTACATGTCTGTGTTACATGTCTGTGTTACATGTCTGTGTTACATGTCTGTGTTACATGTCTGTGTTACATGTCTGTGTTACATGTCTGTGTTACATGTCTGTGTTACATGTCTGTGTTACTTCTGTATCATTAAAACCAGAGTCAACTTGTCCTTTATTCCAAGATATATATCTTGATTCATTTCATCATTTATATCATAATTAAATTCACCATTTATTTTGTGATTTATTTCATGCTATAACTACACAAAGTTTGCTATAGTAAAAGTGATGCATGGTGCACGTGTGAGTGTGAGTGTGAGTGTAAGTGTGAGTGTAAGTGTGAGTGTAAGTGTGAGTGTAAGTGTGAGTGTAAGTGTGAGTGTAAGTGTGAGTGTAAGTGTGAGTGTAAGTGTGAGTGTAAGTGTGAGTGTAAGTGTGAGTGTAAGTGCAAGTGCAAGTGATACAAATTTACTTTTGGACGAGCTACACAACATGCCATTTATCGTATGTGATATAAAGCATCAATATGACCGTGAGCATTATCCCAAACATAAATATTTATATCGCTCCTTGACATACGATCCCTGGTGATTATTACAATTACGCCTCCCCCCTCCCCCCCTCTCTTCCACAGACACTACAGATAAATTGGGGGCAGTGTACACGACGAGTTTTTGTTATATCAAACCTTTTAAATGAGCTGTTTAGATTTTATATGAGGTATATAGATTTTATAAATGTGGTATATGGATTTGATATGAGGCATATAGATTTCATATGATGTACATAGATTTGATATGAGGTATATAGATTTAATAAATGTGGTATATAGATTTTATTGGAGGTTTATAGATTTTGTAAAAGTGGTATATAGATTTGATATGAGGTATATAGATCTTATATATGGTATATAGATTTTATAAATGTGGTATACAGATTTTATATGAGGTATATAGATTTTATAAATGTGGTATACATATTTTATATGAGGTATATAGATTTTATAAATGTGGTATATAGATTTTATGAGGTATATCGATTTCATATGAGGTATTTAGATTTGATATGAGGTAGATAGATTTTATATAAGGTATACAGATTGGATATGAGGTATAAAGATTCTTTTGAGTTGTATTGATTTTATATATGACTTAAATACCTATTAAATGAGGTGTATACCTTTCATGTGAGGTGACAGTTTCTAAATATATTTTTGTTGTTGTAAGTCAAAACAGGTTTACAATTTTAATCTTTATCCTCAAAGTTTGGGAAGCCCAGCTCATGCCAACAATCTCAATCATCAGAAATGATTGTGTACCTGAGTACAGACACGTTTGACTATCGCCCCTTTCCAAGTGGGAATGGTGGCGCCCCTTAGTTGTTTCTCTCGGCACCCCTTTCAAGTACATTTGTTTGTACTCAAGTGCCAGGCAGCCCCACCTGGACATTACAAGAAAGGGGCGTCGCCGAGGTAGCCATTATCTCCCCAGTCAAGTGCTACCGACTGGATGGGAAACAAATGGATGCTTCATGGAGGTGGTCATGTGGTCAGGGGGTCATATGGGACCCATCTACAGGGAATAAGTAAGCTATTATTATAGACAATGGGACTTAGACTCTTGACAATAGGACACAGGAGTACATAGACACTAGACAATAGAACAATGGAATTCTTTGCCACTAAACATACGCAATATACCAACCACCCAGGCCTTCAAAACTGCACTCAAAACATATCTTTTTAAATTATACTACCCTGACTGATTTCCCTCTTCTGACCGATAAATGATCTTGCTGACTGCCGTCCATGGTTTGCCTTGTGAAAGTTATGTGGTGGGGTGGGTCAATATACATTTCTGTTCTTTTTTTTCATAAATGTATTTTATTTTAATGTCATGATTATGTCTCTTTTAATAAAATTTTTATGTACAGCGCGGTGAGCCCAGGCCTAGGCTGAGGTACCGCGCTATATAAGACGTCTTATTATTATTATTATTAGACGCTAGGTACACTAAAGCTAGAAATAGTTCATAGACACTAGGCAATGGGACAAAGGCACTAAATACACTAAAGATAAACAACAGAACATAGCTATACAATAGGACATAGACTCTAGACAACAGGACATAGACTCTAGACAACAGGACATAGACTCTAGCCAGTGTGACATAAAATGGTAAGGTCTTTCAATAAAACTGCAGATGTTGGTCAGTTCTTTGAGCTGACATTGTCTCATTTGTGACAGCTTGGTGAGAGCTACAGGGCAGCTAGAGGGCAGCTAGAGGGCATTTAACTACATTCTATCATATGAAGTAAGTGTACAACAATACAGACAGTGCCACACAACAATACAGAAAGTGCCACACACCAATACAGACAGTGCCACACAACAATACAGACAGTGCCACACAACAATACAGACAGTGGAACACAACAATACAGAAAGTGCCACACAACAATACAGAAAGTGCCACACAACAATACAGACAGTGCCACACAACAATAGAGACAGTGTCAATCAACACTACAACATTTAAGACGTGCCATCCATGTATCCATGTGGCGCTACAGCTCATGTCCCAGGTAGGGCTTCGACCCACCGCTCCACTTCCTGCACCCAGACCTAACTATGCTTTTGTTTTCGATGCTTGGATTCCCAGTTGCTGTATATCGTTTTCACATCATCCATCCATCTAAGCCTAGGTCTGACCTTTGACCCGTCACACCATCCATCCATCTAAGCCTAGGTCTGACCTTTGACCCGTCACACCATCCATCCATCTAAGCCTAGGTCTGACCTTTGACCCGTCACACCAACCATCCATCTAAGCCTAGGTCTGACCTTTGACCCGTCACACCATCCATCCATCCATCTAAGCCTAGGTCTGACCTTTGACCCGTCACATCATTCATCCATCTAGCCTAGGTCTGACCTTTGACCTGTCACATCATCCATCTGTCTAAGCCTAGGTCTGACCTTTGACCTGTCACATCATCCAGCTATCTAAACCTAGGTCTGACCTTTGACCCATCCTATCATCCATTCGTCTAAGCCTAGATCTACCTTTGAGCTGTTTTCCTTTGGGGTTTGGGTGGTGCAGCATCTTCTCTCCTCTGTCATTTGGCATTCTTTCTAAGTGTCCCGCCAAGCATAGCCTCCCCTTTTTTTATCTCTGCTACTATCGTGGGATCCTGATATACACTGTACAATTCATGGTTGGTTCGTATTCTCCATCCATATTCATCTTTTGTTGGTCCACATATTTTCCTGAGAACTTTCCTCTCCGATGAGTTTAATAGGTTTTCTGGCATTTTTGTTAGGGTCCAATTTTCACTTGCATATGTCACAACTGGTCTGATTACAGTTTTATAAGTAGTTTTCTTTGTTTCTTTGTAATGTTTTTACTTTATGCCCTGTTTCCCACCGATAATCTGTATTTAATCTCAGTTAGTAATTCTAAAATTACTAACAGAGACAGTGCCATACAACATAATAACAATAAAGTCAGTGCCATACAACAAAATAACAATAAAGACAGTGCCATACAACAATAAAGACATTGCCATACAACAATAAAGACAGTGCCATACAACAATAAAGACAGTGCCATACAACAAAATAACTATAAATACAGTACCATACAACAAAATAACAATAAAGACAGTGCCATACAGCAAAATTACAATAAAGACGGTACCATACAACAATAAAGACAGTGCCATACAACAATAAAGACAGTGCCATAAAACAAAATAACAATAAAGACAGTACCATATAACAATAAAGACAGTGCCATACAACAAAATAACAATAAAGAAGGTACCATACAACAAAATAACAATAAAGACAGTGCCATACAACAATAAAGACAGTGCCATACAACAATAAAGACAGTGCCATACAACAATAAAGACAGTGCCATAAAAAATAACAATAAAGACAGTGCCATACAACAATAATGTCAGTGCCATACAACAATAAAGACAGTGCCATAAAACAATAAAGACAGTGCCATAAAACAAAATAACAATAAAGACAGTACCATACAACAATAAAGGTAGTGCCATACAACAAAATAACAATAAAGACAGTGCCATACAACAATAAAGACAGTGCCATACAACAAAATAACAATAAAGACAGTGCCATACAACAATAAAGACAGTGCCATACAACAATACAACAATAGGGACGGTGTCATACAACAATAAAGGACCGACATCGGTTTCTCCACCTTGTTATGACGCCTCACATCACTGTGACGCACGTCTCTCGGGCCACTTAAATGTCTTTCAGGGCCTTGAATTCCGTTACATTTTGTCTCCAATCGTCTCCCCTTTTGTTGTATTGTACCACTGACGACAGCTTGGAATCTAGGATTCTCTGGAATGTCCAGGTAAAGGTGATTTATTGAGTTCAAGCGAATCTAACGTCCAAGGCCGCTTCCATCCCCCCCCCACCCTGTTTTGCTTTGGCCCCTGGCTTTCTTTGTCAACTGTAATCCATCTGAGTCTTTTGTTATTGTCCTGTCAGGCTGCTAGTTGTAGTCTGTCTCATCTAAATTTCTCCCTATCTCACTGGGGTTTTTGAAATAGGGATTTTAACACAATCTCCACTCCGGGCAGATAGATATGGAAAGTCATTTAGTAGCCATAAAGCTATCAGGAGCCATAAAGCTATCAGTAGCTAGTGCCAGTGTTTCTCACCAGCAATAATTAATCTCATGGTTATGACATGATTGACAAGGACATGATGATTTTTAAGGCCTTTCACGACATTTTCCTGGAGTCGTCACTTTGACAAAGAAGAAATTACAAAGATGGATTTGGAACACGGATTAAGTTTGATACAAAGGTCAACAGAAGTTTGTTGGGAGTCAGTCATTTTAAAATATAAATTGTAAGGTTGGAAGGTGGGGGAGGGGGTGGGAGATGAGCGATGAAGGGTGTAGTATTTGCATGTATTTAAATATTGTACGAATCTAAGTTTAATAATAATAATAATGATAATAAAGTTTATTTCAAAAACACGCTTCATCCCCAAAGGCTCGAAGCATGGTACAAAGTCAACAAAAACAAATCTATAATTTACCACATTTAAAACAAACGCAACACTACAAAAAGTAATTACAAGCATTGCAACCCTAAGCAACACAGCCATTATGCATTAACTGGAAAATATGGTAGACAATCATCCCAGAAGGTGTTTGCGAAATAACTGTGTCTTTAAATCGGTTTTAAAGGACTCCAGTGTCTGGTTGTTTCTGAGAGCGACTGGAAGGGCGTTCCAAATTGTTGGACCAGCAAATGTGAAAGTGCGCTTTTCGAAAGTCTCAAGGCGAACACGTGGTGTCGAGAGTTTGCCACTATCGGATGAGCGGAGTTGTCTAGAGGGTACATAAGGCGTCTAAACTAAGTTTAGAGGAAGAGATGCTTTTGATAAACCTTTTTCTAAGGTTGTTTTGTGTTCGCTTATGGTGGAATGTGGCATCACACTTTTGACCCAATTCCTGATGTCCATTTGAGCTGAAATTCTGTACAATTAACTTACCCCCGATGACAATAAGGAATTTAATTCTAAATATAGAGCCTGGGGAATGATTTTTGTTTCAAAATTAAGAGATGCTAAAGAGCTGAAGAAAGCCGTGTGATACAGAGTTAAGTTACTGGTCTGGTCTTTGTGTTGTGAGTGGGGCCGAAAAGGGGTGGGGGGTGGGGGCAGGATTAAGTTACCGTTCCTTCTTGACTGTTTGATGTTATCGGCAGAATTTCAATAAATAAAGAAGCGTTAACAGGGGAAGCAATCACGATGCCTCCGACACAACAATAACTCTGTGGGATAACTCAAGATTTTCTACCCTGCAGTTACTGTCATCCGGTCTTGACACCAGGGTCTCCGGTCTTGACTGACAATTGACAAAACATGGACGGCTACAAAATTGGACCACTGACCCCCCACCCCCCTTGCCTCAACTCGACCCACCAGAGATCGACTGATAACTAGGGTCACGTGGCTCAAATTTCAGTGTCAGTGTCGCGGTCCATCATCAGGAATTGGCGCGCTTTGTCACGTGGTCAATTGCAGCCAGACTTCACAGCTCGAGCGATCAGATTTGAATACGGCATCCTGGGAACGAAATTACCGGAGTGCAATAAATTGACAGTCTCGCATTTGTACAAGTGACTCACACATTTTGATTGTTAGCATCAATCATTCACTTGTTGGCCTCTCTGGTCTTAACCAAAGGAAAAAACGATCAGTTTTCTCAATATTTCAGAGTAGTTTGTGAAGTTGAGTTATGATAGATTGTTACAGCTGAGGTGTTTCAGGGTTGTTTGCGACTATTGACCTTTTGATTGATGATGGACCATTGATCGCTGGTATGATGATGGACTGAATAAAATACAAAATCATATATTTTTATCAACTGCTAAGTGATAACATAAATAAACGTCTCTTACAAAAGTGTTGCTATAGGCTATTCTAATACGCTGTTGGGGGCTAGATTGTGGCTGGCTTGGCCATGGGTGGTGGCTGGCTGGAGATGGGTGGCGGCTGGCTGGGGATGGGTGGCGGCTGGCTGGGATGGGTGGCAGGGGTAGGGGCTAGATGGGCATGGGTGGGAGGTAGCTGGGGATGGGTGGGGGCTGGCTGCACGCTAAATTTTAAGTAGCTGATTGGTGGCAGGCAGTAAGCTGGCTGAATGTAATTGGGTAGTTATCTTGACTGACGTAAAAGAATAATAATAATAATAATAATAAGTGGTCTTATATAGCGCGGTACCCCGGCCTAGGGCTGGGCTCACCGCGCTGTACATATATAGCAAAGAGGCATAATCATAATATTAAAATAAAATACATAAATGAAATAAAAACAACATATAAGCAAAACAACACCATAGGTATATTCATCCACCCACACCAGACATTTTTACAAGGAAACCCATGTACGTTTATCGGTTTATAGGAGGAGAATCAGTCAGAGTAGTATAGTTTAAATAGATGTGTTTTGAGTGCAGTTTTGAAGGCCTGTGTGGTTGTTATATTGCGGATGTGTAGTGGCAAAGAATTCCATTGTTTGGGGGCGCAGAAAGAGAAAGATCGTTCACCATATAATTTAGTGCGTGTCTTGGGAACGGACAGAATACGCGAGTCTGCGGAGGAGCGAAGTTGTCGAAGGGGTGAATAGACAGAAAGAAGTTCAGTTAGATAGGAAGGGCAGGAATCCGAGAAAAAGTTGTGACAGAGAAGAGACAGCTTGTAGTCAATGCGTGCCTGTATAGGGAGCCAATGTAGTGAGTGGAGTAGTGGAGTGACGTGATCGCGTTTTTTTGCCTTAAGAACAAGCCTAGCAGCAGAGTTTTGAACTTTCTGCAGTTTTTCTATAAAATGTTTCGGTGAACCTGACAGAAGTGAGTTGCAATAGTCAAGACGAGAGAGAACAAGAGCACAGACTAGAGTTTTTGTTGCGCTAACTGTCAGGTAGTGGCGGATGGAGCTGATCTGACGGATGGCGGTGTATGCCGAACGACAAATGTGAGAGATATGTTTATCGAGAGACATGTTGTTAGAAAGAATATAGCCAAGATTCCTAGCAGAGGGTGTAAACTGTATGATAAAGAATGTGGTATTTATATTGTACAAAATGTCCTTTAATCAGATTCTGGCTTATAAAAATAGTTTGAAATCTTCGAATGACGTCATGGATTTAAGACGGATTCACGAGATCGGAGCTGAATCCTTTATTTGCCAGGCACAGCTAGAGCCAGATGATGTGCCGTCAGGAGGCATGGATACCCTTGGAAGTTGCCCAGAGCCTCAAGCTTTTAGGGGGCCGCAGCACATTAATTTGCCCAGTGCCCCCCCCCCCCGATGCTGTTACAACGCCCCTGGCTAGAAGCAACATGATCGGACATTTCAATAAGATTTGATCAAAGAAGGGGCGACTAACAATTTATCTTAAATCGTTCTGCTACAGCTGACGTCAAGAGAATGTATGAGTCTAAACTTTAAGCTCCATCTGACGTCAAGAGACTTTATGAGTCTAAACTTTAAGCTCCATCTGACGTCAAGAGACTGTATGAGTCTAAACTTTAAGCTCCATCGGACGTCAAGAGACTGTATGAGTCTAAACTTTAAGCTCCATTTGATGTCAAGAGACTGTGTGAGTCTAAACTTTAGTCTCCATCTAACGTCAAGATACTGTATGAGTCTAAACTTTAAGCTCCACCTGTCACCAAGAGACTGTTTGAGTCTAAACTTTCAGCTCCTTCTGACGCCAAGAGACTGTATAAGTCTAAACTTTAAGCTCCATCTGACGTCAAGATACTGTATGAGTCTAAACTTTAAGCTCCATCTGACGTCAAGAGATTTCTCGAGTCTACACGTTAATCGGAAAAGGCGGAGCCAGCAAATTTCACTTCCGTTATAAACATGGCGGATGAAACGCCACCTATTGGAAAACATCCATTTATTTAGCGCACATTTTCTCCCTTGGCAAATCTTCAAGCAGACGACATATAACATGGTAGCCATTGTTTAAAAATAAATGATTTTAAAAAAAAAATAGGTTAAAGTTCTTTTTAAAAAATCCATTGCATTAAAATTCCTGGCATGTTTTAAACGGCATTGTGTCTACTTGTTATCGAATAGTTATCACATCATATATTTAAGGATGTTAGGCAGACGACATTGGCAAGAGTAGAAGCACATGGCGTTTAATCCCCAATTTATCTCTGTGATAAGCGGTTCTTAAAGTGCAATCATTGAGCCATCCAACCAAGAGATGACCTGACTCGACCAAACACCACCAGCGGTTCTTAAAGTGCAATCATTGAGCCCTCCAACCAAGAGATGACCTGACTCTGCCAAACACCAGCAGAATAAGTTACATTCAGCTAGAATTTATTGATAACATTTAAAAAAAAAAAAAAAAAAAAAAAAAAAAAATTACAACGCTGAATTTTTTTCATGATAACAGACTCACACAAAAAATTGGAACTGGATAAGCCCTGCTGTCATCTTAGCGTCTTTAGTGAAAACAAAGAGCTTTGTTTCTTATTTATTTATTTATTTGTTTAGGGATTTTTGTATAGCGCTTATCTTAAAGCTCTAAGCGCATTATAATTATTAAAAATATGTAAACTATTTAAACTGCTAGAGTAAAATACAAATGAAAAACCAGAGACACTAGAATAGTAACTACAATTGAAAAATGACTCTAAAAACAGTAGCTTAAACATTAAAATGGCTAAAAAAGAGGACACTTTCGCACGTTTTGGCCTATACTACAGGATCAACCCAAGACAGAAAATGAGGCAGGGCAAGGAGGGTGCATCACAGGTCATAGGCGGATCTAAACAGATGGGTTTTAAGGGACTTTTTGAGAGTGGACGAGGTTTCATAATGACGGATGTGGACGGGGAGCTGGTTCCAGAACGTGGGCACATGGAAGTAGAAGGAGCGTTCACCGATGGTCTTAATTTTGGTTCTTGGGATTCTCGTTTGATATCAATGTCTAAGAATTATCAACGGCAACGTAAAATTCTATCAACATTTTATAGTCAAAGAATTATCAGATTAACTACTTCAAGAATAATCTAAAGCTTTATTCCCCGTGGCTGGGGTCATCTGGTGCAAACATAACAGGGCGGGCGTTTCATTTCTACAAGATCTGAAGAGGAGGACATTTTCTTTGGAAGGAGGACATTTTATTTGGAAAGGAGGACATTTTATTTGGAAGGAGGGCATTTTATTTGAAGGAGGACATTTCATTTGGAAGGAGGACATTTTATTTGGAAGGAGGACATTTTATTTGGAAGGAGGACATTTTATTTTGAAGGAGGACATTTTATTGGGAAGGAGGACATTTTATTCGGAAGGAGGACATTTTATTTGTAAGGAGGACATTTTATTTGGAAAGGAGGACATTTTATTTGGAAGGAGGCCATTTTATTTGGAATGTAGGACATTTTATTTGGAAGGAGGACATTTTATTTGGAAAGGAAGACATTTTAATTGGAAGAACGACATTTTATTTGGAAGGAGGACATTTTATTTGGAAGGATGACATTTTATTTGGAAGGAGGACATTTTATTTGGAAGGAGGACATTTTATTTGGAAAGGAAGACATTTTATTTGGAAGGAGGAAATTTTATTTGGAAGGAAGACATTTATTTGGAAGGATGACATTTTATTTGGAAAGGAGGACATTTTATTTGGAAGGAAGACATTTTATTTGGAAGGAAGACATTTTATTTGGAAGGAAGACATTTTATTTGTAAGGAAGACATTTTATTTGTAAGGAAGACATTTTATTTGGAAGGAAGACATTTTATTTGGAAGGAAGACATTTTATTTGGAAGGAAGACATTTTATTTGGAAGGAGGACATTTTATTTGGAATGTAGGACCTTTTATTTGGAAGGAGGACATTTTATTTGGAAAGGAAGACATTTTAATTGGAAGGACGACATTTTATTTGGAAGGAAGACATTTTATTTGGAAAGGAGGACATTTTATTTGGAAGGAGGCCATTTTATTTGGAAGGAGGACATTTTATTTGGAAAGGAAGACATTTTAATTGGAAGGACGACATTTTAT
Organism: Lymnaea stagnalis; assembly: GCA_964033795.1. Classification (NCBI taxonomy): domain Eukaryota; kingdom Metazoa; phylum Mollusca; class Gastropoda; family Lymnaeidae; genus Lymnaea; species Lymnaea stagnalis. The sequence goes on along the minus strand of CAXITT010000002.1, from coordinate 2,553,906 downwards.
TTGGAAGGATGACATTTTATTTGGAAGGATGACATTTTATTTGGAAGGAGGACATTTTATTTGGAAGGAAGACATTTTATTTGGAAGGAAGACATTTTATTTGGAAGGAAGACATTTTTTTTGGAAGGAAGATATTTTATTTGGAAGGAAGACATTTTATTTGGAAGGAAGACATTTTATTTGGAAGGAAGACATTTTATTTGGAAGGAAGACATTTTATTTGGAAGGACGACATTTTATTTGGAAGGAAGACATTTTATTTGGAAGGAAGACGTTTATTTGGAAGGATGACATTTTATTTGGAAAGGAGGACATTTTATTTGGAAGGAAGACATTTTATTTGGAAGGAAGACATTTTATTTGGAAGGAAGACATTTTATTTGGAAGGATGACATTTTATTTGGAAGGAAGACATTTTATTTGGAAGGATGACATTTTATTTGGAAGGAAGACATTTTATTTGGAAGGATGACATTTTATTTGGAAAGGAGGACATTTTATTTGGAAGGAAGACATTTTATTTGGAAGGAAGACATTTTTTTTGGAAGGAGGACATTTTATTTGGAAGGAAGACATTTATTTGGAAGGATGACATTTTATTTGGAAGAATGACATTTTATTTGGAAGGATGACATTTTATTTGAAAGGATGACATTTTATTTGGAAAGGAGGACATTTTATTTGGAAAGGAGGACATTTTATTTGGAAAGGAGGACATTTTATTTGTAAAAAGGACATTTTATTTTGAAGGATGACATTTTTTTTTGGAAGGAGGACATTTTATTTGGAAGGAGGACATTTTATTTGGAAGGATGACATTTTATTTGGAAGGAGGACATTTTATTTGGAAGGAGGACATAATATTTGGAAGGAAGACATTTATTTGGAAGGATGACATTTTATTTGGAAAGGAGGACATTTTATTTGGAAAGGAGGACATTTTATTTGGAAAGGATGACATTTTATTTGGAAAGGAGGACATTTTATTTGGAAAGGATGACATTTTATTTGGAAAGGAGGACATTTTATTTGGAAAGGAGGACATTTTATTTGGAAAGGAGGACATTTTATTTGGAAGGAAAACATTTATTTGGAAGGATGACATTTTATTTGGAAAGATGACATTTTATTTGGAAAGGAGGACATTTTATTTGGAAAGGATGACATTTTATTTGGAAAGGAGGACATTTTATTTGGAAGAATGACATTTTATTTGGAAAGGAGGATATTTTATTTGGAAGGATGACATTTTATTTGGAAGGATGACATTTTATTTGAAAAGGAGGACATTTTATTTGGAAGGAAGACATTTATTTGGAAAGGAGGACATTTTATTTGGAAGGAAGACATTTTATTTGGAAAGGAGGACATTTTATTTGGAAGGAAGACATTTATTTGGAAAGGAGGACATTTTATTTGGAAGGAAGACATTTATTTGGAAAGGAGGACATTTTATTTGGAAGGAAGACATTTTATATGGAAAGGAAGACATTTTATTTGGAAGGATGACATTTTATTTGGAAAGGATGACATTTTATTTGGAAAGGAGGACATTTTATTTGGAAAGGAGGACATTTTATTTGGAAAGGAGGACATTTTATTTGGAAAGGAGGACATTTTATTTGGAAAGGAGGACATTTTATTTGGAAGGAAGACATTTATTTGGAAGGATTATATTTTATTTGGAAGGATGACATTTTATTTGGAAGGAAGACATTTATTTGGAAGGATGACATTTTATTTGGAAGGAGGACATTTTATTTAGAAGGAGGACATTTTATTTGGAAGGAGGACATTTTATTTGGAAAGGAGGACATTTTATTTGGAAAGGAGGACATTTTATTTGGAAGGAAGACATTTATTTGGAAGGATGACATTTTATTTGGAAGGAGGACATTTTATTTGGAAGGAGGACATTTTATTTGGAAGGAGGACATTTTATTTGGAAGGAGGACATTTTTTTTGGAAGGAGGACATTTTATTTGGAAGGAAGACATTTATTTGGAAGGATGACATTTTATTTGGAAAGGAGGACATTTTATTTGGAAAGGAGGACATTTTATTTGGAAAGGAGAACATTTTATTTTAAATGGAGGGCATTTGAAAATTTCACCAAAAAATTAAGATGTCATTATAATATTTATTCTGAAGTAAAGCAGTAACTAGGTCAAAAACAGTACCTTAATTTTGAAACATCAATAGCCTAATTTAACTTGAATTTGCCATTACTTCGCAGAGCTAGCTTTATTTAAAAAAAATTCTTCGTTTCGAAAGACTAACTAACTATAAAAATTGGATCATGTCCTTATTCTTATTGCATTCTGTGAGTATCATCGCATTCTATAACTCCACCTGGTCTACTCTCTCCACTGAAAGCTTATCGAAAGGAAAAAGAAATCCAAACAGTTCTCCATGTTTGGATTTGAAGGTTTGAATGCAAAATTGAAATTTACAAATGTTCAGTACCTCTGAGTAAACAATCAATAGTTGCGAACGAGTTGACAGACATCATTGTTTTAGCCGTCTATGATTTTCGAAGAACTTAATCCAGTTGTCTTCAGATTTGACAGACGACCTCAGAACCAAAAACTGGTAGACAGTTTTACGTGATCTTTTATTGTAAGAGCTCCTTTCAAGGCATTCACTCTTCACATCTGTACTTATCTTCTGGGAGATAATTGTCGTGAATGAAATGAATGAACTAATTGTCGTGAGCTAAATGAATGAACTAAATGTTGTGAACTAAATGAATGAACTAATTGTCGTGAATTAAATGAATGAATTAATTGTCGTGAACTAAATGAATGAACTAATTGTCGTGAACTAAATGAATGAATTAATTGTCGTGAACTAAATGAATGAACTAAATGTCGTGAATTAATGAATGAACTAAATGAATGAACTAATTGTCGTGAATTAAAGGAATGAATTAATTGTCGTTAACTAAATGAATGAACTAAATGTCGTGAACTAAATGAATGAACTAATTGTCGCGAACTAAAGGAATGAACTAATTGTCGGGAACTAAATGAATGAACTAATTGTCGTGAACTAAATGAATGAATTAATTGTCGTGAACTAAATGAATGAACTAATTGTCGTGAACTAAGTGAATGAATGAATTAATTAATTATCATTTCCGGTGATGAAATAAGATTTTTAAAATTAAAATTAGGAGCCCAATATGGCCACTATGTTACTAAAAATACAGTGGTCATATTGGGAACCTAATTTATTGTTTTTGATTTTGTTTGAACTATGACCTATAGTATCCAAAAGGAGGACATGTCAATAGAAATGATGTCGAGTGAACTAGTCAGGGGTAAAAACAAGGCTCAATCTTCCCGTTTCCTCATTCGACCATGTACTCTAGTTTTAAAGCTTGATATTTTAATAATTGATGTTTGATGGCCAATACATTCTCTGTACATATTACTAACACTATTTGGAAGGGCCAGAAGTAAACTACTCAATTTTGGAAAATTTCCCCAAATAATCAAATTGTTTATTAACATCAAATTATTTATTAAAATAATTTATTAGCATCAAATTATTTTTTAAAAGCACTCCATTTATTGAAATCAAATTATTTCTTAAAATAAAAAAAAAAATGTACTTCGGTCGCTCCACGTGTATTGACCCCTGCGTTGGAGAGTTTCTTTGTTGCCGAGTAGTGAGTGTTGAAATAAGGCTATTTTTAGTAACACAGTGGCCATATAAACACCATGATCGACCAAGAAAACAACACACAAAAAAACAAGACAACACAAAAACCCAAGAAGCCAAGATTCGAATTGAAAGTAGACGGCCGTGTCACATTCCCAAAGAAGAAATGCTCAAACACTGCAAAACATTTTTTAATTAAAAATATAACAAATTTCATCAGCCTTCAGATCCAGGTCACAATTTGGGCAACTGACATCAACGGCCCATGGCTATGGGTTAAGAATAATGATTATTTGGGCATGAGCTCGTCGGCCTTAGGCCATGGTAGAGAATATACACACACTTGGCAGATGTTCTTGGTTGTATGCAAGGTGTTGGTGCTGTCTGGTATTTTTGGGAGGTAGTTTACCCGGAGACGTAAGTCTTAAAGGGCCAGTTAGTGGAACAGGTAAGTGCTGGGCAATGGAACAGGGGAAGTGCCAGTTAGTGGAACAGGTGAAGTGTCAGTTAGTGGAACAGGTGAAGTGCCGGGTAGTGCAACATGTGAAGTGCCGGGCATTGGAACAGGTGAAGTGTCGGGTAGTTGAACAGGTGAAGTGCCGGGCATTGGAACAGGTGAAGTGCCGGGTAATTGAACAGGTGAAGTGCCGGGTAGTTGAACAGGTGAAAACCGGGCATTGGAACAGGTGAAGTGCCGGGTAATTGAACAGGTGAAGTGCCGGACATTGGTACAGGTGAAGTGCCGGGTAATTGAACAGGTGAAGTGCCGGACATTGGAACCGGTGAAGTGCCGGGTAATTGAACAGGTGAAGTGCCGGACATTGGTACAGGTGAAGTGTCGGGTAGTGCAACATGTGAAGTGCCGGGCATTGGAACAGGTGAAGTGCCGGGTAATTGAACAGGTGAAGTGCCGGGTAGTTGAACAGGTGAATACCGGGCATTGGAACAGGTGAAGTGCCGGGTAATTGAACAGGTGAAGTGCCGGACATTGGTACAGGTGAAGTGTCGGGTAGTGCAACATGTGAAGTGCCGGGCATTGGAACAGGTGAAGTGCCGGGTAATTGAACAGGTGAAGTGCCGGACATTGGTACAGGTGAAGAGTCGGGTATTGCAACAGGTGAAATGCCTGGTAGTTGAACAGGTGAAATGCCTGGTAGTTGAACAGGTAAAATGCCGGGTAGTGCAACAGGTGAAGTGCCGGGTAGTGCCATTTGGATGTCTGCAGAGGGGGCACCATTTCATATGAGTTTTTGAATGCGGATAAAGTCGGACTTGAGGCATTTGTGGGATCTTTAGGCTTTGTTCTAGGCACATTTGTGATCACACATCCTTCTCTTAGGTTCAGTTCTGGACACAAAGGTGATCACACATCCTTCTTTTAGGTTCAGTTCTGGACACAAGGGTGATCACACATCCTTCATTTAGGGTCAGTTATGGACACAAGAGTGATCACACATCCTTCTTTTAGGTTCAGTTATGGACACAAGGGTGATCACACATCCTTCTTTTAGGTTCAGTTATGGACACAAGGGTGATCACACATCCTTCTTGACCTAGGGTCAGTTCTGGACATGAGTGTGAACAAACATATTTCTTGTAGGATCATTTCTGTACATGAGTGTGAACATACATATTTCTTTTAGGTTCAGTTCTGGACATGAGGGTGATCACAAATCCTTCTTGACCTATGGTCAGTTCTGGACATGAGTATGAACACACATATTTATTTTATGGTCAGTTCTGGACATGAGGGTGATCACAAATAATTCTTGAATTAGAGTCAGTTCTGGTCATGAGTATGAACACACACCCTTCTTTTAAGGTCAGTTCTGGACATGAGTGTGAAAACATATCCTTCTTTTAGGGTCAGTTCTGGACATGAGTGTGAAGACACATCTTTCTTTTAGGGTCAGTCTTGGACATAAGGGTGATCACACATTCATCTTGACCTAGGGTCAGTTCTGGACATCAGTGTGAATACACATCCTTTTTTAGGGTCCGTTCTGGACATGAGTGTGAACACACATATTTCTTGTAGGGTCACTTCTGGACATGAGTCTGAACACACATCCTTCTTTTAGGGTCAGTTCTGGACATGAGTGTGAACACATATATTTCTTGTAGGGTCTGTTCTGGACATGAGTGTGAGTACACATCCTTCTTTTAGGGTCAGTTCTGGACATGAGTGTGAACACACATATTTCTTGAAGGGTCTGTTCTGGACATGAGTGTGAACACATATATTTCTTGTAGGGTCTGCTCTGGACATGAGTGTGAACACACATATTTCTTGTAGTGTCTGTTCTGCACATGAGTGTGAACACACATATTTCTTGTAGGGTCTGTTCTGGACATGAGTGTGAACACACATATTTCTTGTAGGGTCTGTTCTGGACATGAGTGTGAACACACATATTTCTTTTAGGGTCTGTTCTGGACATGAGTGTGAACACACATATTTCTTTTAGGGTCTGCTCTGGACATGAGTGTGAACACATATATTTCTTGTAGGGTCTGCTCGGGACATGAGTGTGAACACACATATTTCTTGTAGGGTCTTCTCTGGACATGAGTGTGAACACACATATTTCTTATAGGGTCTGTTCTGGACATGAGTGTGAACACACATATTTCTTGTAAGGTCTGTTCTGGACATGAGTATGAACACACATATTTCTTGTAGGGTCTGTTCTGGACATGAGTGTGAACACACATATTTCTGGAAGGCCCATTCGTTTAGCCACTCTATTTTTTTTCCTTTTTTTTTGTGCGATTACAGATTACGTGACCATTTATATTGTAAATCCACAAATACATTGCTTGCTGGACTGACGTCATTTGTGTCACCAAACAGTAGATCTATCGAATTAAAGCGGTACACATCAGCAATGTTATGTGCAACCATCGCTATACCATAAGACCGTACAATACTTTCGAGTACACAGAGGCGTACGGCTTTACTTTGCCGCCCTGTATACGAGTATGCAGAGGCAAAGCGGCTTAATGTGACCAACCTTTATACGAGTGTAAAGAGGCTACCGGTTTAATGTGACCAAACTTTATACCAGTGTACAAAGGCTACCGGTTTAATGTCACCAACCTTTATACGAGTGTACAGAGGCTACCGGTTTAATGTTACCAACCTTTATACGTGTGTACAGAGGCTACCGGTTTAATGTGACCAACTTTTATACGAGTGTACAGAGGCTAGCGGTTTAATGTGACTAACCTTTATACGAGTGTACAGAGGCTACCGGTTTAATGTGACCAACCTTTATACGAGTGTACAGAGGCTACCGGTTTAATGTGACAACTTTTATACCAGTGTACAGAGGCTACCGGTTTAATGTGACCAACCTTTATACGAGTGTACAGAGGCTACCGGTTTAATGTGACCAACCTTTACAGGAGTGTACAGAGGCTACCGGTTTAATATGACCAACCTTTATACGAGTGTACAGAGGCTACCGGTTTAATGTGACAACCTGTATACGAGTGTACAGAGGCTACCGGTTTAATGTGACCAACCTTTATACGAGGGTACAGAGGCTACCGGTTTAATGTGACCAACCTTTATACGAGTGTACAGAGGCTACCGGGTTAATGTGACCAACCTTTATACGAATGTACAGAGTATACGAGTGTACAGAGGCTACCGGTTTAATGTGACCAACCTTTATACGAGTGTACAGAGGCTACCGGTTTAATGTGACCAACCTTTATACGAGTGTACAGAGGCTACCGGTTTAATGTGACCAACCTTTATACGAGTGTACAGAGGCTACCGGTTTAATGTGACCAACCTTTATACGAGTGTACAGAGGCTACCGGTTTAATGTGACCAACCTTTATACGAGTGTACAGAGGCTACCGGTTTAATGTGACCAACCTTTATACGAGTGTACAGAGGCTACCGGTTTAATGTGACCAACCTTTATACGAGTGTACAGAGGCTACCGGTTTAATGTGACCAACCTGTATATGAGTGTACAGAGGCTACCGGTTTAATGTGACCAACCTTTATACGAGATACCACTTTATAAAACAGTTTAAGATGAACATAGCTACGGTCTTGAATATTTGGCCATTCTTTAAATCACCCCTACATTGGTAGAATCATTTCTGTCATTTAATAATTTTTAGAACTTTTTTGGCGAAACAGCGACAGCGAAAAGGTGGCGGCGAAAAGGTGGCGGCGAAAAGGTGGCGGCGGAAAGGTGGCGGCGAAAAGGTGGCGGCGAAAAGGTGGTGCTCAAAAGGTGGCGGCGAAAAGGTGGCGGCACATAGTCCCATTGATTTAAACTGAACATCAACATATACAATGTTGACAAAGTAATCCATAAATCTCAACTTTGATATTGCATTAGGAGATTACAAAAAAAAGTTTAAAGGTCAAATTGAAATTGATTATTAGACCTTGATTAAGTTGATCTTTGTCAGATAATTTTCACATGGATCAAATAACATTATAGTGAAAATAGAATCAGAGCTTGCATGCCGATGGCAGTTGTCCATTAGGTAGGAAATGACCGGTAAACTGTTTATAGACAGCAAATGTCCAGCAGGTAGACAGACAGCAAGTGTCCAGTAGGTTGACAATGATTTCCTGTCTTTAATTTTGCTCTTTTTAACGCATTATCGAAAAAAATCTAAATTTAAAAAAAAAAAATGCAAAATAGAGTGATAGCTTGTGTTTATTAAAAAAAAGATTTAAAAATATTATTGTTTTGTTTATAAGACTAAACTTGGTATCAATTGAAAGATAATGAATGGACGATATGTTTGTAGGCTTATATCTTCAGTTTAAATAAATCAAGTTACAGAAAAGAACCATAAAATCTGAAAACATTATATGCTAAACCATTTTTTCCCCAAACCCTATGATGTATGCATACCTCATCTTCATTATAATTCAAATCCTCTAAAACTACTACTATCGGAATCATGTGATGCGTCTAAATATAAATCATCTTCTCTATCAAAAGAAATGTTTAAAAAAAATTCCATAGCTTTTTGAGCTGTTAATCATCTAAGACACTTACTCACGTACAAGGTCCTTGGGTTGCCATAGGAACAGTAGAAATAAATAGCGAAGAAAATCCAGAGCCGTTCTTAGGAGTTAGGGGGCCCTAAGCATGGAGCATAGGTTTGGGGCCCCGGAAGGTGGGGGGTCTGATCGCTATTTATCCTTTCCCATTCCCACGGCCAAGCCCCCGATTTCCTGTCTGCCACCCCTAAAGCTCCCCCCCCCTTTTTTTTTGCTGCTTCCCTTCCCCTGCCTCCGAATTCAACTCAAAATGATAAATTGCAGAATGAGGAAGGTAACGTGAGAGTGACACAGACGACTGTAGTGACAGTTAAAAAAACAACAACCGGGGGTTCGAGGGCGCCTCTCGGGGGCCCCCTGACGTTCGGGGCCCTACGCGGATGCGTAGTCAGCGTATGCCTAAGAACGGGCCTGAGAAAATCATTAAAATAATGCTTCAAATGACAAGAAATAAACCTTGGTTTCCCCTAGAAACATTGAAATACCACTCTTCTATGTAAAAGTCTTATTGAAAAAAAATAGCTCTTTAAATGTTTAACCGAGAAATAGCCAAGAAACAAACATGAGACTGATAAGACGCCGATCACTTTGGTCCGCGCTTCTGAGCGCACCGTGTTGTACCACAGGTCCGCGCTCCTGAGCGCACCGTGCGTTGTGCCGCAGGTCCGCGCTCCTGAGCGCACCGTGCGTTGTGCCGCAGGTCCGCGCTTCTGAGCGCACCGTGTTGTACCACAGGTCCGCGCTCCTGAGCGCACCGTTCGTCGTGCCGCAGGTCCGCACTTCTGAGCGCACCGTGTTGTACCACAGGTCCGCGCTCCTGAGCGCACCGTTCGTCGTGCCGCAGGTCCGCGCTTCTGAGCGCACCGTGTTGTGCCGCAGGTCCGCGCTCCTGAGCGCACCGTGTTGTGCCGCAGGTCCGCGCTCCTGAGCGCACCGTGCGTTGTGCCACAGGTCCTCGCTCCTGAGCGCACCGTGCGTCGTGCCGCAGCTAAAGATTTCAATTATAGTTTTTTTTTATCCGAAAACATAAAAATGTAAACATTATTTGTATTGTTGTCTCCCTTGCCGCCATTGTTTTGTCTAGACTACACCGATGTGTTAGAATGTCAACTAATTATGTTTGATAATTATAAATCCACCAGTTATGTTGCCGATAGTGCATGTGAGACAAATGAGAGATGTCAGACAGCAAATAATGGAGATAGACAGCATTATCATCCATATTGTATGATGATATGTTCTTTATCTGCCAACGAATGCATTTAGTCTGCATATTAAATTGAAGTTTGTCTTTCTCTTATTATTTATTCATTTCCACGTACATTTATGTTTGTTCATTTTCACGTACATTTGTGTTCGTTCATTTTCACGTACATTTGTGTTTGTTCATTTTCACGTACATTTGTGCTTGTTCATTTTCACGTACATTTGTGTTTGTTCATTTTCACGTACATTTGTGCTTGTTCATTTTCACGTACATTTGCGTTTGTTCATTTTCACATTTTTTGTGTTTGTTCATTTTCACGTACATTTGTGTTTGTTTATTTTCACGTACATTTGTGTTTGTTCCTTTTCACGTACATTTGTGTTTGTTCATTTCCACGTACATTTGTGTCTGTTCATTTCCACGTACTCTTATGTTTGTTCATGCCTTGTTCACCCATTTTCCAGTTAAATTTTTCATGAACTATGCTGTGTAATCTTGGGCTCCATGCTCATAAATATGTACATAAATTATCGTTGGCACCCATTGACAGATTATTCACATTGAAAGTATGCAGTGCACCAGACACATCGACAGTATGCAGTACACCAGACGCATTGAAAGTCCGCAGTAGACCAAACACATTGAAACTATGCAGTAGACCAGACACATTGAAAGTCCGCAGCTGACCAGACACTCTAAAGTATGCAGCCGACCAGACACATTGAAAGTATGCAGCAGACCAGACACATTGAAACTATGCAGCAGACCAGACACATTGAAATTATGCAGCAGACCAGACACATTGAAAATCCGCAGCTGACCAGACACTCTTAAGTATGCAGTACACCATACAAATTGAAAGTATGCAGCAGACCAGACACATTGAAAGTCCGCAGCTGACCAGACACTCTAAGGTATGCAGTACACCAGACACATTGAAAGTATGCAGTAGACCAGACACATTGAAAGTATGCAGTAGACCAGACACACTAAAGTATGCAGCAAATCAGGCACATTGAAAGTCCACAGCAGACCAGACACATTGAAAGTCCGTAGTAGACCAGACACATTGAATTCCCCACCCTGCGGGAGGCAGGTCTGTGATATCACAGTGCTAATACCCAACTCGACCCACGGGATTTAAAATTCCCATTACACGTGTGCTAAGTGCTTTCAATGTTTATCAATGAAAACAATGAAGTCCTGGAATGTGGCAGAGACGTGCTGATAAGCAGACAAACGGGCCACAATAACCGCGACCACATGGCCAGATTTCAAGTGTTCACTTGAAGGTCATTTCCACCGTGATTCCTTCTACAGCTACTTTTGTGAATGGTCCTATTGAGAAGCGCTCCATTCACCTCATCGCTACGTTTCTGGTAGCCATCCAATTAATTGAGGTACACGGGAGATGCAGTAGCTTTGATTTGTTTTTTTACTCAGTTGCAACTCTAATTTACGGGATGGAATGTTATTCTAAAGCAGTGGTTCTCGAAGTGGGATATACCACACCCAGGGGGTGGGTGGTGGAGTTGACTATTGTTGACGCTTTTTATTGGTTATAGTAGAAAAAAGTTATGTGGAATTTTGAAATAAAAGGACGGGACAGTAAAAGAATTGCGTTTGGGCTAAAAGCCTTCCCCCAGAAGACGGGACAAAAGAAGAAATAACAAGAAATAGAAAGTATTTAAAAAAACATAAATGATTGCCATATGATTCATGTTAGTGTTGAAGCTAACCCAAAAGATGTAACACTTTTGTTAAGTCACAGTGACCTTTGGTATTATTCTTCTTTGTATGCTGGCTGCCATGCCCTCGTTACGTATGGTTCAACAAATGCATTGTATCGCGTAGAAAGAAATCTGACCACATCACACCAGTACGTATGGTTCAACAAATGCATTGTATCGCGTAGAAAGAAATCTGACCACATCACACCAGTACGTATGGTTCAACAAATGCATTGTATCGCGTAGAAAGAAATCTGACCACATCACACCAGTACATCTGGTTCAACAAATGCATTGTATCGCGTAGAAAGAAATCTGACCACATCACACCAGTACGTATGGTTCAACAAATGCATTGTATCGCGAAGAAAGAAATCTGACCACATCACACCAGTACGTATGGTTCAACAAATGCATTGTATCGTGTAGAAAGAAATCTGACCACGTCACACCAGTTCTTAAAGATCTCCACTGGCTTCCTGTTAGGGAGCGCATTAACAGCAAAATTCTGTCCCTGGCGTATAGCTGTATATAAGGCTCTGCGTCTGTATAACTTCAAAAACTGATTTCTAAACATGTATCCATATATAACATGTGTTCTTCAACACAGTCCTTACCGAGAGCTCCCAGTATGGATGGACACAGAAGGAAGTCATACAGAGTGCGCTTTTTTAAAGCTTTTGCGCCTAAATTGTGGAAAGTTTGCTTCAATCTTTGAGGGAAATTGAAAATGATAAAAAAAAAACTTTTTAAGAACCATTTAAAGAGTTCTTTCTCTACAAAGATTTGAGGACATAAGAGCGCTGTGAGCCTGCTAAAATAGAATGGACATAAGCACTATAAAGTAATCAATCATCAACATCATAAATATTAAAAAGAATAAAAGAAACTTAAGCTATAACGCTACTTGAAAAGTCTACTTGTATATTCCGCTATAAGTCTCCGCATGCATAGACAGCTACAACTCTTTTCTTGTATAATCAGATATAACACTCTACTTGTATATACAGCTATAAGTCTCTGCTTGTATGTTCAGCTATAACTGACTACTTGTATAGTCAGCTATAACTCTCTACTTGTATAGTCAGCTATAACTCTCTACTTGTCACTTTGAACATTTACAGACATGAGTTTTGGGCATAAAATCTGTATATAGATTACCTCCTTTACTTGAAAACATCAAAGGGGGCACAGCTTTATTTCCCCTGGCATTGCTCAATTGCCCTCCATAAATCACACTAAGTCTGAATGGGGAAATAAATATCTCCTTTCCTTCGTTGCTCCCCTTCCGCTTGATATTTTCAAAACACTTTAAATTCTAATTTTCTACGGCAAACTTAATTAAAAAAAAATTCAGTTTTTAAATAGCATGTGGTTGTGTGTGGTGCTTCCTTAGTGGTACACATGGTTGTGTGTGATGATGGCTTAGGAGTACACGTGGTTGTGTGTGATGATGGCTTAGTGGTACATGTGGTTGTGTGTGGTGCATCCTTAGTGGTACATGGGGTTGGGTGTGGCACTGGCTTAGTGGTACATGTGGTTGTGTGTGGTGATGGCTAAGGAGTACATGTGGTTGTGTGTGGTGATGGCTTAGTGGTACATGTGGTTGTGTGTGGTACTAGCTTAGTGGTACATGCGGTTGTGTGCAGGACTGGCTTAGAGGTACATGTGGTTGCGTGTGGCACTGGCTTAGTGGCACATGTGATTGTGTGTGGTGATGGCTTAGTGGTACAGGTGGTTGTGTGTGATGGCTTAGTGGTACAGGTGGTTGTGTGTGATGATGGCCTAGTGGTACATGTGGTTGTGTGTGGTGCATCCTTAGTGGTACATGTTGTTGGGTGTGTCACTGGCTTAGTGGTCCATGTGTTTGTTTGTGGTGCTGGCTTAGATGTACATGTGGTTGTGTGTGGTACTGGCTTAGTGGTACAGGTGGTTGTGTGTGGTGCTTGCTTAGTGGTCCATGTGGTTGTGTGTGGTGCTGGCTTAGTGGTCCATGTGGTTGTATGTGGAGCTGGCTTAGTGGAGGTGGACCTCTTGGGGGTTTTTCAAACTTGGCTGAGACATAAGTACTATTCATGTTGGCTGAGACATAAGTACTATTTGTGCTGGGCTGAGACTGTTGTGTGTTGTGCTGGCTTAGTGGTACAGGTGGTTGTGTGTGGTGCTGGCTTAGTGGTACATGTGGTTGTGTGTGGTGCTGGCTTAGTGGTCCATGTGGTTGTATGTGGAGCTGGCTTAGTGGTCCATGTGGTTGTATGTGGTGCTGACTTAGGGGTGCATGTGTTTGTGTGTGGTGCTGACTTAGTGGTACATGTGGTTGTGTGTGGTGCTGGCTTAGGGTACATGTGGTTGTATGTGGTGCTGGCTTAGGGGTGCATGTGTTTGTGTGTGGTGCTAACTTAGTGGTACGTGTGGTTGTGTGTGGTGCTGACTTAGTGATACATGTGTTTGTGTGTGGTGCTGGCTTAGGGTACATGTGGTTGTGGGTTTCAAATTTTAAAACTTATACTGACGTCATATACAAGAAACCTTACGAAGGCTTCTTGGTCTGCGGCTTTTAAAGAGTTAATACAATTGTCCCTTTTAGGAAATCATTTTGAGAACCACTAAGTTTCTTGAGTGTTCTATGCAATGTTTCCCCCCCCCCCCCCCCCCCGTGAATAGTTTGTTTGGCTCAAGGACATTACGTCATATCCCAGTTAACACCAGAGGACGTGACGTCATAGCACGATTGTGATCAAAGAATGTGACGTCATACCACAGTTAACCCCAGAGGATGTGACGTCAAGGATCAAGTTCTTCTTCCGCTGTCAAATGAATACCTACCACAGTATCAACTTGGAGCAAATATAAATAGATATGTTGGCTATAGAATTTTGTAATATTTATCTTATGGCTGAGGAAAAAAAATGAGCCAAGGTGTCTAGCATTTGGCACCGTTCAAAATCACAATTCAAATTGGCTTTTTTTTTTTTTCCTGTCCTAAATGTAACCGTATCATTGTTTCAATGAAATGCACATCCATCCACCCATCCACCCATCCATCCACCCACCCACCCATCCATCCACCCACCCCTCCACCCATCCCCCCCCCCACCCACCCCCCCCTCCAACCCCCCACCCACCCACCC
>CAXITT010000002.1:2433780-2539037 GCA_964033795.1 Lymnaea stagnalis | reverse complement strand
CCATCCACCCATCCACCCATCCACCCATCCACCCATCCACCCATCCATCCATCCACCCATCCATCCATCCATCCACCCATCCACCCATCCACCCATCCATCCATCCACCCATCCATCCATCCACCCATCCATCCATCCACCCATCCACCCATCCACCCATCCATCCATCCACCCATCCACACATCCATCCATCCACCCATCCACCCATCCACCCATCCTACCATCCTACCATCCACCCATCCATCCATCCTATTTGAAACGATCAAATAAATATTTGAACCCTTCGTCTCGGCTGGGCAAGATTACAAAATCCAATCCCGATAAAGTCTATATAGCGAGACACAAAAAAACAAAACAAGTCAAACAAACAAACCCGATGGCGATTTTGAATCGAATGATTTTCGTTATAAAAAACTCGGACAACTTTGAAGTCTGTTGGGGCTAGTCATGTTTTGTTGAACGCAATGAATTGATCAAGATGCTAAAGTACACAGTTAATGAAGTCGACAATACCTCTAACCAGATCCTGCTCAGTCAACACAAGGTCTCATTACGATACGAATCAGGCTACTTGATATTATCGGCATTTACGCTGTGTTTCAACGTAGGAGGCTCGTCCGTCGACTCGACTCTAAAAAAGCAAAATAGATTTGGTGATTGGTTCTGTCTTTTAGTTCACAGATAGTATCTGGAATGGATTGTGTCTGTAGGTTCGGAGATAGATTCTGCGATGCGTTCTGTCTGAATATTTTTATCAATAATCAATTACTATTACTTGCCCAATACTCAATGAAAATGGAAATGAATGCATAACTTGATGATACCGAAGTCAAGATTATTAAAATGTTTTTCGAAACACGCTCTCCGTGGATGAGGTATTAAAATATAATATTTAGAAGCAGCGGCAGAAAGATTTCATTTTCGACATGGTGTAACCAAATTATCGTTGTGTTTTGAAACTCTACATGTACGCCAGCATTTCTATACACCAGGATTCTGTACGAAATTATCTATGTACACTAGCATCCATGAACATCTGAATCACTAAATAGATGCTGGATGGCCAAGTGGACTAAACTGAGTCAATGCCAAGCTTGTTGTCTGGAGCTCAAGCCTCAGGAAAAAGCCTAGACAAGCGAAAATACCACAACCACGTGTACCATCTGTATATTTTTAAAAATTGAGTTCCAAAAATAGATCCATACAGAATCTGCACTCTCTTCAATACAGTCCTTACTGAGGATTCCCCGTGTGGACGGACGCAGAAAGAGGTCATACCGGGATACGCTCTTTTGAATTTTGGAACAGTTTGCCTAAATCTTTGAGGGACATTGAAAATGATAAAAAATCATTTTAAGAAATATTTAAAGACATTTTTCTTTAAATAGATTTGAGGACATCAGAGCGCTGTGAGCATGCTAAAATAACATTGACACCAGCGCTATAAAAGTATTCAATCACCATCACTAACCTTGGATGGCAACTCACAAAGGAGAAGGCAAACTTAGAAATGAAAGCCAGAAATGGAATCCCGAAGGAATGACATTGAGCTACATGTGCACCAACTTGTCAAAGAAGACATGTAAGACGCTCAACATATTGACAATAAGTTGAGAAAGGACTACGACTTACAAAAAGAACTCGGCTAAAACCACTTGACACTTCTGTCCCTTGATGACACACTTACTACCACTAAACAGAACTGAAACAAAGTAACGGTTAATAAACAGTTGGATACCACGCTCGCTTGCCGTCCTATACATTAGTTGGAATGTCCAAACATAAGTTGGAATGTCAAACCATAAGTTGGAATGCCAAACCATAAGTTGAAATGCAAACCATCAGTTGGAATGCCAAACCATAAGTTGGAATGTCAAACCATAAGTTGGAATGCCAAACCATAAGTTGGAATGTCAAGCCATAAGTTGGAATGCCAAACCATAAGTTGGAATGTCAAACTATCAGTTGGAATGTCAAACCATCAGTTGCAATGTCAAACCATCAGTTGGAATGTCAAACCATCAGTTGGAATGTCAAAGCATAAGTTGGAATGTCAAACCATAAGTTGGAATGTCAAACCATCAGTTGGAATGCCAAACCATAAGTTGGAATGTCAAACCATCGGTTGGAATGTCAAACCATAAGTTGGAATGTCAAACCATAAGTTGAAATGTCAAACCATCAGTTGGAATGTCAAGCCATAAGTTGGAATGCCAAACCATAAGTTGGAATGTCAAACCATAAGTTGGAATGTCAAACCATAAGTTGAAATGTCAAACCATCAGTTGGAATGTCAAGCCATAAGTTGGAATGCCAAACCATAAGTTGGAATGTCAAACCATAAGTTGGAATGCCAAACCATAAGTTGGAATGTCAAACCATCAGTTGAAATGTGAAACCATAAGTTGGAATGTCAAACCATAAGTTGGAATGTCAAACCATAAGTTGGAATGTCAAACCATAAGTTGGAATGTCAAACCATAAGTTGGAATGGCAAACCATAAGTTGGAATGCCAAACCATAAGTTGAAATGTCAAACCATCAGTTGGAATGTCAAACAATCAGTTGGAATGTCAAGCCATAAGTTGGAATGCCAAACCATAAGTTGGAATGTCAAACTATCAGTTGGAATGTCAAACCATCAGTTGGAAATGTCAAACCATCAGTTGGAATGTCAAACCATCAGTTGGAATGTCAAACCATCAGTTGGAATGTCAAACCATAAGTTAGAATGTCAAACCATTAGTTGGAATGTCAAACCATCAGTTGGAATGTCAAACCATAAGTTGGAATGTCAAACCATAAGTTGGAATGCCAAACCATAAGTTGGAATGTCAAACCATCAGTTGGAATGTCAAACCATAAATTGGAATGCCAAACCATAAGTTGGAATGTCAAACCATAAGTTGGAATGTCAAACCATAAGTTGGAATGTCAAACCATAAGTTGGAATGCCAAACCATAAGTTGGAATGTCAAACCATAAGTTGGAATGCCAAACCATAAGTTGGAATGTCAAACCATAAGTTGGAATGTCAAACCATAAGTTGGAATGTCAAACCATCAGTTGGAATGTCAAACCATACGTTGGAATGTCTAACCATCAGTTGGAATGCCAAAACATAAGTTGGAATTGCAAACCATAAGTTGAAATGTCAAACCATAAGTTGGAATGCTAAACCATAAGTTGGAATGTCAAACCATAAGTTGGAATGTCAAACCATCAGTTGGAATGTCAAACCATAAGTTGGAATGTCAAATCATAAGTATGAATGTCAAACCATAAGTTGGGAATGTCAAACGATTAGTTGGAATGCCAAACCATAAGTTGGAATGTCAAACCATAAGTTGCAATGCCAAACAATAAGTTGGAATGTCAAACCATAAGTTGGAATGTCAAACCATAAGTTGGAATGTCAAACCATAAGTTGAAATGTCAAACCATCAGTTGGAATGTCAAGCCATAAGTTGGAATGCCAAACCATAAGTTGGAATGTCAAACCATAAGTTGGAATACCAAACCATAAGTTGGAATGTCAAACCATCAGTTGGAATGTCAAAGCATAAGTTGGAATGTCAAACCATAAGTTGGGATGTCAAGCCATAAGTTGAAATGTGAAACCATAAGTCGGAATGTCAAACCATAAGTTGGAATGTCAAACCATAAGTTGGATTGTCAAACCATAAGTTGGAATGTCAAACCATAAGTTTAAATGTCAAACCATAAGTTGGAATGGCAAACCATAAGTTGGAATGTCAAACCATAAGTTGGAATGTCAAACCATAAGTTGGAATGGCAGACCATAAGTTGGAATGTCAAACCATAAGTTGGAATGTCATAGTTGGAATGTCAAACCATCAGTTGGAATGTCAAACCATCAGTTGGAATGTCAAACCATCAGTTGGAATGTCAAACCATCAGTTGGAATGTCAAACCATCAGTTGGAATGTCAAACCATAAGTTGGAATGCCAAACCATAAGTTGGAATGTCAAACCATAAGTTGGAATGTCAAACCATAAGTTGGAATGTCAAACCATAAGTTGAAATGTCAAACCATCAGTTGGAATGTCAAGCCATAAGTTGGAATGTCAAACCATAAGTTGGAATGTCAAACTATAAGTTGGAATGCCAAACCATAAGTTGGAATGTCAAACCATAAGTTGGAATGTCAAACCATAAGTTGGAATGTCAAACCATAAGTTGGGATGTCAAGCCATAAGTTGGAATGTCAAACCATAAGTTGGAATGTCAAACCATAAGTTTGAATGTCAAACCATAAGTTGGAATGGCAAACCATAAGTTGGAATGTCAAACCATAAGTTGGAATGTCAAACCATAAGTTGGAATGGCAAACCATAAGTTGGAATGTCAAACCATAAGTTGGAATGTCAAACCATAAGTTGGGATGTCAAACCATAAGTTGAAATGTTAATGTCAAACCATAAGTTGGAATGGCAAACCATAAGTTGGAATGTCAAACCATAAGTTGGAATGTCAAACCATAAGTTGGAATGGCAGACCATAAGTTGGAATGTCAAACCATAAGTTGGAATGTCAAACCATAAGTTGGGATGTCAAACCATAAGTTGAAATGTGAAACCATAAGTTGGAATGTCAAACCATAAGTTGAAATGTCAAACCATAAGTTGCAATGTCAAACCATAAGTTGGAATGTCAAACCATAAGTTTGAATGTCAAACCATAAGTTGGAATGGCAAACCATAAGTTGGAATGTCAAACCATAAGTTGGAATGTCAAACCATAAGTTGGAATGTCAAACCATAAGTTGGAATGTCAAACCATAAGTTGGAATGTCAAACCATAAGTTGGAATGCCAAACCATAAGTTGGAATGTCAAACCATAAGTTGGAATGCCAAAGCATAAGTTGGAATGTCAAACCATAAGTTGGAATGTCAAACCATAAGTTGGAATGTCAAACCATAAGTTTGAATGTCCAACCATAAGTTGGAATGGCAAACCATAAGTTGGAATGTCAAACCATAAGTTGGAATGTCAAACCATAAGTTGGAATGGCAAACCATAAGTTGGAATGTCAAACCATAAGTTGGAATGTCAAACCATAAGTTGGGATGTCAAACCATAAGTTGAAATGTGAAACCATAAGTTGGAATGTCAAACCTTAAGTTGAAATGTCAAACCATAAGTTGCAATGTCAAACCATAAGTTGGAATGTCAAACCATAAGTTTGAATGTTAAACCATAAGTTGGAATGGCAAACCATAAGTATGAATGTCAAACCATAAGTTGGAATGTCAAACCATAAGTTGGAATGGCAAACCATAAGTTGGAATGTCAAACCATAAGTTGGAATGTCAAACCATAAGTTGGAATGCCAAACCATAAGTTGGAATGTCAAACCATAAGTTGGAATGCCAAAGCATAAGTTGAAATGTCAAACCATAAGTTGGAATGTCAAACCATAAGTTGGAATGTCAAACCATAAGTTTGAATGTCCAACCATCAGTTGGAATGTCAAACCATAAGTCGGAATGTCAAACCATAAGTTGGAATGTCAAACCATAAGTTGGAATTTCAAACCATAAGTTGGAATGTCAAACCCTAAGTTGGAATGTCAAACCATAAGTTGGAATGTCAAACCATAAGTTTGAATGTCAAACCATAAGTTGGAATGTCAAACGATAAGTTGGAATGTTAAACCATAAGTTGGAATGTCAAACTATCAGTTGGAATGTCAAACCATCAGTTGGAATGTCAAACCATCAGTTGGAATGTCAAACCATCAGTTGGAATGTCAAACCATCAGTTGGAATGTCAAACCATAAGTTGGAATGTCAAACCATAAGTTGGAATGTCAAACCATAAGTTGGAATGTCAAACCATAAGTTGGAATGTCAAACCATAAGTTGGAATGTCAAACCATAAGTTGGAATGTCAAACCATAAGTTGGAATGTCAAACCATAAGTTGGAATGTCAAACCATAAGTTGGAATGCCAAACCATAAGTTGGAATGTCAAACCATAAGTTGGAATGCCAAACCATAAGTTGGAATGTCAAACCATCAGTTGGAATGTCAAACCTTAAGTTGGAATGTCAAACCATAAGTTTGAATGTCAAACCATAAGTTGGAATGGCAAACCATAAGTTGGAATGTCAAACCATAAGTTGGAATGTCAAACCATAAGTTGGATTGGCAAACCATAAGTTGGAATGTCAAACCATAAGTTGGAATGTTAAACCATAAGTTGGAATGTCAAACCATAAGTTGGAATGTCAAACCATAAGTTAGAATGGCAAACCATAAGTTGGAATGTCAAACCATCAGTTGGAATGTCAAACCATAAGTTGGAATGGCAAACCATAAGTTGGAATGTCAAACCATAAGTTGGAATCTGTAGTGTAAACAAACATTGTCAGCAACATTATCGTGATGGGTCAAAGTTCATGCACCATTCAAGGTCGGTGGTGATTGAATGTACTCTACACTCATACGAACATACAGACACACATTAGCACAAAAACATCCTTACAAACATTCATACACACACAATCACAAAGACACATACAGCACACTTGAACACACGTCATAAAACACACATACAAACTTAGAGAGAAACACGCCATCACACACACAGACACATTAACACATAATAATGCGCATGGAAAAGATAACATAATCTGCACCAAATTAATCATTTGTGCTTAATATATCTTTCAGCTGTCATCGGAATGACAATGTTATTGACAGACGGCTGTCTATTCTAAGAGTGACATGCGGCAAAGACGTTTTTGATTAATTTCCTGATCTTTAAAAAAAAAGCTCTCTCCTGCGTTTTTCGTAAATCTATGCAGAGTTGGATGTCAATCTGTGCATCGTTGGATGTCAATCTGTGCATCGTTGGATGTCAATCTGTGCATCGTTGGATGTCGATCTATGCGGCGTTGGATGTCAATCTGTGCATCGTTTGATGTCAATCTGTGCATCGTTGGATGTCGATCTATGCGGCGTTGGATGTTAATCTATGCAGAGTTGGATGTCGATCTATGTGGCGTTGGATGTTAATCTATGCAGAGTTGGATGTCAATCTATGCATCATTGGATGCCAATCTATGCATCGTTGGATGTCAATCTATGCAGAGTTGGATTTCAATCTATGCGGCATTGGTTGTCAATCTATGCAGAGTTGGATGTCAATCTATGCATCGTTGGATGTCAATCTGTGCAGCATTGGATATCAATCTGTGCATCGTTGGACGTCAATCTGTGCATCGTTGGATATCAATCTGCGTAACGTTGGATGTCAATCTATGCGGCGTTGGATGTCAATCTGTTCAACGTTGGACTCCAAGTTATTCAGCTTTGTATACAGCGAAAGGAAAAAAAAAACGAAAAAAAAAAAAAACCATGATAAACGTGGCCATTTCCATGACATGATCATTTTCCTGACTCAAATATTCCCTTCTTACAGCCGCGAGAAGCTAATTTATTATTGCTATTCAATTGTGCAGCTCTGAGGCGGGCGCGAGGGTTGTTGAACATTTCAAGGTGGCAAATCGCATAACACTGTTTTATTGCGCCCCATTTTCCACGAGTTGCCACTAAATGGTAATTCCATCTGCATCTTATACGGACAACACATTTGTGACGACATGTTAAATAATGGAAATTGCTTTGGCGCTTAGCTCCGGAGCTGCGTAATCGATTTCCAATTTAGTCGCTACAAAAGATGCGATTTGAGAGTATCGATTAGTAGGCGGGGTGCCGGGGTAATGGGGTGGAGAACTGAGGGGTTGGGATAGGGGGGCTGCTGATTACAGAAGATAAATTGCTGACCGTGAAAGGGAGGGCTGAACCACGGAAGTGTATAATGTGGGGGAAAGTCACATGACTGGGGGGAAGTAACATGACTGGGGAAAGTCACATGACATGCATCTGTGCTTTAAGGCCATGCTATTTTCCGCTGCCGACTGTGCGCAGCTCGTGCAGTGGAAACCTAAAAATAGACATGATGGCTTTTGATAACAGGATGTGTCACTTCCAATCAGACATGATGGCTTTTGATAGCAGGACTTGTCACTTCCAATCAGACATGATGGCTTTTGATAGCAGGACTTGTCACTTCAAATCAGACATGATGGCTTTTGATAGCAGGACTTGTCACTTCAATCAGACATGATGGCTTTTGATAGCAGGACTTGTCTCTTCCAATCAGACATGTTGGCTTTTGATAGCAGGACTTGTCACTTCCAATCAGACATGATGGCTTTTGATAGTAGGACTTGTCACTTCCAATCAGACATGATGGCTTTTGATAGCAGGACTTTTCACTTCCAATCAGACATGATGGCTTTTGATAGCATGACTTGTCACTTCCAATCAGACATGATGGCTTTTGATAGCAGGACTGTCACTTCCAATCAGACATGATGGCTTTTGATAGCAGGACTTGTCACCTCCAAATAGACATGATGGCCTTTTGATAGTCTGATTTGTCACTTTTAATCAGACATGATGGCTTTTGATAGCAGGACTTGTCACTTCCAATCAGACATGATGGCTTTTGATAGCAGGACTTGTCACTTCCAATCAGACATGATGGCTTTTGATAGCAGGACTTGTCACTTCCAATCAGACATGATGGCTTTTGATAGCAGGACTGTCACTTCCAATCAGACATGATGGCTTTTGATAGCAGGACTTGTCACCTCCAAATAGACATGATGGCCTTTTGATACTTTGACTTGTCACTTCTAATCAAACAGGATTGATTTTTGATACTTTGACTTGCCTCTTCTATTCTGTCATATTGGTTTTTTGATACTTTGACTTGTCACCTCCAATCAGACAGGATGGCTTTTTGATACTTTGACTTGCCTCTTCTATTCTGTCATAATGGCTTTTTGATACTTTGACTTGTCACTTCCAATCAGACAGGGTGGATTTTTGATACTTTGACTTGCATCTTCTATTCTGACATGATGGCTTTTTGATACTTTGACTTGTCACCTCCAATCAGACAGGATGGCTTTTTAATACTTCGACTTGCCTCTTCTATTCTGACATGATGGCTTTTTTATACTTTTACTTGTCACTTCTATTCTGACATGATGGCTTTTTGATACTTTGACTTGCCTCTTCTATTCTGTCATAATGGCTTTTTGATACTTTGACTTGTCACCTCCAATCAGACAGGATGGCTTTTTAATACTTCGACTTGCCTCTTCTATTCTGACATGATGGCTTTTTTATACTTTTACTTGTCACTTCTATTCTGACATGATGGCTTTTTGATACTTTGACTTGCCTCTTCTATTCTGACATGATGACTGTTTGATACTTTGACTTGCCTCTTCTATTCTGACATGATGGCTTTTTGATACTTTGACTTGTCACTTCCAATCAGTTAGGATGGCTTTTTGATACTTTGACTTGCCTCTTCTATTCTGACATGATGGCTGTTTGATACTTTGATTTTCCACTTCCAGACATGATGACGTTTGATAGCATGACTTGTCACTTCCAATCAGACAGGATGTCCTTTTGATACTTTGACTCGTCACTTCGGTGTTGTGGTTAAGTCTTCTATTGCATACATCGCCAGGTGATTTGCCTTTGAAGGACATGGTTGTGAGATATGTTCATACCGAAGACTTGCAGAGAGCTGCATCTTTAGAGACCTGCATGGACTAGTTCCTGAAAGCATTTGTGGGATCTTTTAGATACGGGGCACTGTGACATGATGTACGCAGCCCGCCAGAACCAGCCCGCCAAGTCCAGACCGCCAGCTCCAGCCCGCCAAGTCCAGGCCGCCAGATCCAGCCCGCCAGCTCCAGGGAAAATGCCAAGAGCAACACAGCGACCTGTTTATCACTTTTGTTGATCTGACCAATACATTTGACTCAGTCAGTAGAGATGACCTGTGGAAGATAAAGGAGAAGTTTGGATGCCCGAGGTGATTAATTATAATAGTGCGTCAACTCCATGCTTGTATGATGGCCAGGGCGATGGAGTCTGGAGATGATTCCGTGGCTTTTCCTGTAACAGATGGCTTAAAAAAGGCTTTCTTCTAGCCCCAACACTTTCAGCCTGATATTCTCAGCTGTGCTGACTGATGCTTTTCTTGACTGTGACGACGTCATTCCTTTATAAGATACAGCGTAGCCCTAGGTCTCATCAATCTTAGTGGTCTGCAAGCTCATACGAAAGTTAAAGACACTTTTATTCGAGACCTCTTGTTTGATGATGACTGTCGGACCTTAAAATGCTGCAAATACTTGATCGCTTTGCTAAGACCTGCTACAGCATCGCCATCAATAAAACATAAGTTAGCGATCCTGCAGCACGATCAAGGACAATCTTACACAGAACCAATAATAATCACATGTCTTATGTGTGTGATTGGTGACGTACGTCAATGATAGGTCACTTGTGATATGTAAGTTATAGGTCACCTGTGACATGTCAATAATAGTTCATTTGGGATATGTCAATGATTGGTCACTTGAGATATGTCAGTTATAGGTCACTTGTGACATGTTAATGATAGTTCACTTGTGACTTGTCAATGATAGGTCGCTTGTGATATGTCAGTCATAGGTCACTTGTGATTTGTCATTGATAGGTCACTTGTGATATGTCCATGATGGGTCGCTTGTGATATGTCATTGATAGGTCACTTGTGATATGTCAATGATGGGTCGCTTGTGATATGTCATTGATAGGTCACGTGTGATATGTCAATGATAGGTCCCTAGTGATATATTAGTGAATTCATTATTGTATGTTACTTAGCCTAAATTTCATAACCCCATCTTTCTTATCACAGGATACTCTTGTAAGGGGAAGGTAGTTGACTTATCTCCCCAGGGGGTCTTGTCCCCTTGATAACAAACTTGTTGAGACTGAGATTATCTGCCCTGGACTGGGGAGGCCAGTGATAACTTTAATCCTGGGCTTATCCCCTCCTGGGCTTATCCCCTCTGTGAGATTGACATGAACATTTTTATAGAGTTCAACTGAACATTGAGAATATGGTGAGAAATTATCTGAACATTGGGAATATGGTGAGAAATTATCTGAACATTGGGAATATGGTGAGAAATTATATGAACATTGGGATTATGGTGAGAATTCATCAAAACCTTAGGAATAAAAATTAGGCAAGAAAGCGTGATCACGTCACACCACTACTTAATTCACTTCATTTGCTCCCCCCTGTACAAGCAAGGATTGACTACAAACTCTCTTTTCTCTGCCGCAACTTTTTCTCGAATTCTTCACTTTCCTATCTAACTGAACTTCTCTCTGTCTATTCACCCCTTCGTCATCTTCGCTCCTCCGCAGACGCGCGTATTCACATACGGTGAACGATCGTTCGCTTTCCGTGCCCCCAAACAATGGAATTCTCTTCCATTACACATCCGCAATATACCGACCATCACAACCTTCAAAACTGCACTCCAAACACATCTCTTTAATCTCTACTATCCTGACTGATAACCACCTCTGACCGTAAAACAATGGTACTGAGTGTCGTCCATGGCTTGAGATGTAAATAGTTTTAAATACACATTTGTTTTGTTTGATTTCATTAATGTATGTCAATTTAATTTTTAAAGTTTTTTTTAATTATATTTCTTAAATTGTATGTGCAGCGTGGTGAGCCCAACACGCTTCCACGCTATATAAAACCACGTATAATAATAATAATAATAATAATAATAATAATAATAATATGGTGAAAATGCATCTGAACTTTGGGAATATCGTGACAACTCTTGTAAACATTAGGAATATAGTGAGACTTTAACTGACCATTGGGAATATAGTGAGAACTGTATCTTGCACCAATATATGGTATTGTACACCATGTATGTTATTTTGAATCAGTTATGGTAATGTGTACTAGTTATGATATTGTTCACCAATAAAGGTTTTCTGCACTAGTTATGGTAATGTGCACCAGTTATGATGTTGTGCACCCAGTTATGGTTTTGTGCACCATTTATGGTATTGTGTTGACCAACTATGGTGCTGTTAAATCCCTCAGTCATGCCACTATATTGTTGTTCGTCCGTCAAAATCAACTAGAACCATTGAGTCATCCGGTTTGGGGGGGGGGGAAGGTGGGTTACGGTGAGCTCGTAGGTGGCTTGCTAGACCGATCCGTGCTCAGAATAATCTCTGACACCGCAGGCAGCGGATAGTTGCTGCTGTCGGTTATCTAATGTTGCTCTTTTGGGCCAGCCTGCGTGTCTCAGCTGTGATTATCCTATTAGCTTCACGGGATTTAGCCCCCTTCTTGACAGCTGCTCTCCACCTGACTCTGTCCTGAGCTGTCTGCACCCATTGAGTAGGATGGATGCTGAAGGCCTTTAGTGCCGCTTTCAGTGAGTGTTTGTAACGCTTTTTTTTTTTTACCTCCTTGGGAGCGCTTGACTAGCGTAAGTTCTCCGAAGAATAATTGTTTGAGAGCCGGTGTTCTTCCATACGGGCTACGTGTCCCATCCAATGCAGCACCCTCTTCAGATCTGTCGCCATGGATGATGCAATGAATACCAGACTTGTAAAAGCTAGTGCCATATTTGGCAGGCTCCACAGCACTGTTTGGGACTGGAGAGGTATCAGACGAGAAACGAAGATCAAGGTCTATAGCGCAGCAGTCCTCTCGACATTGCTCTACGGATGTGAAACGTGGAAAGTTTACCAGCGTCACTCCAAGACACTGAATCATTTTCACATGCCACCATAACAAGTTCATATAATCATGCTAGTATCAATAGTTATACATCCGAGCTAATACAGTCATGCTCCTATCTATAGTTGTACATCTGAGTTTATACAATATGTTATTGTTCGTCCGTCGAAGATCGCCGAGAACCATCGAGTCGTCTGGGTGGATTTTGTTTAAAGTGAGGTAGAGTTGCGCGGCGTCAACCTCACTCTCTCGTCCGAGCCCACCATATCCAGTGGCAAGACTCTACGCCAAGACGACCAGGGATGGGTACGGTTGCAGGAATTGTCATTGTTTGCGCCTTACGGGACTCCAACCCCAGGTTTGAATTCAGAGTTTCCTTCTCTTAGATAAGTTGTCTACCATGGTTAACGCGTCTCATCCACCCGGGGTGATTATTTTGCTTGACCAGCCTTTGGCTGGACTTGAACACCAGACCACCAACTTGAGGTTGCTCATTTTAGACCTTTCGGCTACCCAGTCACCCGTTTATACAATAATGCTACTATAACACAATAGTTCTACATCTAAGTTCATTCAATCATGCTATACTATCTCTACTTTAAAATCTAAGTTCATTCAATCATGCTACTATCTCTAGTTTTAAATCTAAGTTAATTCAATCATGCTACTATCTCTAGTTTTAAATCTAAGTTCATTCAATCATGCTACTATCTCTAGTTTTAAATCTAAGTTCATTCAATCATGCTATACTATCTCTAGTTTTAAATCTAAGTTCATTCAATCATGCTACTATCTCTAGTTTTAAATCTAAGTTCATTCAATCATGCTACTATCTCTAGTTTTAAATCTAAGTTCATTCAATCATGCTATACTATCTCTAGTTTTAAATCTAAGTTCATTCAATCATGCTATACTATCTCTAGTTTTAAATCTAAGTTCATTCAATCATGCTATACTATCTCTAGTTTTAAATCTAAGTTCATTCAATCATGCTACTATCTCTAGTTTTAAATCTAAGTTCATTCAATCATGCTATACTATCTCTAGTTTTAAATCTAAGTTCATTCAATCATGCTATACTATCTCTAGTTTTAAATCTAAGTTCATTCAATCATGCTATACTATCTCTAGTTTTAAATCTAAGTTCATTCAATCATGCTATACTATCTCTAGTTTTAAATCTAAGTTCATTCAATCATGCTATACTATCTCTAGTTTTAAATCTAAGTTCATTCAATCATGCTATACTATCTCTAGTTTTAAATCTAAGTTCATTCAATCATGCTATACTATCTCTAGTTTTAAATCTAAGTTCATTCAATCATGCTATACTATCTCTAGTTTTAAATCTAAGTTCATTCAATCATGCTATACTATCTCTAGTTTTAAATCTAAGTTCATTCAATCATGCTATACTATCTCTAGTTTTAAATCTAAGTTCATTCAATCATGCTATACTATCTCTAGTTTTAAATCTAAGTTCATTCAATCATGCTATACTATCTCTAGTTTTAAATCTAAGTTCATTCAATCATGCTATACTATCTCTAGTTTTAAATCTAAGTTCATTCAATCATGCTATACTATCTCTAGTTTTAAATCTAAGTTCATTCAATCATGCTATACTATCTCTAGTTTTAAATCTAAGTTCATTCAATCATGCTATACTATCTCTAGTTTTAAATCTAAGTTCATTCAATCATGCTATACTATCTCTAGTTTTAAATCTAAGTTCATTCAATCATGCTATACTATCTCTAGTTTTAAATCTAAGTTCATTCAATCATGCTATACTATCTCTAGTTTTAAATCTAAGTTCATTCAATCATGCTATACTATCTCTAGTTTTAAATCTAAGTTCATTCAATCATGCTACTATCTATAGTATTACATCTAAGTTCATTCAATCATGCTACTATCTCTAGTTTTAAATCTAAGTTCATTCAATCATGCTATACTATCTCTAGTTTTAAATCTAAGTTCATTCAATCATGCTATACTATCTCTAGTTTTAAATCTAAGTTCATTCAATCATGCTATTCTATCTATAGTTTTAAATCTAAGTTCATTCAATCATGCTACTATCTCTAGTATTACATCTAAGTTCATTCAATCATGCTACTATCTCTTGTTCTACATCTAATCCATTCACTCACCATGTCCACAAGGATCAATAGCCGCGTCACAGGATTGCACCAAAGGGCAGAGATTTCTGCTGGCTGACGGCATTCAATTAGCTATAACGATCTGATTATTGATGCAACTTACACTAACCAGTAGCTGGGACGAATTTACATGCTGAACGAGCGACTTTCATTTGTTACGCTCATTTTAGATGTGCTGTGATATGTCTTAAATGGGCTGTGACATGGCTTAGATAGGCTGTGACATGTCTTTGATTGGCGCGACATGTCTTAGTCTTAGGTTGCCTGCGACACAGCTTAGATTGGCTGTGTTTTATCTTAGATTGACTGTGACTTGTCTTTAATTGGGCGTGACATGTCTCAGATTGGCTGAGACGTTCCTTAAGTTGGCTGTGACAGTTTTAGACATTGTGAAGTGATTAGATCGGCTCTGACGATCTAAAACTGACTGCGACAGTTTTATATTTTGAAGTCTTACATTGACTGAGACAGTATAAGATTGACCGTGAGTCTTAAAGTGGCTGTCAAGTCTTAGACTGGCTGTTAAGTCTTAGATTGACTGTGAAGCCTTAGATTGGCTGTCAAGCCTTAGTTTGGCTGTCACCAGTTTAGCTTTGCCATGACATACATGCCTTGACTTTATTGTCGCCCTCTCTGCAATATGAAAGCCACCTAATAACAATAATAAATTGTTAAGAGAAAAGGAGTGGAGTTGCAAAAAGGGAGATGCGTGGAGGGACATGCGTGGAGGGAGATGCGTGAATGAGATGCGTGGTGGGAGATGCGTGAATGAGATGCGTGGAGGGAGTTTCGGGGAGGGAGAGGATCGAGGGGTCAGGTCTCACCCAAATAAGACGTTGCATTTTGAAACTGTATAACTGTATTTTAAGAGACTGGCATTCAAAAACAATGACAGAACCACTGTTGATACACGTTCAAAGACAATGACAGAACCACTGTTGATACACGTTCAAAGACAATGACAGAACCACTGTTGATACACGTTCAAAGTCAATGACAGAACCACTGTTGATACACGTTCAAAGTCAATGACAGAACCACTGTTGATACACGTTCAAAGACAATGACAGAACCACTGTTGATACACTTCCGGCAAGCGATGTGGCAGTTATTCATAAAGGACTGACTGACATTAATGTACATTACTTTATAAACAATTCGTTTCTTAATAATTTTTTTCTTTTCTTTTTCAGTTGACAATTCAGAATGAAATGTCTCTATCTTATCAATTTATGGTCTTGTTGACAAGTTGGTTTTAACACCTGAAATCTTGGAAATTTAAAAATAGAATTTTATGACGTATGTTTGTTAACATTAATTTCAATTTTATACTCATGAAAGCTATGGGCTTTAAAAAAATAATGAAAAGGCAGAGGGGTGTTCAGCTTACCTACATCAGTGGGGAGTACATCCTACCTACATCAGTGGGGAGTACATCCTACCTACATCAGTGGGGAGTACATCCTACCTACATCAGTGGGGAGCACATCCTACCTACATCAGTGGGGAGTAGAAACTACCTACATCAGTGGGGAGTAGAAACTACCTACATCAGTGGGGAGTAGAAACTACCTACATCAGTGGGGAGTAGAAACTACCTACATCAGTGGGGAGTAGAAACTACCTACATCAGTGGGGAGTACATCCTACCTACATCAGTGGGGAGTAGAAACTACCTACATCAGTGGGGAGTAGAAACTACCTACATCAGGGGGCAGTAAAAAGGGGAGGAATACTCTGGAGACAACAATGTCAGCATCGATTCTCTGATGACAACAACACCAGCGCACGCTCTGCACGCTGCCACCGTCATAATGAGATTGTTGACATCGTAAACCGACGTTTGAACCCGAGCATTAGCGCGGAATAAGGGCGCCACAATTAGGGCGCCACAATCAGACGATGGCCCTTTGTCACGTGACCAGCTGCCATGGATTTTGTTCGGTTAAAACAATGTCCCGTCCGGGGCCCCGAAGCTTTAATTCGGCCCCGACCAATGAAATATCGAGCCGGCACTTAAAAGCCGGGCCGTCCATCTTGTTTCGTTGATTGAACGACAATCGAATTCCAGCGTAAGATGAACTCTGTCAACGCGGCGTCTGCCCACTTTTGCTTTGTCCAGCATCAAGTGGCTACAAGATTAACAGACCCCTACCCCTGCCCACCCCCCCCCCATCCCCTTCGTTTGTGAAGTCAGCGGAAGGCAGTCAATTCCATCTATTTAAAATGAGAAAAGTTAGATTTCACATCTCTTCAATTTCCGGTTGCATTAAAGGTTGGTTTAAAAATGGCGCCATGAACTAAAAACATGGCGCGTGATAAGTAAGGAAACAAACCAGAAAGAAACTATTTTTTAAAAAAACGGAATAAGATAAAAGAATTTTTTTTTTAAAAATTGGTATCATTTGTTTCACTTCGATCCTAGGAAACAAAATATACTTTGTCACATACGCAATAAAGGTTTGATAGATTTTCTAGAGCCGACCCCAAGTGGTCTTTCAGTGTACATCATAAGGCCATTTCAGTTGAAATCATATGTTCCATTCAGACAAGAGAGGGCACTGTTTTTTTTCAGGCATCGCTCTTGGAGAGGGTGGGGGTAGGTTGGGTAGCAGGGTCCTCTGGAGCAAGTCAGGTGACCCCAATTCAAGGTCACCCTCCCCGGAGAAAATGTGGAGAGCAATAAAACGAAAATAAACTCTATAAAAACCACAACATTAGCATTATTGTGACGTTTGACAAAAAATACCTGAAAGCATTTGTGTTTTCACTAAAACAAATTTCTGAATAACAGATGAAAAAAGATACTTAGCCTATATTTCTTAAATTCCCAACTGCTTTTCTCTTTTTAACATCAGAATTATAAACAATCTCCGCCACTTATTTGAAAATAAAAATTAAAAACCACATTAAATTTTAACCAAAAAAAAAATATTTGCTTACTACAAGTAGGTTTAAGCAGAGCTGTGACCTGACTTTTCGAGGTCCCCTGCCACTTTTAGGTTTTGCCCTCCCCACCTTCCATTCAAAGCTCATAATTAAAAAGTGTCCACATCACAACTGTAAGCCGCTAATAGATCCAACGCTCCTCAATCCAAAGGGCAAGCAGGACCCACACTAAATGGCATTTACACGTTTAAGTAGCATCTCTTCCGTTACTCTCCAGTTTAGTGTAGAATGTTGCAAAACTAAATCCAGATATGTGCTAAAATGCAGCATTGCGTATTGAATTTATCCTCCCGAAAATGGGGACTATAAAAAATTTTTAAGGTATACTACAAAATACAGTGTTACCTAAAAATGCACCTCTTGATTTTGAAACAATCAAAACTTTTATGGGGAAATAGTTCTCAAGACTTCTCTTCCTCTCAAGAGCCATCGGCGCCCTCGAGTTCTTCCTTACATCCCAAAAAAAATAAAATAATCGCCATTTTGGTGCCGATAGATACACTGCTTAGTGGCGTAGTGAGTGTTGGTGCCGATAGATACACTGCCTAGTGCAGTAACTAAAAATTTTGCCACGCCCCCTTTCACTAAACAAACTCTGCGGGTGTCAAAAAATGTCGTCACTCCTTATAAAGAAAAACTGACACCTGAGAGGACCAACCCCCCCTTCCCCATTTCTATGCCCCTGGCAGTGGCGTAGCTAGAGTGTTTGTTGCCAAGGGACAAGATTTACTTTTACAACCACCCTCCTTTCAACTCTGAAATCAATTATTCTTTATCCCTTAAATACCACCAAAGCTTCATTTTGGCGCCCCCCGCGACTCTGGCGCAAGTGTACATCTGTCCCCTATTTCCCCCCACCAGAAAGTTGATATGGGAAACTATTGACAGACTTTTTAATGTTTTCTTGAGTCTGTGCAAAGATTAAATTATGTCTTTTCACCGACGAGCTCATATCCTGAAAAAGGTTTTGACTGTAAAACCTGTCTTGCCAGTCAGCAACCTGTCGTGCCAGTCAGCAATTTGTCGTGCCAGTCAGCAACCTGTCGAGCCAGGTAGCAACCTATCAATTTTTCTATTCCGGTTGTTTCCGAAAGTCCCTTTTTTTTGTTTCTAATCATGATTCCATTTAATTGAGTAGAGCTAATTAAAACAGACCCATCTATGTAATGTATTGTTTTTTTAAATCTGAATTAGTTCTTTCCTTTTAATTCACGATACCGCTATCCAATCCATGTTTAAAATATCCAACCATGTCAGCGACCAATGACGACATAAAACCATGGCAACGACCAATGATATGAAAGCTGAACCAATCTACTCGCTCTTTTCTCCCTGAAAATAATTTGTTTTTGACAACGTGGCAACACCCCCAACTAAACCAAACAAAGAAATGCCCGTGTTCTGCTCACCCCCCATGGTCTAAGCCCACCCCACACCACCCCGACCTTTGACCTTAATAAAAACAAACTCTGACCCTTGTTGGGGTTTTCCTTGGTCACGTGATTGATGGACTGAGAACGTCCCGGCATGTCATTCGGAGGTCGTTAGCCCATTCCTAGTGGACATTCCGACATGTTCAATCACGACCGGCCAAGATTGAACAAACAGGAAAGGAGGGACTTCCTCGAGCACCGAGCAGCTATTAAAGGGAAAATTGTGTGGATGGAATTTTGATCTGAGATCTTCCATGGATCTACTGCATTACCGTGCCACGTCAGTCGCTAGGCGGATCTACTGCATTACCGTGCCACGTCAGTCGGTAGGCGGATCTACTGCATTACCGTGCCACGTCAGTCGGTAGGCGGATCTACTGCATTACCGTGCCACGTCAGTCGGTAGGCGGATCTACTGCATTACCGTGCCACGTCAGTCGCTAGGCGGATCTACTGCATTACCGTGCCACGTCAGTCGCTAGGCGGATCTACTGCATTACCATGCCACGTCAGTCGCTAGGCGGATCTACTGCATTACCATGCCACGTCAGTCGCTAGGCGGATCTACTGCATTACCGTACCACGTCAGTTGGTAGGCTAGCCGACACCTGGGATCTTCTTGTAGAAATATTCTACCCTAGAAACATAAATCCGACCCTAGCAACGTAATTCCGACCCTTTGACCATATGTCCGACCCCGGCACCATGTTCCAAGACCATTTTGTTTATAAGTCTCTGACATAACCTGGCATTTGTACCAAGTCTTATGCGTCTCTGACTCACTATCCTTGAGGGTATTTTGGTGGTAAGTGATATACTTGTCGGTACTCTGCTGGTGAGTGCTTTTCTTGTCGGTACTTTGGTGGTGAGTGCTATCCTTGTCGGTACTTTGGTGGTGAGTGCTAACCTTGTCAGTACTTTGGTGGTGAGTGCTATCCTTGTCTGTACTTGGGTGGTGAGTGCTATTGGTGAGTGCTTTTCTTGTCGGTACTTTGGTGGTGAGTGCTATCCTTGTCAGTACTTTGGTGGTGAGTGCTATCCTTGTCGGTACTCTGGTGGTGAGTGCTATCCTTGTCAGTACTTTGGTGGTGAGTGCTATCCTTGTCAGTACTTTGGTTGTGAGTGCTATCCTTGTCGGTACGTTAGTGGTGAGCGGTTTCCTTGTAGGTACTTTGGTGGTGAGCGATATCCCATTGTTACTGATGAGACAGATTAAGGACCGCCCCAGCTGATTTGATCCATGGACCACATTGTCATAGCGTGTTTTGATTGGCTCCTGTAGCCTCGAGACGCCCCCCCCCCTCGAGGTGTTGGACTAATAGAGAAATGACTGGCGCTAGCGGCACCCGTGGCACACGTCATTAANACTTTGGTGGTGAGCGATATCCCATTGTTACTGATGAGACAGATTAAGGACCGCCCCAGCTGATTTGATCCATGGACCACATTGTCATAGCGTGTTTTGATTGGCTCCTGTAGCCTCGAGACGCCCCCCCCCCCTCGAGGTGTTGGACTAATAGAGAAATGACTGGCGCTAGCGGCACCCGTGGCACACGTCATTAATCACGCTGCGCCGCCGCCTCACCGTCATCTTTAAGTCCAAACATTCCCAGCTGTCAGTGTGACCTGATCAAACCTGACGGTGAAATGTTGGATCAAATATAAATATAAGACCACGTGGTTACTAGAGTTGGATACTGGATCTGCCATGTTATCATGGCTGTGACAGTTTGATATTGATATGACAGTTTAACATGGATTTGACAGTTTGAAATGACATGGATCTGACAGTTTAACATACATATGACTGCTTGACATGAATCTGACAGTTTAACATGGATGTGACAGTTTGACATGGATGTGACAGTGAATTTTTTCTGAATCATTACAACCATTTTACAATATTTCGTTTGAGGGCCGCGTGCCCTAAATTCTCTATTTTGTTTTTTGTCATTCGAGCTGTATGAATATGAATATAATTTCAAACTGAGCTGATGCACGGGTGGATGGAGTTGAATCAAACACAAACAGCGACATTTCAGTTTGTGCGTGACATTTTAAGCGGGGTTCTCAATCAGCACAACCATTTTCACAAAATTTGGGGCCCCCGGGCCCCAAACGAAACATTGTAAAAATGGTTGTCATTAGGCCAAATTTTGCTGCAGCTATATCTACAGCTATATCTACAGCTACATCTACAGCTATATCTACAGCTATATCTACAGCTATATCTACAGCTACATCTACAGCTACATCTACAGCTATATCTACAGCTATATCTACAGCTATATCTACAGCTATATCTACAGCTATATCTACAGCTATATCTACAGCTATACCTGCAGCTATATCTACAGCTACATCTACAGCTATATCTACAGCTATATCGAGCGATTTAAAAAAAAAATGAAAACATAAAGCATTAGTATGCTGATCACCGCCAAACATTGGGTTCTGATATTTGTATGCTGATCACCGCCAAACATTGGGTTCTGATATTTGTATGCTGATCACCGCCAAACATTGGGTTCTGATATTTGTATGCTGATCACCGCCAAACATTGGGTTCTGATATTTTGGCCTTATCGCACATTCAGGCACACTAAATTAGTTTTTAAAAATATTTTTTATTAAATGAGCTATAAAAATATGATTTCAAACAGAGCTGCTGCATGGGTGGATCAAACGCTACAATGGGTGGATCAAACGCTACAATGGGTGGATCAAACGCTACAATGGGTGGATCAAACGCTACAATGGGTGGATCAAACGCTACAAGTGTGTGGACTAAATTTTGAAAATCCATGCTTCACACATGGACGGCTGTATTTTGCCTATGGACGGCTGTATTTTGCCTGCTCACATTTCGGAACACTTTCTAATGTATTCGTGTTCGCAGCCTACAAGAAAACAACACAGCGTTGTCCATATAAAAACTACTTTAAAAAAAAAAAAGAAAATAAAACAGCCACAATTTCTTTCTTTCAGAGTCACTGCAACGCGGGCGGGGTTCTCGCTAGTGGCAAATACATGGAAATCAATGCCAGATAATAATCTGACTAATTCAGGGTTAATGTCACACCGGTCTGTGCCATCAAGTCTATACCATCAATTCTGTACCATCAAGTCTATACCATCAAGTCTATACCATCAAGTCTATACCATCAAGTCTATACCATCAAGTCTATACCATCAAGTCTGTACCATCAAGTCTGTACCATCAAGTCTATACCATCAAGTCTATACCATCAAGTCTATACCATCAAGTCTATACCATCAAGTCTATACCATCAAGTCTATACCATCAAGTCTATACCATCAAGTCTATACCATCAAGTCTATACCATCAAGTCTATACCATCAAGTCTATACCATCAAGTCTATACCATCAAGTCTATACCATCAAGTCTATACCATCAAGTCTATACCATCAAGTCTATACCATCAAGTCTATACCATCAAGTCTATACCATCAAGTCTATACCATCAAGTCTATACCATCAAGTCTATACCATCAAGTCTATACCATCAAGTCTATACCATCAAGTCTATACCATCAAGTCTATACCATCAAGTCTATACCATCAAGTCTATACCATCAAGTCTATACCATCAAGTCTATACCATCAAGTCTATACCATCAAGTCTATACCATCAAGTCTATACCATCAAGTCTATACCATCAAGTCTATACCATCAAGTCTATACCATCAAGTCTATACCATCAAGTCTATACCATCAAGTCTATACCATCAAGTCTATACCATCAAGTCTATACCATCAAGTCTATACCATCAAGTCTATACCATCAAGTCTGTACCATCAAGTCTATACCATCAAGTCTATACCATCAAGTCTGTGCCATCAAGTCTATACCATCAAGTCTATACCATCAAGTCTGTACCATCAAGCCTGTACCATCAAGTCTATACCATCAAGTCTATACCATCAAGTCTATACCATCAAGTCTATACCATCAAGTCTATACCATCAAGTCTGTACCATCAAGTCTGTACCATCAAGTCTTTACCATCAAGTCTGTACCATCAAGTCTGTACCATCAAGTCTATACCATCAAGTCTGTACCATCAAGTCTATACCATCAAGTCTGTACCATCAAGTCTGTACCATCAAGTCTGTACCATCAAGTCTATACCATCAAGTCTGTACCATCAAGTCTGTACCATCAAGTCTGTACCATCAAGTCTGTACCATCAAGTCCTCATCAAGTCTGTACCATCAAGTCTGTACCATCAAGTCTATACCATCAAGTCTATACCATCAAGTCTATACCATCAAGTCTGTACCATCAAGTCTGTACCATCAAGTCTGTACCATCAAGTCTGTACCATCAAGTCTGTACCATCAAGTCTGTACCATCAAGTCTGTACCATCAAGTCTGTACCATCAAGTCTGTACCATCAAGTCTATACCATCAAGTCTGTACCATCAAGTCTGTACCATCAAGTCTGTACCATCAAGTCTATACCATCAAGTCTATACCATCAAGTCTATACCATCAAGTCTGTACCATCAAGTCTATACCATCAAGTCTATACCATCAAGTCTATACCATCAAGTCTATACCATCAAGTCTGTACCATCAAGTCTATACCATCAAGTCTGTACCATCAAGTCTATACCATCAAGTCTATACCATCAAGTCTATACCATCAAGTCTGTACCATCAAGTCTATATCATCAAGTCTGTACCATCAAGTCTATACCATCAAGTCTGTACCATCAAGTCTGTACCATCAAGTCTATACCATCAAGTCTGTACCATCAAGTCTATACCATCAAGTCTGTACCATCAAGTCTGCACCATCAAGTCTGTACCATCAAGTCTATACCATCAAGTCTGTACCATCAAGTCTGTACCATCAAGTCTGTACCATCAAGTCTGTACCATCAAGTCCTCATCAAGTCTGTACCATCAAGTATGTACCATCAAGTCTATACCATCAAGTCTATACCATCAAGTCTGTACCATCAAGTCTATACCATCAAGTCTGTACCATCAAGTCTATACCATCAAGTCTGTACCATCAAGTCTATACCATCAAGTCTATACCATCAAGTCTATACCATCAAGTCTATACCATCAAGTCTATACCATCAAGTCTATACCATCAAGTCTATACCATCAAGTCTATACCATCAAGTCTATACCATCAAGTCTATACCATCAAGTCTATACCATCAAGTCTATACCATCAAGTCTATACCATCAAGTCTATACCATCAAGTCTATACCATCAAGTCTATACCATCAAGTCTATACCATCAAGTCTATACCATCAAGTCTATACCATCAAGTCTATACCATCAAGTCTATACCATCAAGTCTATACCATCAAGTCTATACCATCAAGTCTATACCATCAAGTCTATACCATCAAGTCTATACCATCAAGTCTATACCATCAAGTCTATACCATCAAGTCTATACCATCAAGTCTATACCATCAAGTCTATACCATCAAGTCTATACCATCAAGTCTATACCATCAAGTCTATACCATCAAGTCTATACCATCAAGTCTATACCATCAAGTCTATACCATCAAGTCTATACCATCAAGTCTATACCATCAAGTCTATACCATCAAGTCTATACCATCAAGTCTGTACCATCAAGTCTATACCATCAAGTCTATACCATCAAGTCTGTACCATCAAGTCTGTACCATCAAGTCTATACCATCAAGTCTGTACCATCAAGTCTGTACCATCAAGTCTGTACCATCAAGTCTGTACCATCAAGTCCTCATCAAGTCTGTACCATCAAGCCTGTACCATCAAGTCTATACCATCAAGTCTGTACCATCAAGTCTGTACCATCAAGTCTATACCATCAAGTCTGTACCATCAAGTCTGTACCATCAAGTCTGTACCATCAAGTCTATACCATCAAGTCTGTACCATCAAGTCTATACCATCAAGTCTGTACCATCAAGTCTGTACCATCAAGTCTGTACCATCAAGTCTGTACCATCAAGTCTGTACCATCAAGTCTGTACCATCAAGTCTGTACCATCAAGTCTGTACCATCAAGTCTGTACCATAAAGTCTATACCATCAAGTCTATACCATCAAGTCTATACCATCAAGTCTATACCATCAAGTCTGTACCATCAAGTCTGTACCAGGAAATGATCGCGAGAGAAAGAGGAGGGAAAAGAAGTTAGAGAAAAGGAAGAGAGGGGGCGGAAGCGGGAGGTTTGGTGAAGACCTATGACCTTGGGAAATCTCGTTCTAGAAATACCAGGTCACTTAGATAAATCCTGTACACCTTGTTAAAGCTTTGTGTGCACACAGAAAGTCCATCAAATCAAGTGCGGCCACTGGCAGAGATGGAAGCTGGCAAAGTTGAGACATTGCCGGGTCGGCCTCCCGTATTATGAACAGTTGCCGAGATTGATGGCAGGCATGCCCCACGTGCTGCCACGTGTACATGTGTCAAAAGGAGGGTTCACTTTATCTGCGCTGCGCAGGTTTCTCCACAGCCGTATCCATAACGGGGCGTGGAGGGTTGGGGGGTGGGGGGGGGGTGTGGGGGGTGGGGTGATGACCTCCTGAATTACATTCACAAGGATATTGGACATGGGCTGCGATATCAAAACAGCATCTCTTTAACTTTAAATAAAAACACTTAGTGACAATAAACTGAGTTTAAAGCTTTTGAATTTAAAAAAAAAAAGAAATTCTTCTTGATTGCCTCTTCCAACTACAAGCAAGGAGAGATAATCAGTCTTTGTAAAGACTTTATTTAAGCTTTAAAAATACTCCCCCCCCCCCACCCCCTCACCCAAAAAAAAACCCACGCTTTTTAGTAACGACAAATTTTAGGAATCCTTAAAAAATCTATTTGTTTTTACTACTTTGAAAATTTGTTCACTAAATCGAATCTGATTTATTATGTCATAATACTTTTAAGTGAAACCTGTGAATGGCGAACACTGAAATAGCAATGTCGCTGACAATTGCACTAACTGTCCCCTGGCACGTGTTCTTAATACAACCTTCAAATAGCGCACATCCTGCAAGGACAAAGGCGAAATGCGTAACTGTTTTTGAGAGACAAAGTCTGGTTTTTACCAGCGAAGAGCACAAACCATGCCACTTTGGGCAACGCCTTGCCTCAAGTTACACGGACCCTTGGCTGCACTCATCAGTCGGATACGCCTCTGTCTGTTTTTAAACAGGATGAAACAGCATGAAACAATATGAAACAGCATGAAACAATACGAACCAGCATATTACAATATGAAACAGGATGAAGTCAGGGTTGTGGTCAGAAGATGCGCTACGAGGTGGGTAATAAACATTGGATATCGTGTGAACATTTTGACAGGGAACATTTTGACATGGATCATTTTGACAGGGAACATTTTGACATGGATCATTTTGACAGTGAACATTTGACATGGAGCATTTTGAAAGTGAACATTTTGACATGGATCATTTTGACAGGGAACATTTTTACATGGATAATTTTGACAGTGAACATTTTGACATGGAACACTTGACAGGGAACATTTTGACATGGGTCATTTTGACAGGGAACATTTAAACATGCATCATTTTGACAGGGAACATTTGACATGGATCATTTTGACAGGGAACATTTTGACATGGAACATTTTTACATTGAACATTTTGACAATGAACATTTTTACAGTGAACATTTTGACAGTGAACATTTTGACAGTGAACATTTGACAGTGAACATTTTGACAGGGAACATTTTGACAGGGAACATTTTGACAGTTAACATTTTGAAAGTGAACATTTTGACTGGGAACATTTTGACAGTGAACATTTTGACAGTGAACATTTTGACTGTGAACATTTTGACAGTGAACATTTTGACAGTGAACATTTTGACAGTGAACATTTTGACAGGCAACACTTTGACAGGGAACATTTTGACAGGGAACATTTTGACAGGGAACATTTCGACAGGGAACATTTTGACAGTGAACATTTTGACAGTGAACATTTTGACAGTGAACATTTTGACAGGGAACATTTTGACAGTGAACATTTTGACATGGAACATTTTCACATCGAACATTTTGACAGTGAACATTTTGACAGTGAACATTTTGACAGTGAACATTTGACAGTGAACATTTTGACAGGGAACATTTTGACAGTGAACATTTTGACAGTTATCATTTTGAAAGTGAACATTTTGACTGGGAACATTTTGACAGTGAACATTTTGACAGTGAACATTTTGACAGTGAACATTTTGACAGTGAACATTTGGACAGTGAACATTTTGACAGGCAACACTTTGACAGGGAACATTTTGACAGGGAACATTTTGACAGGGAACATTTTGACAGTGAACATTTCGACAGGGAACATTTTGACAGTGAACATTTTGACAGTGAACATTTTTACAGTGAACATTTTGACAGGGAACATTTTGACAGTGAACATTTTGACAGTGAACATTTGACAGTGAACATTTTGACAGTGAACATTTTGACAGTGAACATTTTGACAGGGAACATTTTGACAGGGGACATTTTGACAGGGAACATTTTGACAGGGAAAATTTTGACAGGGAACATTTTGACAGGGAACATTTTGACAGGGAACATTTTGACAGTGAACATTTTGTCAGTGAAATTTTTACAGGGAACGTTTTGACAGCTCATGCTGAGAGCAAGACGATTAAAAATGGTGACACTGCACATACACATATATAGTTATTTTCATAACACATTCGTCATATATGTACACTGCAGTCAAGCAAGTACGCTACCGTCAAAAATTCACACTACAGTCAAACATGTACACTACAGACGAATATATACACTCTGGTCAAACATGTACGCTACAGTCAAACACTTAAACTACAGTCAAACATGTACACTACTTTCAAAAGCATACATGTACATTAGAAGTACGCTTCATGAACATTAGATTACGCTATATATACATTAGATGTACGCTGCATGTACGTAAGATGTACGCTACTTGTACGTTAGATGTAAATAAAATGCACAAAAATTGTTTAAACACAACACAATCTTGCTGTTTATTACATAACTGTTCTGTAGTTGTAAGACATACTTCATCATGTAAATGTAAGCATATTCGGTCTTCTCATTGATTGTTTTCTCCGTCCATATTTCTTTTCTGTCAAATTACTATACATGATCAATAATCTAGCCTCGCCTGCGAATAGCACCATCCCTGCCATTAGCACCGTTTCTGGTTTGGTCCCAAAGGTTTGTGACATTGTTAGGTTTCACTGTATTTTATATGTTACCATGAAAATATTGCATACTATGTCTTTTAACATTAATAAAACATCAAACATTATGTTAACTTATTGGAGTTTTTATTGGGTAAGTTAACAGTAGAAGTGAGAGAATTGGTGTCATAGAGAGGATCAGTGAGTCAGTGTTGTTACAATCACTGGCTGTTGTGTTGTTAGACTCACTGGCTGTTTTGTTGTTGGGAGTCACTGGCTGTTTTGTTGTTAGAATCACTTGCTGTTTTGTTGTTAGAATCACTGGCTGTTTTGTTGTAAGAATCACTTGCTGCTATTTTGTTAGAATGACTGGCTGTTTTGTTGTTAGAATCACTGGCTGTTTTGTTGTAAGAGTCACTGGCTGTTTTTTTGTTGGAATTACTGGCTGTTTTGTTGTTAGAATCACTGGCTGTTATTTTGTTAGAATCAATGGCTGTTTTGTTGTTAGAATCACTGGCTGTTTTGTTGTAAGAATCACTGGCTGTTTTTTTTTGTTGGAATCACTGGCTGTTTTGTTGTAAGAATCACTGGCTGTTTTTTCGTTGGAATCACTGGCTGTTTTGTTGTTAACACAGCAGACTAGTATTATTTTCCATGACCTTTAAAATAAGATAAAAATTTAAATTTTTTTTTTTTTAAATGAGGAAATAATCTATTC
Organism: Lymnaea stagnalis; assembly: GCA_964033795.1. Taxonomy (NCBI): domain Eukaryota; kingdom Metazoa; phylum Mollusca; class Gastropoda; family Lymnaeidae; genus Lymnaea; species Lymnaea stagnalis. The sequence goes on along the minus strand of CAXITT010000002.1, from coordinate 2,509,875 downwards.
TACTAATCTATTTATCTAGAAATAATCTAATAATATAATTCAAAGGATGTGTTTAAAAAATCAGCACCAACGGGGAATTGAAAGTGCAGGTGTTCTAAGAATGTTTAAACAGTACCAACCTCCGCCGCCCCCCCCCCCCACCCAACTCCCAACTCACTCAGGTGAAAATAGATTAAACCATATTCTGTTTTCTCCAGGCGGCAGTTGTCTTCCCCAGGCGGCAGTTTTTAAAAAATCAGCACCCACGGGGAATTGAAAGTGCAGGTGTTCTAAGAATGTTTAAACAGGACCAACCCCCCCCGCCCCCCCCCCCCACCCAACTCCCAACTCACTCAGGTGAAAATAGATTAAACCATATTCTGTTTTCTCCAGGCGGCAGTTGTCTTCCCCAGGCGGCAGTTGTCTTCCCTTATGTCGGGATCACTCTTAATTTGAGAGCCTGGTGTGCTCTATTTTATTAGCTCCCCTTTCTACACTCTGCCGTAGGGGGAATAACCTGGGTTTGATCACAACTCTGACGTCTGAGGGGTACTGTTTATACGCATTTAATAAGGTGACCTTCCAGTGGTCCTCAAGTTGGTTCGCGTTTACGAGGATAATTAACTCATTAAACCGTTGTATTTCAGACTTCATTTAGTCATTATCTTCAAAGTCAGTATTTTGAAAGTCATTATCTTCTAAGTCAGTATCTTCAAAATCATTATCTTCAAAGTCAGTATTATCAAAGTCAGTATCTTCAAAGTCATTTTTATGAAACTCCGTAAGTTCAAAGTAATTATATTCATGGTCATTATCTTTAAAGTCATTATTTTCAAAGTCATTACTTTGCAAAGTCATTATTTTCAAAGTCACTATTTTTAAAGTCAATATCTTCAAAGTCTGTTCACTTGTCTCTGCATATTTGAAATTCTTGTTGCCTCTATCATACAAACATCAAGTTCCTTATTTTCTCGATTATAAACATTTATAAAGTACGATTTATACATAAACATTAACTCATAACAAATTTTTGCAATTCTTTTCCTAACAAATTACATGACACCATTTGTAGGGCAGGGGGTAGGGGGAGAACTGTTTTACCAGTGCATTTTAGTCATGTTCTGAGAAGTATGACAAGATAAGTAACATTCATGTCACATTTTATGTAAACTTGATGCAACCTTTATGTAACATTTGTGACACATTTATGTAACCTTGATGTAACCTTAATGTAACATTAATGTAACCTTGATGTACGTAGTATGCACATTTGTAACACAAGGAACATGCACATTACATCTAAAAAAAAAATATGATTGAACAAAGTTGTAGTTCTCTATAAACTTATATATATCGAGGGTGCCAATTATAAAACATTCCTTCATTATAAAAATCCGTGCAACTAAAGGAATCAGTGGCTGATGCACCTGATGCACCTGATGCACCTGATGCACCTGATGCACCTGATGCACCTGATGCACCTGATGTACCTGATGTACCTGATGCACCTGATGCACCTGGTGCACCTGGTGCACCTGATGCACCTGACGCACTGGATAAATCCTCAAGAGCTGAACATTATTTTTGTTCCATGATACAGCTACGTGTAAGTGAGGATCATTCGAAGTAGATCGCGTTCGTATCACTAGAGTCATTTGTTCATGAGTCGATGATGACATTCAGGAAGTGCCACTGCTACCAACAAAGGCCGGCATCACCGACAGCAACATTAACTACCAGCATTGACGACACCAAAGTGACTGACACCATTATGACTGACAATAACATGACTGACACCATTATGACTGACAATAACATGACTGACACCAACATGACTGACACCATTATGCCTGACAATAACATGACTGACACCATTATGACTGACAATAACATGACTGACACCAACATGACTGACACCAACATGACTGACACCAACACGACTGACATCATTATGACTGACACCATTATGACGGACACCAAAATGACTGACACCATTATGGCTGACACCAAAATGACTGACACCATTATGGCTGACACCAAAATGACTGACAATAACATGACTGACACCATTCTGACTAATAATAACATGACTGACACCAACATGACTGACACCCTTATGACTGACAATAACATGACTGACACCATTGCTCATTGCACTTTCATTCATGCTATCATCATGTTATTCTTCTGCGTTGCACTCTTATCCAGCATCTTTCTTCTACTGGATAGAAGCATGACATTCTCTTTACTTTATTGGATTCTCGCTAACCACTTTTTGGGCAGCATTTCTGAATTGTCCGATACCACTTGTGTGTATGTAACATGACCATTGACCAGTGGTCTAAAAGTTCTAGCCATGCCATTGGCTTGGTATTGACCTGTCATCTTTCATCTCAATGATTGCAGTTGCCAATTCAACAGTGTGCCCGTCTACGTAATTGTATTCATTGAATATTATGTCTTGGTCTTGTTCCATCGGGGATTCTTCTAAGACATGGGTAAGCAGCAAATGTCTCAGTGATACAATATTTCTTGGCCATTGACATAGGCCAGGTGTAAGTTTAATTTTCCTTTGCTTCTCAACATAGTCGATGCAGTATGATGCGGATGTGTTGTTTAGATGTTTTCCCTCTCTCACATCCGTTTCTTTGTCGTCTGTTATTCGACGATGTTCTTCAATTTTTCCGATTATAACTTTGTCTTGTGTTTTGTTGATTATAATCTTTTGTACTTTCCTGATTGTACAGATTATGATTTCTTTCCCACACATCCAGCAGTGACCTCTTTCTCACACATTCAAGAGTGACCTTGTTTCATCACATCCAGCAGTGACCCTCTTTCGAACACATCCAGCATTGACCTTGTTTCCCACACATCCATCAGTGACCTTCTTTCCCACACGTCAACAAGTGACCTTTTTTCATAGTGAAACTATAGATTCTTTCACTTGCCAGATCGAGGACCTTGCATCTATTCTACATCTGCACTACTAAAAGGCAAAGCCCTCACTGACTGACTGACTCACTGACTGACTGACTCACTGACTGACTGACTCACTGACTGACTGACTCACTGACTGACTGACTCACTGACTGACTGACTCACTGACTGACTGACTCACTGACTGACTGACTCACTCACTCATTCTTCAACTTCCCCTGGAGATAGAAGCCTGAAATTTGGCAGGCTTACTCCTTACGGCTTATTTACAAAAGTTAAGCAGGTTTCATTTTGAAACTCTATACCGTTTGTGGCCGGAGCCCTAATTTCATTTTTTCCTATATGAGCTATATAAATAAAACGATAGACCAAAACTGCTAGATGAATAGCTGGATCTTGACCAAACTGATTATACATACATTTGATTATCCATTCTCAAATACCGAAGGGTACTTAGCACATAATATCAATCCCTCTGGGGCCGGGGGCCCATTTCATTTTTCCTTATATAAGCCTTATAAATATCAATATGCTTAGGACTCCTACATGAATAGATGGATCTTGACCAAACTTAGTACACATACTCTTGATTATCCATATTCAAATAACGAATGGTAATGAATTCATAATATCCATACGTATGGAGCTGGGGGCCCCATTTAATTTTTTCTTATATGAGCTTTATTCTCCAGCTTTCTCTGTAAATAAAAGCCTTAAATTTAGCAGGCGTATTCCTTACAGCTAACTTACAAAAGTTAAACAGGTTCCATTTTGAAACTCTACCCAGAACGGTCACAACCGGGGGCCCAGAATTTTGATTTATTTTTTTCTTATATGATCTATATAAATAAAATTAACAACAAATACTGCTACAGGAGTATCTGTATCTGGACCAAACTTAATTTACATACATTTGATTATCCATATTGAAATACCAAAGGGCTCTTAACACATAATATCCATCTTCTGAAGCCAGGGGCCCCTTTTCATTGTTCCTTATTTAAGCTAAATAAATAGCAATAGGCTTAATACTACTACATGAATAGATGGATCTTGACCAAACTTATGACACTTACTCTTGATTATCCATATTAAAAAAAACGAAGGGTACTGAACTCATAATATCCATAGCTCTGGGGCAGGTGCCCCATTTCATTTTTTCTAATATAAGCTATATAAATATCAATAGGGTTAGACAACACCATAGGTTCTATGTGATTAGGTGGATCTAAGCAATACCCTTCCTAGTCTGTTTTATATCCAATCCATTCAAGGCCAATCTTGAATTTTCTAGAAACTTCGATAGTTTAAAAAAGCTATGTCTATATGGTCAGTCAACTGATGCTAATGGTCAGTCAACTGATGTCCTTTTGCAGTCAACCGATGCCCTTAGCCAGTACATGAGTGAATCAAAGTATGGGTACCCTGAAAACCTTGTTTTGCTGCCCTCTCGGACACTAATTTTCCATTAAATGCAATTTGTATTTCTCTTTTTAGAGTTAGGGTTAGGGTTAAGGTTAGGGTTAGGGTTAAGGTTAGGGTTGCCAGTTAACCGAGGCCCGTAGCCAGTCAACCGAGGCCGATGGCAGAGTTGCGTTCTCTCCCCTGTCCTGTATACAATATATACCAATGATATTCTGAGCCCAAGCAACACCAATACAATCATAAAATTTGCTGATCATACCACCAACGTTGGCTTAATTTCTGAGGGAGAAGGCGTACACCGCAACATAATTACAAGCTTTAGCAATTGGTGCGATCAAAATGTTCTTCAGTTGAATGTCTCAAAAAGAAAGAAATGGTTGTTGCTTTCCGGAATGGCAATCACCAAATTGCAGATCTCACGATAGATCATCACAGTATAAAGTATAGAGCAAGTAGAGACATATCAGTGCCTAGTTGTCACAGTATATGGCAAGTAGAGACATATCAGTGCCTAGTTTCACAGTATAGAGCAAGTAGAGACATGTAAGTGCCTAGTTATCACAGTATAGAGCAAGTAGAGACACATAAGTGCCTAGTTGTCACAGTATAGAGCAAGTAGAGACATATCAGTGCCTATTTATCACAGTATAAAGCACGTAGAGACACATAAGTGCCTAGTTGTCACAGTATAGAGCAAGTAGAGACATATAAATGCCTAGTTGTCACAGTATACTGCAAGTAGAGACATATAAGTACTTAGATGTCATAGTAAAGAGCAAGTAGAGACACATAATTGCCTAGGTGTCACCACAATATGACATGATATGAACACTGCCAAATTGTGTATTAAAAATTGTACAATTTTGGCGTAAACGCACAAGTTATTAACTTATTCTACAGTGCAACAATTGGAAGCCTACTTAATTTCAATTCAACCTGCTGGTGTGGGAATTAATCGTCTGATATCAAAATCGCTTAAATAGACTTATCAAGATAGTTAGAAACATCACATAAACTAAGCAACCTTCACTTGAAGAACTATTTGAAGATAAATGTTATTGTAAAACTTGTTACAAAATGTGGATAAAATATATCTCACCCACTTCATCTTAGATACATAAGACCACACCCCACCCATTTCATCACAGATACCTAAGATCATATACCACCCACTTCAACACAGATACCTAAGATCACATCCCACCCACTTCATCACTTATACCTAAGATCGTATACCACGCACTTCATCACAGATACCTAAGATCACATCCCACCCACTTCATCACATAAACCTAAGATCGTATACCGCGCACTTCATCCCAGATACCTAAGATCACATCCCACCCACTTCATCACATATACCTAAGATCACATCCCACCCACTTCATCACAGATACCTAAGATCATATACCACCCACTTCAACACAGATACCTAAGATCACATCCCACCCACTTCATCACTTATACCTAAGATCGTATACCACGCACTTCATCACAGATACCTAAGATCACATCCCACCCACTTCATCACATATACCTAAGATCACATCCCACCCACTTCATCACAGATACCTAAGATCACATCCCACCCACTTCATCACATAAACCTAAGATCGTATACCACGCACTTCATCCCAGATACCTAAGATCACATCCCACCCACTTCATCACTTATACCTAAGATCGTATACCACGCACTTCATCACAGATACCTAAGATCACATCCCACCCACTTCATCACATAAACCTAAGATCGTATACCACGCACTTCATCACAGATACCTAAGATCACATCCCACCCACTTCATCACAGATACCTAAGATCACATCCCACCCACTTCATCACATATACCTAAGATCGTATACCGCGCACTTCATCCCAGATACCTAAGATCACATCCCACCCACTTCATCACTTATACCTAAGATCGTATACCACGCACTTCATCACAGATACCTAAGATCACATCCCACCCATTTCATTACAGATACCTAAGATCACATCCCACCCACTTAATCACATATAACTAAGATCACATACCACCCAAATCATCACATATACCTAAGATCGCATCCCAAGCATTTCATCACAGATACCTAAGATCAGCTCGATCAGGGCAAATTCTTCTTTTAAAGATAGGACCGAAAGATTTAAAAATTAAGTCTGTAAGTGTTTATCTGTGGTTACCAAATCTGTTGTCACTAAAGGAGTTCATTGATGGTTCATTTCTACTCTGGAGAAATACTATAGCAGTTGACATGTGTTTAAATTGTTATAATTGTAAAATGTTGTCTTGGTTAAAATATTTATGTACCCGGTATTTATTGCTGAAAATAAATATGTACAATGACATAAAAAAACACATTTCCATTTATTTGGATTAATACAGAATCTATCTTGTGTTATCTTATGTTAACTGATCTTATCTTTTGTATCTTCATTTCAGATCCAAACTCTTCCACACCATTATAGAGCCCCCCCCCCCACCTCTTATAGGAACATCCTCCCTCCCCCATAGACGTCATCAAAGCCCAAATGACGCCAATTTTAATCAAAGCTTCCAGCAAAGAGATTGAAGTGACACATTTCAATTGATATCCGATGTGTTGTGGAGAAAGGGGTTTGGAAGGGGGTCATTACTGTAAAGCCTGGGATGAGAGACGTGTCAGTACAAGGTCAATGGATATGGACTCCGGTATGTTCCGGATGTATTTGGGAGATAAAAACAATTTTGACATGAGTGTTTATTGAATTGTTATTTACTTTTCATAACCAGCATTGCCTGGTGTCAAAGGTCATGCCTCTAACGTTGACCCGGAAGTGAAGGCAGTTTTGCGGCTGTGTGTTGAATGATATTACTTTGATGAGATGGAGCGTCATGAGTGCAATGTGTGTGTTTGAATGTGTGTGTCAATGTGTGTGTCAATGTGTGTGAGATTATATGTGTGACTTTGTGTGTTTGATTATGTGTGTGCGAATGTGTGTGTGTCTGTTTGAGTATATGTGTGTGTTAGTGTGTGTGGGTGAGTGGGATTGAGTTTGAGTATATATGTATGTTGGTGTGTGTGGGTGAGTGGGCTTGAGTTTGTGTGTGTGTTAGTTTGAGTGTGTACGTATGTTTGTGTTAGTGTTTAAGTTAGACGCATCGAAGAGGCTGATGTCTGCATTCGTGCTATCACGCATGGACTATTGCAATGCTCTTATGGTGGGTCTTCCAGCAACGCTCCAGGATAAAATTCAAAAAGCACAGAACAATGTGGCTTACATTGTTCTTCGAAAACGCTAATTCGGCCATGCTAAAACACTTCTGAGAGAGTTGCACTGGCTGCCTGTACGGGCTAGAGAGTTGCACTGGCTGCCTGTACGGGCTAGAGAGTTGCACTGGCTGCCTGTACGGGCTAGAGAGTTGCACTGGCTGCCTGTACGGGCTACCATAGCGTACAAACTTGCAGCTTTGTGCTACCGCCGCTTGCATGGCCTGGCACCGTCCTATCTCACAGCGCTACTGACGCCTTATGTACCCACTAGACAACTCCGCTCATCCGAAAGTGGCAAAATCTTGATACCACGTGATCGCCTTGAGATTTATGAGGGGCGCACTTTCGCATTTGCTGGTCCAACAATTTGGAACACCCTTCCTATTGCTCTCAGAAACAGCCAGACACTGGAGTCTTTCAAAACTGATTTGAAGACTTATCTAATCTATTTCGCAAACACCTGCTGAGGTGATGTTGTCTATCTAGCTATTGTCTTGTAGATGTATATTGGCCTGTGTTGTTTTTGGTTGCAAGGTATGAACGACTTAGAATGGGTGTTCTCATATGTAGTTTTTGTAATGTTGTGTTATGTACATCAATGTGGTGTGTACCGCGCTACGAAGCTTTAGGGATAAAGCGTAACTTTCAAATAATCTTTATAGTTATTATTATTTGTGTGTGAGTGAGTGTGTGACTGTGTGTACTGATGTGTTTTTGTTCTGGTTCTCTGACTATGCTAAAGAGATTAACCAATAAAATTGCATCCCTAACAAGTAGAGAGAAGAGTCAGGTGACATCTGTCATGGGGAGATTTTATATTATGTTTGGGGATCTCATACAGTGACAGGATCTCATAGAAGGACGGGATCTCATACAGAGACGGGATCACATAGAGACACATGATCTCATACAGAGACGGGATCTCATAGAGACACAAGATCTCATACAGAGACGGGATCTCATAGAGACACATGATCTCATACAGAGACGGGATTTCATAGAGAGACGGGATCTCATACAGAGATGGGATCTCATAGAGAGACGGGATCTCATAGAGACACAAGATCTCATACAGAGACGGGATCTCATAGAGAGACGGGATCTCATACAGAGATGGGATCTCATAGAGAGACGGGATCTCATAGAGACACCAGATCTCATACAGAGACGGCATCTCATAGAGACACATGATCTCATACAGAGACGGGATCTCATACAAAGGCAAGATCTCATAGAGAGACGGGATCTTATACAGAGATGGGATCTCATAGAGAGACGGGATCTCATAGAGACACAAGATCTCATACAGAGACGGGATCTCATAGAGACACAAGATCTCATACAGAGACGGGATCTCATAGAAACACATGATCTCATACAGAGACGGGATTTCATAGAGACACATGATCTGATACAGAGATGGGATCTCATAGAGAGACGGGATCTCATAGAGACACAAGATCTCATACAGAGATGGGATCTCATAGAGAGACGGGATCTCATACAGAGAAGGGATCTCATAGAGAGACGGGATCTCATAGAGACACAAGATCTCATACAGAGACGGGATCTCATAGAGACACATGATCTCATACATAGACGGGATCTCATACAAAGGCAAGATCTCATAGAGAGACGGGATCTCATAGAGACACAAGATCTCATAGAGAAACGGGATCTCATAGAGACACATGATCTCATACAGAGACCGGATCTCATTCAGTGGCAAGATCTCATAGAGAGACGGGATCTCATAGAGAAACAAGATCTCATACAGAGACGGGATCTCATAGAGACACATGATCTCATACAAAGACGGGATTTCATACAGAGGCAAGATCTCAAAGAGAGACGGGATCTCATATGGACACAAGATCTCATACAGAGACGGGAGCTCATAGAGACACAAGATCTCATACAGAGATGGGATCACATAGAGACACAAGATCTCATACAGAGACGGGATCTCATAGAGACACAAGATCTCATACAGAGACGGGATCTCATAGAGACACATGATCTCATACAAAGTCGGGATCTCATACAAAGGCAAGATCTCATAGAGAGACGGGATCTCATAGAGACACAAGATCTCATAGAGAGACGGGATCTCATAGAGAGACAAGATCTCATACAGAAACGGATCACATAGAGACACAAGATCTCATACAGAGACGGGATCTCATAGAGACACAAGATCTCATACAAAGACGGGATCTCATAGAGACACAAGATCTCATACAGAGACGGCATCTCATGGAGGAACATGATCTCATACAGAGACGTGATCTCATAGAGACACATGATCTCATACAAAGTCGGGATCTCATAGAGACACATGATCTCATACAGAGACGGGATTTCATAGAGACACATGATCTCATACAGAAACGGGATCTCATACAGAGACGGGATCTCATAGAGACACAGAATGGGGATTTTTTTAAATAATGTGATCGAATAGAGAAGTGGGATGTCGTGGCAAGTTTGTCTGATTTAGAGTAATGACGTGTCATGACCTCCTCAGTCAAGTTTGTCTGATTTAGAGTAATGACGTGTCATGACCTCCCCAGCCAAGTTTGTCTGATTTAGAGTAATGACGTGTCATGACCTCCTCAGCCAAGTTTGTCTGATTTAGAGTAATGACGTGTCATGACCTCCTCAGCCAAGTTTGTCTGATTTAGAGTCATGACGTGTCATGACCTCCTCAGCCAAGTTTGTCTGATTTAGAGTGATGACGTGTCATGACCTCCTCAGTCAAGTTTGTCTGATTTAGAGTGATGACGTGTCATGACCTCCTCAGCCAAGTTTGTCTGATTTAGAGTGATGACGTGTCATGACCCCCTCAGCCAATTTTGTCTCATTTAGAGTGATGACGTGTCATGACCTCCTCAGCCAAATTTGTCTGATTTAGAGTAATGACGTGTCATGACCTCCTCAGCCAAGTTTGTCTGATTTAGAGTCATGACGTGTCATGACCTCCTCAGTCAAGTTTGTCTGATTTAGAGTGATGACGTGTTATGACCTCCACAGCAAAGTTTGTCTGATTTAGAGTGATGACGTGTCATGACGTCCTCAGCCAAGTTTGTCTGATTCAGAGTGATGACGTGTCATGAACTCCTCAGTCAAGTGTCTGATTTAGAGTGATGACGGGTCATGACCCCCTCAGCCAAGTTTGTCTGATTTAGAGTAATGACGTGTCATGACCCCCTCAGCCAAATTTGTCTGATTTAGAGTGATGACGTGTCATGACCTCCTCAGTCAAGTTTGTCTGATTTAGAGTGATGACGTGTCATGACCTCCTCAGTCAAGTTTGTCTGATTTAGAGTGATGACGGGTCATGACCTCCTCAGTCAAGTTTGTCTGATTTAGAGTAATGACGTGTCATGACCCCCTCAGCTAAGTATGTCTGATTTAGGGTGATGACGTGTCATGACCTGCTCAGCCAAGTTTGTCTGATTTAGAGTGATGACGTGTCATGACGTCCTTAGTCCAGTTTGTCTGATTTAGAGTGATGACGTGTCATGACCTCCTCAGCCAAGTTTGTCTGATTTAGAGTCATGACGTGCCATGACCTCCTCAGCCAAGTTTTTCTTATTTAGAGTTATGACGTGTCATGACCCCCTCAGCCAATTTTGTCTGATTTAGAGTGTTGACGTGTCACGACCCCCTCAGCCAAGTTTGTCTGATTTAGAGTGATGACGTGTCATGAACTCCTCAGCCAAGTTTGTCTAATTTAGAGTGATGACGTTTCATGACCTCCTCAGCCAAGTTTGTCTGATTTAGAGTGATGACGTGTCATGAACACCTCAGCCAAGTTTGTCTAATTTAGAGTGATGACGTGTCATGACCTCCTCAGCCAAGTTTGTCTGATTTAGAGTGATGACGTGTCATGACCTCCTCAGCCAAGTTTGTCTGATTTAGAGTGATGACGTGTCATGATCTCCTCAGCCAAGTTTGTCTGATTTAGAGTGATGACGTGTCATGACCTCCTCAGCAAAGTTTGTCTGATTTAGAGTAATGACGTATCATGACCTCCTCAGCCAAGTTTGTCTGATTTAGAGTGATGACGTGTCATGACCTCCTCAGCCAAGTTTGTCTGATTTAGAGTGATGACGTGTCATGACCTCCTCAGCCAAGTTTGTCTGATTTAGAGTGATGACGTGTCATGACCTCCTCAGCCAAGTTTGTCTGATTTAGAGTGATGACGTGTCATGACCTCCTCAGTCAAGTTTGTCTGATTTAGAGTGATGACATGTCATGACCTCCTCAGTCAAGTTTGTCTGATTTAGAGTGATGACGTGTCATGACCTCCTCAGCCAAGTTTGTCTGATTTAGAGTGATGACGTGTCATGACCTCCTCAGTCAAGTTTGTCTGATTTAGAGAGATGACGTGTCATGACCTCCTTAGCAAAGTTTGTCTGATTTAGAGTAATGACGTATCATGACCTCCTCAGCCAAGTTTGTCTGATTTAGAGAGATGACGTGTCATGACCTCCTCAGTCAAGTTTGTCTGATTTAGAGTGATGACGTGTCATGACCTCCTCAGCCAAGTTTGTCTGATTTAGAGTGATGACGTGTCATGACCTCCTCAGCCAAGTTTGTCAGACTTAGAGTAATGACGTGTCATGACCTCCTCAGCCAAGTTTTTCTGATTTAGAGTGATGACGTGTCATGACGTCCTCAGCCAAGTTTGTCTGATTTAAAGTGATGACGTGTCATGACCTCCTCAGTCAAGTTTGTCTGATTTAGAGTGATGACGTGTCATGACCTTCTCAGCCAAGTTTGTCTGATTTAGAGTAATGACGTGTCATGACCTCCTCAGTCAAGTTTGTCTGATTTAGAGTAATGATGTGTCATGACCTCCTCAGCCAAGTTTGTCTGATTTAGAGTAATGATGTGTCATGACCTCCTCAGTCAAGTTTGTCTGATTTAGAGTAATGACGTGTCATGACCTCCTCAGCCAAGTTTGTCTGATTTAGAGTAATGACGTGTCCATTGATGCCTAATGTGAGGATAACGCCCGGATTACATCTCAACCGATTCACTTTAGTTGAGATAGATTTGATAGTTGTGATACTTGTGATACTTGTGATAGATGTGATAGTTGTGATAGATGTGATAATTGTTATAGATTTGATAGTTGTGATAGATGTGATAGTTGTGATAGATGTGACACTTGTGATTGATATGATAGTTTTGATTAATGTGATAGTTGTGATAGATTTGTAATTCATATCATATTTGTGATAGATTTAATATTTATGATAGATGTGATAGTTGTGATTAATGTGATAGTTGTGATTAATGTGATTGTTGTGATAGATTTGATAGTTGTGATAGTTGTGATAGATTTGATAGTTGCGGTAGATGTGATAGTTGTTATAGATGTGATAGTGGTGATTAATGTGGTAGCTGTGATAGATTTGATAGTTGTGATAGTTGTGATAGATTTGATAGTTGCGGTAGATGTGATAGTTGTGATAGATGTGATAGTTGTGATTAATGTGATAGCTGTGATAGATTTGATAGTTGTGATAGGTGTGATAAGTCAGATGGAAAGTGATTTTAGCCTCAATTACGTTTTTTCACGAAGTATAACATGTCAAATGAATTATATCGAAATTTAAGAAAAGGAATATATTGTCGATGTAACCAGATCTGTTAATGTCCAAACAGAAAGATTAAGTGTATGATTTAATCAAATCCATTAGTTGCTCAAAGACAATCGAACAACAGCTGTTCTCTCCCTTGATAAAGTGAACTATTCTTAGCTCTCTCCCTTTACTTTACAAACTGAACCATTCCAGACTGTGTCAGTGTGGTGCATGGAGAGATTTATCAGCCGCCATTACTACACTTCGACAACCGGAAATGTTCTGTCACTAACACGTGCTTGACAAACTAAAGCTTCTCGTTGGTTGGCCATGGTCCACAGTAATGGAAGACCTTGGTCCACAGTAATGGAAGACCTTGGTGTGATTAACCCCCCCCCAATGCCCTCAATGAGGTGTAAGTCCAACTTTACCTCACGGCAGGGGGAGATGCCACAATCAATTACCAATGGAATCTCTGGGCACTCCACGTGAGACAGTCACGTGGTAGTAAGACAGTCACGTGGTAGTGAGACACTCACGTAGTAGTGAGACAGTCACGTGGTAGTGAGACAGTCACGTGGTAGTGAGACAGTCACGTGGTAGTGAGACAGTCACGTGGTAGTGAGACAGTCACATGGTAGTGAGACAGTCACGTGGTAGTTAGACCGTCACGTGGTAGTGATACAGTCACGTGGTAGTGAGACAGTCACGTAGTAGTGAGACCGTCATGTGGTAGTGAGACAGTCACGTGGTAGTGAGACAGTCACGTGGTAGTGAGACAGTCACGTGGTAGTGAGACAGTCACGTGGTAGTGAGACAGTCACGTGGTAGTGAGACAGTCACGTGGTCAATTCCAGACGATTATAAGATGCGGTGATGGTTTGAATTTTTTTGGTAGGGAGGTCATCTCCTTAAATATGTCAGCAGGTCTACTGTCATGGTAGGTCATCTCCTTAAATATGTCAGCAGGTCTACTGTCATGGTAGGTCATCTCCTTAAATATGTCAGCAGGTCTACTGTCATGGTAGGTCATCTCCTTAAATAGGTCAGCAGGTCTACTGTCATGGCAGGTCATCTCCTTAAATAGGTCAGCAGGTCTACTGTCATTGCAGGTCATCTCCTTAAATAGGTCAGCAGGTATACTGTCATGGCAGTTCATCTCCTTAAATAGGTCAGCAGGTCTACTGTCATTGCAGGTCATCTCCTTAAATAGGTCAGCGGGTCTACTGTCATGGCAGTTCATCTCCTTAAATAGGTCAGCAGGTCTACTGTCATGGCAGGTTATCTCCTTAAATAGGTCAGCGGGTCTACTTTCATGGCAGGTCATCTCCTTAAATAGGTCAGCAGGTCTACTGTCATGGCAGGTCATCTCCTTAAATACGAAAGCAGGTCTACTGTCATGGAAGGTCATCACCTTAAATAGGAAAGCAGGTCTACTGTCATGGCAGGCCATCTCCTGACAAGGAAAGCAGGTCTACTGTCATGACAGGCCATCTCCTTAAATAGGAAAGCAGGTCTACTGTCACGGCAGGTCGTCTCCTGACAAGGAAAGCAGATCTACTTTCATGACAGGCCATCTCCTGACAAGGAAAGCAGGTTTCCTGTTCGGCCAGACTTCTTTCTATGCTTCGATAAAAGCTACATCTGTCCTTGACATGGTGCTCTACGGAGTACACATATTTTAATGTACAATTTTAATGTAAAAAAAAAAAAAAAAAAAAAAAAAAGAGAAATTTTCTCCAAAATGAATCACTGCCAATAATTCTATAACTTTATGAAAACATAGTGGTACTATTTAGGACAAGCCCAAGACTACAATCGTATTACTGGGTACACAATAAGAGTAAATGATAACTTGCACACAATAACAGTATGTGATAATCTGCAAACAACAACAGTATATGATAAATTATAAACAATAACAGTATGTGATAACTTGTACATGATAAGAATATCAAAATAATTTTCCCAAAATACTATTTGCAAATTACTTGTCTCAAATATCGATACTTGTACATCGATAGAACAGAATCCTTTCCCTTTAATCGAGAAAGGGAAGTAACTAACAAACATGTCAGTCCAGTAAACGAGTGGTCCCTCTCAGCATTCCCCCCCCCCCCACCTAGTTTTCTCCCTTCTCCCTTATTTAATTTAAGGGATCTCAAGCAAACACAGATAGCTTCTAAAGTTTTATCGATACTCTTCATCATAGCTGATTATTTCTTTGGAACTTAAGTTATGTCCCATGGACAACGGGATATGACGTCATTGAAACGCATTAAACAATGCATAAATATCGATCCGAATGACGGCATGATTGAGTGATCATTGACTGAAACATTTGGTAACTCAAAACACGACCAAGACTACCTGGGGGGGGGGTGGCATCTCTGTGAGGTTCTTTCAATGGAGAGGTTGTGGGTCTCACACCGGACAATGGTGGGTCTCTTACCGGACAATGGTGGGTCTTATACTGGACAATGGTGTGTCTCCTACCGGAAAATGGTGGGTCTCATACCGGACAATGGTGGGTCTCTTACCGGATAATGGTGGGTCTCACACCGGACAATGGTGGGTCTCTTACCGGACAATTGTGGGTCTCACACCGGACAATGGTGGGTCTCTTACCGGACAATGGTGGGTCTCTTACCGGATAATGGTGGGTCTCACACCGCACAATGGTGGGTCTCACACCGGACAATGGTGGGTCTCACACCGGACAATGGTGGGTCTCATACCGGACCATGGTGGGTCTCTTACCGAACAACAGTGGGTCTCATACCGGACAATGGTGGATCTCAGACCGGACAGTGGTGGGTCTCATACTGGACAATGGTGGGTCTCAGACCGGACATTTTTGGGTCTCATACTGGACAATGGTGGGTCTCAGACTGGACAACGGAAGGGTCTCAGACCGGACAGTGGTGGGTCTCAGACCGGACAATGGTGGGTCTCAGACCGGACAATGGTAGGTCTCAGACCGGACAATGGTAGGTCTAAGACGGACAATGGTGGGTCTCATACCGGACAATGGTGGATCTTATACTGGATAATTGTGGTTCTTATACTGGATAATGGTGGGTCTCATACCGGACAATGGTGGATCTTATACTGAATAATTGTGGTTCTTATACTTGAAAATGGTTTGTCTCATACCGGACAATGGTGGGTCTCATAGCGGACAAGTATGGGTCTTATACTGGACAATTGTGGGTCTTATACTGGATAATTGTGGGTCTTATACTGGATAATTGTGTGTCTTATACTGGATAATTGTGGGTCTTATACTGGGCAATTGCTGTTCTTTTACTGGATAAGTTATAGGTCTTATACTGGTCACGTAATGGGTTATATAGTGGACCAGGTGAGTGTCATCTTGCTACAGTGGTGTTGGCTATCCGTCAGTCAGCACCTCGTAAAGGTCATCTATTTGTCAGTCGGCACGCCCTTGATTTCACCATCACAACCGCCCCCACCGGTCTGGATCAAATCTCCTCAACAAAAGATAAACACGCCGTCCACCAAGTGAACACAAGAAATGTCCCGACTTAACAACAACTGCCAATCTTTGTGCGGGCCCCACTACCCGGCACTACAGCCATTATCAGGGACCACCAGGACGCTTTGTTCAGCTGGGGGGCCTCCTGCTTCAGCCATTGTTTCCCGTCGGCAGCCATGGTAACAGGCTGTGCAACCTGGCATATTTCAAACGGCCCCAGTTCATTTGTTCTCATAACTGCTGGCCAGCTAGCGAACGCCCGTGTTTGATAAGTTCAGTTCCCGCATAAAGCACATAAGTCTTCATCTTGTGAGTTAACTTCAAGTCTTTGGTTACAAATATAAATATATTAATCTTTGTCTCGGGGAATGTCGAAAAATGTTTCCGTAATTTCGTTGCTAATTTCGTCCCTTTGTCTCGACACTGATCGATAACCCTTGTGGTTTGCAGCTCGACAAACCATGCATTGCGCTATTAATTTTCTTTGTAAACAAATTTGGAAGAAAAAAAAAATTCTATTGGTTGCGCCCTTTTGATAAATTATTCTTGACCACTTCCCACTGCTTTTTTGCCTCTTATCATTCGTGCAGTATTTCATAGAATTAAACGGTTAAGGTAATGGGGTATGGGGGGGGGGGGGGGTCCGGGACGGGGGGGGTGGGTAGGGTGGGGGAAGGGGGTTATATTCCCTTTNGTCTTTGTTGACATGAAGACTTCTTGTCTTTGTTGACATGAAGACTTCTTGTCTTTGTTGACATGAAGACTTCTTGTCTTTGTTGACATGAAGACTTCTTGTCTTTGTTGACATGAAGACTTCTTGTCTTTGTTGACATGAAGACTTCTTGTCTTTGTTGACATGAAGACTTCTTGTCTTTGTTGACATGAAGACTTCTTGTCTTTGTTGACATGAAGACTTCTTGTCTTTGTTGACATGAAGACTTCTTGTCTTTGTTGACATGAAGACTTCTTGTCTTTGTTGACATGAAGACTTCTTGTTTTTGTTGACACCAAGATGGCGTGCCTTTGTTGACATCCAGATTGGGTGTCTTTGTGTACATCACAATGGCGGTTCTTTGTTGACATAAAGATTTTGTGTTTTTGGTGAGGAGTTCAAAAAGAGCAATGACTTCATTAACGGCGACTTCCGCCAGTCCCCACATCTACCATATTTCCTGTTTCTCTTTCCGGACCAATCAAGTTCCGAGGTTAGCATGTCAATGGGAAGGTGTGCTTGTGATGGTGTGTGTGTGGGGGTTGGGGGAAGAGAGGGGGGAGCCGGAGCCGGGATAACTGAAGGCATTGTTGATCGTGAATTGCAATTAGCGGTACACAGATTATTAACATTTACAATCTTAGCAAAAATGACAAACTCCTGTCTCTGGAGCGATCCGACACAACGCTGCCTCTGGATCGATGCAGCACTTACAGAGAACCTCTGTTTAAGGGCCACCACTCGTGGGCCATGCACGGTGTTAACAACCAAATCTGCTGTTGCCAAGAACGGGAATTAGCGTCAGTTAGAGAAGGGGTCATCACTCTGGAGAAAAGACGACAGACTTTGCACATTAAAGTCCTTACTTTATGCCACTGGAGAGCCTCCATGAATTGTCATGTTCCTTCAACACATTTCCAATTTAAATAAAATCACAGCTGCCCTTAGGCACATGCTATTCGAACATCTGCCACATGGAACCTCTGTCACATTGAGCCTCTGCCACATTGAGCCTCTGTCACATTGAGCCTCTGTCACATTGAGCCTCTGTCACATTGAGCCTCTGCCATATGGAACCTCTGTCACATTGAGCCTCTGCCACATCAAACCTCTACCTGATGGAGCCACTGCCATGTAAACATACCTGTGAACCAACCCATGAGGCAGTGCTGTCCAACCCATGAGGCAGTGCTGTCCAACCCATGAGGCAGTGCTGTCCAACCCATGAGGCAGTGCTGTCCAACCCATGAGGCAGTGCTGTCCAACCCATGAGGCAGTGCTGTCCAACCCATAAGGCAGTGCTGTCCAACCCATGAGGCAGTGCTGTCCAGCCTTTTCGGCTACATGGGGCCAAAAATAAAAAAAAATTCCTGACAACCAAGGGCCGCAAATGACAACTCAAAAGAAAATTATTCCATCATTAATCCTTTTTTAATTATTGATTAAAGAGGCATGTATCCAATAGCATAAAGAGTTATTTATCCAATAGCATAAAGAGTCATTTATCAAATAGCATAAAGAGTCATTTGTCCAATAGCATAAAGAGTCATATGTCCAATAGCATAAAGAGTCATATATCCAATAGCATAAAGTCATATATCCAATAGCATAAAGAGTCATATATCCAATAGCATAAAGAGTCATTTGTCCAATAGCATAAAGAGTCATATGTCCAATAGCATAAAGAGTCATATATCCAATAGCATAAAGAGTCATATATCCAATAGCATAAAGTGTCATATGTCCAACAGCATAAAGAGTCATATGTCCAACAGCATAAAGTGCCATATATCCAATAGCATAAAGTGTCATACATCCAATAGCATAAAGTGTCATATATCCAACAGCATAAAGTGTCATATATCCAATAGCATAAAGAGTCATATATCCAACAGCATAAAGTGTCATATATCCAATAGCATAAAGTGTCATATGTCCAACAGCATAAAGAGTCATATGTCCAACAGCATAAAGTGTCATATGTCCAACAGCATAAAGAGTCATATGTCCAACAGCATAAAGAGTCATATGTCCAACAGCATAAAGAGTCATATGTCCAACAGCATAAAGAGTCATATGTCCAACAGCATAAAGAGTCATATGTCCAAGAGCATAAAGAGTCATATATCCAACGGCCCTATCAGATCATCTAGAAAATAAATTAAAGCGAATAAAAACAACAGCCCTTTTAAATCCCTTAAATTGACTTCGCCAAGTTGTCTGCAAAATCTTCGGATGGGTCATTGAACCACTTCCCTTCAACCTATCGAGCTAAAACTTGGCACATCATTGCCGACGACAACACGGTCTATCCAATTTTCCCCACCCCCTCCCCCCAACCATAAACACAAAAAATACGTTTCTCCTGTTTTTCAAGTGGAACAGGAAGGGAACTAAGGGAACTTCCCGAGCATGGCGCTCAATAAGATGCTTTTTACAAATATATCGCACGTGCGTTTGGTGCGTAGTATTTTCCTTTGTTTTCTCTGAACTGGTTGGTGAAATAAATCTGTCGTGTGAAGGCGGGTGGGTCATTAGAAGAGTTCGATAGTTCAGGGGCGTGACAAATGGGCGGCTTTTTCAGTTAACGTTTTTTTTTAATTTATGATATATTTTGCTTTGAGTGTACTTGTAATATTCTTAATTTGAAGATGATTCATATGATTTGTTTTAATGTTCACAAGTCAATATCAACACGTTAGGTTGGTGTGTGTGTGGGGGGGGGGGGTGGGGGGTGGGGTGGGGACTCTTGATGTTGTTAGTCATCACAGAGAATCAAGCTTCCCTTAGGTGATTCCGGAAAACATGGTCCAGCATTCTTAGGTTTGTTTATAATAAACCAAAAAAAAATTATTAAATAATCGCTCCTACTGTCTCACGCAATTCCTCCCTGAATGAATGACACTGACTTCAGAACGATCACAAGGTGCGCCCATGGGGGTGCCTGCTTTCCACTCATTGAACGTCTGATACTCTGACCACTAAATAAAAGGTACTCTTACCCAACGTCAAAACAGGACAGGAGGGGGACACACACTCTTCCATACCTGGCTAGACCACATGTTTAAATAACATGGTGCCATACATGGTTTCACACTGGTCACCGTGGTCATTCAGTTGTGGCACCCAGCTCCCATAGCGATTACGCTGACTCGAAGACTTTCAAAGGCAGTAGCTCACTCGGGATGCTCACTAATCTATTTCATCTCATTTGGTCCCGTCCGTGAGGGACGTGGACATATTTACAATGATCTAATAGCTACACATCAGTTTAGTTTGGGTTCTCTATTCATCTTTCCCAACGCCGTTAGCAATTAAACCCGACACCCTGTCACGCCTGCCCCGTACAAGCCAAATCAAGAGAGAGTAGATAGCATCCGATTTTATGTCATCCTGATTCCCAAAGGGTTGTTCCGCGGATATTTTAAACACAAATTCCTGCTACCTGTCGAGCCATCCCACTCCTTAGCTCTTCCGTGTTAAAACTTCTCCGGTGCCCTCACGTGATTTCCGAACAATACCGAATCGATGAAATATTTACGACCTTCTCAAGCTGTCGCGGGCCATTTAAAGTCATCTCGCGGGCCGCGGGTTGGTCAGCACAGTCATCAGGTCTGAAACATTGCTGGTGGTCTGCTACTGGAAACCGTGTATATATTTTTGATAAAATATAACAGCTGTTACTTACTATGTTTTCCCAAACCTATGTTTTCCCAAGCCTATGTTTCCCGAACCCTACGTTTCCCCAACCCTATGTTTCCCCAACCCTATGTTTCCCCAACCCTATGTTTCCCCAACCCTATGTTTCCCCAACCCTATGTTTCCCCCACCCTATGTTTCCCCAACCCTATGTTTCCCCAACCCTATGTTTCCCCAACTCTATGTTTCTTCAACCCTGTCTTTCCCCAACCCTATGTTTTCCCCACCTTATGTTGCCCCATACACTCTTTGCCCTGTTTCTTACTGTTTGAACCTTCCCCATTGAAAACAGAACTGTTTTTAACCATGTTAATTTAAGATGTGGCATGTGACATGTGACATCAATAACTTGTACTCTGTCCTTATTTTTAAGATGTGACATGTGACATCAATAACTTGTACTCTGTCCTTATTTTTAAGATGTGACATCAATAACTTGTACTCTGTCCTTATTTTTAAGATGTGACATGTGTCATCAATAACTTGTACTCTGTCTTTATTTTTAAGATGTGACATTTGGTGGTATTCTCTTTTGCTCTGAGGCCAACCCAAAAACGGGGAGGTAATCAGGCTTCCAAGAGTTGACTCACCTTCTGGTCCAATCGATCCGATTTGTTGAATGGCAGCCGTTGGACAATAAAGGGAAACAATCGCATTTACATAAACCACTGGGCGGGAAATAGTAGCCGAGATAAACTAATGTGTCAAACGATTGGGTTAAGTTTCTGTGTCCAACTACTGTGTCAAAGCGCTGTGTAAAACTACTGTGTCAAACGATTGGGTCAAGTTTCTGTGTCCAACTACTGTGTCAAAGCGCTGTGTAAAACTACTGTGTCAAACGATTGGGTCAAGTTTCTGTGTCCAACTACTGTGTCAAAGCGCTGTGTAAAACTACTGTGTCAAACGATTGGGTCAAGTTTCTGTGTCCAACTACTGTGTCAAAGCGCTGTGTAAAACTACTGTGTCAAACGATTGGGTCAAGTTTCTGTGTCCAACTACTGTGTCAAAGCGCTGTGTAAAACTACTGTGTCAAACGATTGGGTCAAGTTTCTGTGTCAAACTACTGTGTCAAAGTGCTGTGCAAAACTACTGTGTCAAACGATTGGGTCAAGTTTCTGTGTCAAACTACTGTGTCAAAGCGCTGTGTAAAACTACTGTGTCAAACGATTGGGTCAAGTTTCTGTGTCAAACTACTGTGTCAAAGCGCTGTGTAAAACTACTGTGTCAAACGACTGTTTCCAACTAGTGTGTCAAACCATTGGTTCAAACTACTGTTTCCAACTAGTGTGTCAAACTAGTGTGTCAAACTTTTGTTGGGGCAAGGGATGGCGTGTGGTGAGATGTGGTTTGGAATGCGGTGTGGAGTGTGGTGAGGGGTGGAGACTGGAAGACTACAGACAAATGAGATGGCCAATGAAAGGGTGGGATAGACTTGAAGGCTACAGACAAGTGAGATGGCCATGAAAGGATGGGATAGACTGGAAGACTATAGACAAATGAGATGGCCAATGAAAGGATAGGGATAGACTGGAAGACTACATACAAATGAGATGGCCAATGAAAGGATAGGGATAGACTTGAAGGCTACAGACAAGTGAGATGTCCGCTGAAAAGTTAGGGATAGATCGTTTTGGATTTCTGCTGACTTAGTTAACAACTTTAGCTGCTACCAACTCTGTCACATAGACTCTACTACCAACTCTGTCACCGACACTCTGCTACTAACTTTGTCACAGAGAGTCTGCTACCAACTCTGTCACCCAGACTCCGCTTCAGACTCTGTTAGAAGTGCCGTATATTTTTTTAAACCTTTATATTAATTTCGACTTGTTTCTGGCTGGCTGGCAACATTTTTGCACGACTATATGCCCCACTTCCCGTCAACCTATCGAGCTGAAACCTGGCACATAAACTCGTTGACGATAACAACACATTTTATCACATTTTGAGCCCCACCCCCAAAAATCACACTTTTCTGTTTTTCAAATGGAAGATAAAGGAAATATGAAGCCGCTTATTCATGAAATAACATTCCAGACAAAATGCGCTACTTGAGATTTTTAAAAAAAAAAAATATATCGCAAGTGCGTTTGGTGCGCACTATCTGATTTTGTTTTTGTGGAAAAATAATTGGTGGGGGGGGGGGTCATTCGAATATGAATAGAGTTCAGGGGCGTGGAACAACAGAGCGGTTAGGAGCCGTAGGGGAGAGGGGCGCTAATCATTGGGATTCTTATTAACATTATAAAAGTTGACACAGAAAAGCTCACGCGATCTGACCGTGACATTACTTGTATGCATGTTTTGTCCAATTTTCAGCCATAACACACTTTGCTCTTTAGTACATTTTCTAAAGCAAGGGTGTCAAACTCAATTGCTCGGCGGACCAAAACTCAAACCACGTGTAAGGTTGCGGGCCGAACCGGAAAAATATTCAATAAGAGGACGACGTAAAGCGTTGGATGACTTGCAACAAACTGGAGCTAAATGATGATAAAACGACTTGCAACAAACTGGAGCTAAATGATGATAAAACGACTTGCAACAAACTGGAGCTAAATGATGATAAAACGACTTGCAACAAACTGGAGCTAAATGATGATAAAACGACTTGCAACAAACTGGAGCTAAATGATGATAAAACGACTTGCAACAAACTGGAGCTAAATGATGATAAAACGACTTGCAACAAACTGGAGCTAAATGATGACAAAACGGAAATCCTTCTCATCCACTCTCAAAACAAACCTATCCCTCCATCCGCCCCTTCTTCTATATCTATTGGCAACTCTGACATCACACTCTCTTCCTCTGCCAGAAACCTTGGAGTCACACTTACAGACACCCTCTCCATGGACAAACATGTCATGAATATATGCAGATCAGCATATTACGAAATTAGAAAAATCAGCACCATTAGACACCTCCTCTCTTTTGATGCCACAAAAACTCTCGTCTCTTCACTCATTCTTTCAAAATTTTACTACTGTAACACTCTTCTCGCAGGCATTCCTCAACACCACATAGACAAACTTCAGAAGGCACAGAACTCAGCATGCAGACTCATTTCTAAATCAAAGAAACATGACCACATTCAAGCACACATGCGGCAACTCCACTGGCTTCCAATATCCTCTCGCATCAAGTACAAGTCTGCCAATCTATGCTTCAACTCGTTCACTGACCCTCACTTTCCTGTCAATCTCTCTGAACTGTTGTTTCCTTACATCCCCACAAGACAACTACGCTCTTCCATTGACAATAGAACCCTCTCAATCCCAAGAACCAAAACTAAGACAATCGGTGAACGCTCCTTCAATTTCCATGCGCCCACGTTCTGGAACCAGCTCCCCTTCCATATCCGTCATTGTGAAACCTCGTCCACTTTTAAAAAGTCCCTTAAAACCCATCTATTTAGGTCCGCCTATGACCTGTGATGCACCCTCCTTGCCCTGCCTCATTTTCTGTCTCGGGTTAATCCTGTAATATAGGCCAAAACGTGCCAAAGTGTCCTCGTTTTATAGCCATTTTAATTGTTTCTATAGTATAGTAGTTACTATCCTAATGTCTCATTTTTATTTTAGTTAGTTTACATATTTTTAATAATTGTGAAGCACTTAGAGCTTTAAGGTAAGCGCTATATAAAAATGCCTAAATAAATAAATAATTATAATTGTACAGCGGGCCGGATGTGGCCCGCGGGCCTTGTGTTTGACACATGTTCTCAAGGATTTATACGAAAATAATAGCGTTTATGTGTTGTTTCATTAAATATTGATTCAAGTTTTCAATGATATGTTTTAAAAACATAAGACATAATTAGACATAATTGAGTTCGGTGAACATGGCGTAGTATTGCAAAGTTTTTAGGCTTGCAATTAGCTGTTTCGCTCATCATAACAAAGCTGGTTGGATATTGAAGTCCTGGCAAGGCAAATCAAAACCAGCTGTTGAACAGCAATCTATTTAATGAGCACAGCTCCTGTCACAATTTTAGACTTCGAATATTGTTTTGTGTTAACAGAGGATTCTAGGATATGACCCCGGAGCCATATGCTCGGATTAACTTCCCTTGGAAGCATTGGCTAGCGTCCCTTGCATACATTTACTGAAGCTTGTGTCTTTATTCCCAATTAACGAGCCAATACAGGTGGGGGTGGTAGGATGAGTAGAAACATTGCTCCCCTCCCCCACACCCCCCTGGGCTCACATCGCCGACCCACTACCCGAGAAGCAGGTTCGACCCGTTCTACTCAACAGGGGCGTAGAAAAAGTGCGGCACTCAACAGATGTCAAGTAAGCCCTCAACTGTCACATCCATTTTAATGGGCCGGCCATTAGCAAAGTTGAATATTGAAATGTCATGATTATGTCATCAATTTGATGACAAGTGTCATAAAATGTTAATTATTTTTTTTTTTAAGTTTAAATTGCAAAACTGATTTTTTTTTTTAAAGAGAATATTCACTAGTGTTATTTGACCTGAATTTAATTTCCAATTATGCTTGTTACGGAATGGCATGAAGTGGATGACATAACTGCAAATGAAACTCGCTGGATGCTAGCAGACGACAATGCAATTAATGAGATAAAATTGTGGGGTTCATTTCATAGCTTTTTGTATTTTTTTGGGTTTAAATGAAAGGGGGAATTTAGATTTCGTTTTGATTAAATTAACTAAAAAAACATGGGCCTTTTACCCTGACTGGGACAAAGTCAATGATGACCTAGCCCACCGGAAGAATTCTCGGTTGGTCATCTGGGTCACTCTTTCGGTGATATTCGGGCCACCTGGGCCTCTTCTTCCCGATAGATCGTCCACCATTCTATCCGCATGTATTCTATGATGTTTCCTGACTTCTTTTTGCCGGGTGGGGCAGATATTGTCTGGTGATTTTTACATCGGGCTTATAAAGAATGTGCCCTATGTCTTCACGAAAGGGCTCTTAACGTGACCTTTGAAGTAAGTCGTAGCTGTAGATTGTGTTGACAGCTTGAGGTTCAGGAGCTTATTCAGACAAGTTGTTGTGAGGCTCTCTACACTTGCGGCTTGATGTTGGGGAATGTGCTGACATTCTTGAACATTGTAACTTAAGTTTGCTGAGTCACCTTCCCTCAGACAGCTCCTCCCAGACAGCTCCTCCCAGACAGCTGCTCCCAGACAGCTCCTCACAGACAGCTCCTCCCAGACAGCTCCTATTGGACAACTCCTCTCACACAGCTCCTTTTGGACAGCTCCCCTCAGATAGCTCCTCTTGGGCAGCTCCTCTCAGAAAGCTCCTCTGAGACAGCTCCTCTTGGACAGCTCCTGAGATAGCTCCTCTTGGACAGCTCCTCTCAGACAGCTACTCTCGGACAGCTCCATTGTATGTTCATCTTTTGGTGAATACTGTTATTAATCTGACAAAGACAAGAAAACAAAGGATGTATGACAAGTGAAAACGTTAAATAATGATGTAAGTTGATATCAATGGATTGTTCTACAATGATGATGTAAGTTGATATCAATGGATTGTTATACAATGATGATATAAGTTGATATCAATGGATTGTTCTACAATGATGATGTAAATTGATATCAATGGATTGTTCTACAATGATGATGTAAGTTGATATCAATGGATTGTTCTACAATGATGATGTAAGTTGATATCAATGGATTGTTTTACAATGATGATGTAAGTTGATATCAATGGATTGTTCCACAATGATGATGTAAGTTGATATCAATGGATTGTTATACAATGATGATGTAAGTTGATATCAATGGATTGTTCTACAATGATGATGTAAGTTGATATCAATGGATTGTTCTACAATGATAATGTAAGTTGATATCAATGGATTGTTCTACAATGATGATGTAATTTGATATCAATGGATTGTTCTACAATGATGATGTAAGTTGATATCAATGGATTGTTCTACAATGATAATGTAAGTTTATATCAATGGATTGTTCTACAATGATAATGTAAGTTGATATCAATGGATTGTTCTACAATGCTGATGTAAGTTGATATCAATGGATTGTTCTACAATGATGATGTAAGTTGATATCAATGGATTGTTTTACAATGATAATGTAAGTTGATATCAATGGATTGTTCTACAATGATGATGTGAGTTGATATCAATGGATTGTTCTACAATGATGATGTAAGTTGATATCAATGGATTGTTCTACAATGATGCCGAACATTGATATCAATGGATTGTTCTACAATGATGATGTAAGTTGATATCAATGGATTGTTCTACAATGATGCCGAACATTGATATCAATGGATTGTTCTACAATGATGATGTAAGTTGATATCAATGGATTGCTCTACAATGATAATGTAAGTTGATATCAATGGATTGTTCTACAATGATGATGTAATTTGATATCAATGGATTGTTCTACAATGATGATGTAAGTTGATATCAATGGATTGTTCTACAATGATGATGTAAGTTGATATCAATGGATTGTTCTACAATGATGATGTAAGTTGATATCAATGGATTGTTCTACAATGATGATGTAAGTTGATATCAATGGATTGTTTTACAATGATGATGTAAGTTGATATCAATGGATTGTTCTACAATGATGATGTAAGTTGATATCAATGGATTTTTCTACAATGATGCCGAACATTGATATCAATGGATTGTTCTACAATGATGCCGAACATTGATATCAATGGATTGCTCTACAATGATGATGAATGTTGATTTATTGTTCTCTTTGATATTTGATAGTTGTTGATAGTTGATAATAAATTGAATTTCTTCTTTGAGTTAGATCAAAACACTTCCCTATAAATATATCTTAAATTTATGTTATGGACTTATGACTTCTAATTTATCCATCCATTGCATGCATTCATCCATTGTATCCACTCACCCAATACTTTGGCTGTAAAAATTATTCATGTGATGATCACTCAAAAACGAACAAAATGTGATACAATGGATCTCAGTCTACCCATTTAATAAAATCACTATTTCGAAGATGAACTATACACTGTGTCTTATCCAATAACTTGACATGACCAACTCTTACATTACATGTAACCATGAGATGGGCAACTCTTAAATTACACGTACACCATGAGATGGCCAACTCTTAAATTACATGTACACCATGAGATGGCCAACTCTTACATTACACGTACACTATGTGATGACCCACTCTTACATTACACGTAGGCCTACACCATGAGATGACCAACTCTTACATTACATGTACACAATGAGATGACCAACTCTTACATTACACGTACACCATGAGATGGCCAACTCTTACATTACCCGTACACCATGAGATGGCCAACTCTTACATTACCCGTACACCATGAGATGGCCAACTCTTACATTACACGTACACCATGAGATGACCAACTCTTACATTACACGTACACCATGAGATGACCAACTCTTACATTACACGTACACCATGAGATGGCCAACATTTCTCACCAGTAATTAATCTCCTGACTTTTCATGACACGCCACACAAAAATCTTTCTCCACTATTTCTGTTTGCTTTGCAGCAATGTTTCCACTGATACTCCACATCAAATGACATCACTGTCTGAAGGTGTCCCACCCTCCTAACTGATCCGCCCATGCCACGTGCTACTCATTAATGATGGCAACAGTGTCGGGCAATCCGTGAATGGAGTGTGAAGCATGTTTAGCTGTGGGAATTCAATTGAATCGGGTCGGGGGTGAGAGGGGGGGGGGTCGTCTGGCCCTCCTTCGACCACCACACCAAATATCTGGCTAATCCTATCACCGTCCCCCGTCGGGCCACTGGTTCCGGCCACGCGATGAACGCGATCGCTACTAGTGGGCGGCGTGCGACGCTCTGCTCGGGGCTGCCACCGTGCGTGCGCTGTGTCGGGCCTGGGAGTTTTCGCGTGGTTCAACCGAAAACAATGCCAGCTTTCAAGCCCCAGTTGATTTCTGCGCCTGGATGTGCCTGATACTATGTGATACTCGCGACTTCGCTTGTTTTGCTTTCCCCACTTTTGGTTTAGTGTGCAGATTCTTGCCTTCGAATTTTTGCTACACAGGTAATAATAATAAACCCAGGTATCGGTGGCGCGTTTTAAGGCTAGAGTAATAGATGTCAAGTAATAGATGTCAAGTAATAGATGTCATGTTCGGAATGCTAGTAGGGTTTTCCTTATTCCGGCCAAGCGGGAATGAAGTTTTTCTCATTCCGGGAACTCCTGGGATAAATTTAATTTAATTAGAACAAAAATATTATGAATTGAGTTTAGGTATAAAATAGTTGAATGTTATAGTTGTGTTATAGTTGTGTTATTATTAATGGGAAAAAACGCAATGTTGAGCTTAGTTGAGACATAATCTGTCACCTGCTACCAGTTGCTTTATTTTCGATGATCCACGGCTTATCCCTAGTAATGGATAATGAAGCTAATAGGCGTGTTAAGCAAACGTTGGATATAACCGCCTGCAGGAAACAACAACAACATAACACTTTAAGAGTTTTGTAGTGTCTACAGGTCGCTAATTCTAGTTTCGAATCCTTCAATGAATATTTACGAGCAACTGTTTGTAACAACTTGTAACTAGTGGTTTGTTTGGGGAAAAAAAAGAAACAAACAATTAGAAATGTTTTTACATGTATCTTTATATGTATATGTCTTACTATCTATACAGATCAATGTCTTAATATCTATTCAGATATATGTCTTACTATCTATACAGGTATATAATATATATCTTAGTATGTTGATTTTGGAAATAAATAGAAAAAGTTCTTAATATACAGTAAGTTTGACTAAAAGTAAGATTATCTTGGGATAATCAAGATACAAGAGCACAGGTTTCCAACCCAAGGGCGGTGACCCCAAATGGGGTCGCGAAGGGATCTCTCTGGGATGAGAAAAAGTTTTAAAAATGTTTTCCTTACCAAGAATTTACCCTTTTAAAAATATCCCCCCCCCCCAACACACACACACAAAATATCCCGGTATCACTTTGAAATTTTATGAATATGCTCGTGATTTGATAACATTTGAGAACCTCTGCTCTAGTGCGATTGAGCTTAATAATTCAGTGCTGTTAATTAGATTGTACAGTTCTTTCCTTGTAGCGACAATATGTTACTTGCTAAAATTAAATAACAAATGGGCAAAAAAAAAAAAAAAAAAAAAAAAAAAAAAAANCTCAAAGTTGCACGGGTTCTCGGGATCTCTCGATCCCGGGAGAAAAAACCCCTATGTCTACATTATTTTGTTGTTATGGTCCGTACACTTGACTTGAATTAGTGCTGCTAATAGATTGGGGGGGGGGGGCGCACACATTATATGTTACGATGCTTTCATGAGATGTTAGGTTAATTAGTTGAAATGTTAGATTACTTAGTTAGATATTAGATTACTTATTCGAGATGTTAGACTACTTGGTTGAGATGTTAGATTACTTAGTTGAGATTTTCAATGTTTATTATAGATTTTAAGTTGCTGATATAAGATGTTTGGGTGCTTTCCTTAGATGCTAGTGTTCTTATATTAGGTGTTAGGGCGCTTACAATAAATTTTAAGGCGCTTACATTAAATGTTAGGGAGTTTACATTAAATGTTAGGCGCTTACATTAAATATTAGGGCGCTTACATTAGATGTTAGGGCGTGCACATATTTTATGTAGACCGTTAGGGCCTTTCGCCGTTAGGGTCTATCATATTAAGGGTCTATTACCTTTAGTACCTATCCCATTGGGGCCTATCATATTTAGGGCCTATTTCCTTTATTGCCTATCACAGATTTTGACACCCGATACATTCCAGTTAATGTAGGCGACATTCTTAAATGAAATTGAAAAAGATGCCGCCACAAAAGAGGCCCTAAGTATTGGACCGGGTGCCTGTTATAAAACACCACCTGTGCTCGTCCATACCGTTGTTCAACTGTGTAAGCAGGTATTAATAGTTAAGTATGTGTATGACGTCACGTATGTCTTACCGCTCTTCAGCAGTGCACAGTGAAAATAGTTGAATTACGTGTTGAAGCTATCGGACGAGACGAGATCTATTGATAGTGTTATCGTTGTAGTTGTGGCCAACCCGTTGCCGCCGATGCTACGTAAAAATATGTGAAGAAGTCCTGGAATCTTCTCATCTGTCCGAGGGTCAACCCGATCCAATCACGGACTAACTCTGTCAACAAACGGATTATCTCTCACTTTCGTCCCGTGGATTAACTGCTGATCCTTGCGGCCGGGGCCCAGGGTGTGATTGGGACATCACTCAACCGTGACTTCCTTAGCTGCTAGTGCGCACACATGTTAGGTAAGTAAATATTGTCCCCGCCATTTCTCTACATCACCACTTCTTCACGTCACCACTTCTTTACATCACCACTTCTTTACATCACCACTTCTTTACATCCACACATACTCTTCTACTACAACCACACTTACTTTTCTACAACCACACTTACTCTTCTACTACAATCACATTTACTTTTCTACAACCACACTTACTTTTCTTCAGCCACACTTACTCTTCTACTACAGCCACACTTACCTATCTCCAGCTACACGTTCTTTTCTACTACAGCCACTCTTACTTTTCTTCTACAGCCACACTTACTTATTTACCGCCACATTTACCTATCTCCAGCCACACTTACGGTTCTACTGCCACACTTACATCTCTACTGCCGCACTTTACCCCCACACTTGCTGGTAACACTTCCAGGATAAAGTCTGGTTTCGTTTGCGTCAAATTGCCAGCAGGCCCATAGTCAAGTGTTGTGTTGATCCATATTAATATCTTTCTGAACACCCGAGAAGTCACTTTAGAAAGTCATGTCTCCCGTCTCTCGAAATAGAATAGTCATTTTAAATTACAGTCATGGTAGGATGCTACGGTAAAAGAATTGTCATTGATTGATACCACGGTAAGAAATGTGAATATTTTTTTTCACATTTCTTTTAAGAAGTAGATTATTCGTGACTTGATATTGATGGACTTTACACACATAATCAAATTGACAGTTAAAAAAACAATTTAAAAAAACTATTGAAATTCTTTAAAGACCTTTGAAGTACATGTAGCTTATGATTGTGCAACCGTGCTCATGATTATTTAGCTTTGCCGAGTGGTGGGAAAATATACTTTTCAATAGACATTACAAATCCAAGAAAAATGAGGTCTTGAGAACAACAGCTTTGTATTAGTTCTGAGAGTATGAGGTCTTGAGAACAACAGCTTTGTATTGGTTCTGAGAGTATGGGTCTTGAGAACAACAGCTTTGTATTGGTTCTGAGAGTGTGAGGTCTTGAGAACAAAAGCTTTGTATTGGTTCTGAGAGTATGAGGTCTTGAGAACAACAGCTTTGTATTGGTTCTGAGAGTATGAGATCTTGAGAACATCAGCTTTGTATTGGTTCTGAGAGTATGAGGTCTTGAGAACAACAGCTTTGTATTGGTTCTGAGAGTATGAGGTCTTGAGAACAACAGCTTTGTATTGGTTCTGAGAGTGTGAGGTCTTGAGAACAAAAGCTTTGTATTGGTTCTGAGAGTATGAGGTCTTGAGAACAACAGCTTTGTATTGGTTCTGAGAGTGTGAGGTCTTGAGAACAAAAGCTTTGTATTGGTTCTGAGAGTGTGAGGTCTTGAGAACAACAGCTTTGTATCGGTTCTGAGAGTATGAGGTCTTGAGAACAACAGCTTTGTATTGGTTCTGAGAGTGTGAGGTCTTGAGAACAACAGCTTTGTATTGGTTCTGAGAGTGTGAGGTCTTGAGAACAACAGCTTTGTATTGGTTCTGAGAGTTTGGTAACCAGAAATAGAAGAAGGAAAATTGGGAAGGAAAAGCCGAAAAAGAGCGATACTATCAGAAAAGAGCCATTATCTACTTACACGTTATTTAAAGTGACAGACATTTACGGATGCATACTTAGAAATAAACGGGTTAAGCGAGGGACAACTCTGCACGTTACAGGTTATCTAAGGTGTGATGAACATTCAATAAACACGAGGAACAACTCTGCACGTTACAGGTTATCTAAGGTGTGATGAACATTCAATAAACACGAGGGACAACTCTGCACGTTACAGGTTATCTAAGGTGTGATGAACATTCAATAAACACGAGGGACAACTCTGCATGTTACAGGTTATCTAAGGTGTGATGAACATTCAATAAACACGAGGGACAACTCTGCACGTTACAGGTTATCTAAGGTGTGATGAACATTCAATAAACACGAGGGACAACTCTGCATGTTACAGGTTATCTAAGGTGTGATGAACATTCAATAAACACGAGGGACAACTCTGCACGTTACAGGTTATCTAAGGTGTGATGAACATTCAATAAACACGAGGGACACCTCTGCATGTTACAGGTTATCTAAGGTGTGATGAACATTCAATAAACACGAGGGGCAACTCTGCATGTTACAGGTTATCTAAGGTTGTGATGAACAGTCAATAAACAAGAGGGATAACTCTGCATGTTACAGGTTATCTAAGGTTGTGACGAACAGTCAATAAACACGAGGGATAACTCTGTACGTTACAGGTTATTCAAAGTATGACAGCAGTGCATAATCAACAATAATCATATCTTTCAAAACGAACAATATCATGTTGGATAATTCTTTATAATAGGTTACCCACCATGATTATCCAAAGACATTACATGATAATCCAAAGACATTACATGATTATCCAAAGACCCAACACGAGTATCCAAAGACCCAACATGATAATCCAAAGACATTACATGATTATCCAAAGACATTACATGATAATCCAACGACATTGCATGATAATCCAAAGACATTACATGATTATCCAAAGACCCAACATGAGTATCCAAAGACCCAACATGATAATCCAAAGACATTACATGATTATCCAAAGACATTACATGATAATCCAACGACATTGCATGATAATCCAAAGACATTACATGATAATCCAAAGACATTACATGATAATCCAAAGACATCACATGATAATCCAAAGACATTACATGATTATCCAAAGACATTACATGATTATCCAAAGACATTACATGATAATCCAAAGACCCAGCATGATAATCCAAAGACATTACATGATAATCCAAAGACATCACATGATAATCCAAAGACATTACATGATTATCCAAAGACATTGCATGATAATCCAAAGACATTGCATGATAATCCAAAGACATCACATGATAATCCAAAGACATCGCATGATAATCCAAAGACATCACATGATTATCGAAAGACATTACATTATTATCCAAAGATATGACATGATAATCCAAAGACATTACATGATTATCCAAAGACATTACATGATTATCCAAAGACATTACATGGTAATCCAAAGACATTACATGATTATCCAAAGACCCAACATGAGTATTCAGATTGTCAATACAATAATCCATGAATGAGATTTAATCGGAAAAAAAGATTTTATTATAGAATTTAGATTATATGAGAAGTGCATCGTTGTTTCTTCACCCTAAATCTGAGTGAAATGTGAGGCGTCCAGTTTAAGCTCAATACATTAATTTATTTCAATTATCCAGCAAATAATTTTAAGCACGGCGACCCAGTGAAAGTGAAGGGTATTTCTTGAACTCCGCCGCTATTCATATTCTTGTCCATTACGTCAAACATCCAAAATTATTTTGCCTGCTTGGCTTACTCAACAATGTGTTCACCAATCTATGTACCAAACTTGTCTATTTGGCAAGGCACGAGATGATGGAATCGATGCTGCCATAAAAACAAAAACAAAAAACAACTCCTCGTCACGGTGTCATCAATCGATACCGTCCAGGTCTAATGTCTTTGTCAGTCCATGGTTTGTGGGTCCTAACATTAGGGCGTCTGACTCATGACAGGCCATGGTTTGGTGGGTCCTAACATTAGGGCGTCTGACCCATGACAGGCCATGGTTTGGTGGGTCCTAAAATTAGGGCGTCTGACCCATGACAGTCCATGGTTTGGTGGGTCCTAACATTAGGTTGTCTGACTCATGACGCACTCATGTCTGACATGACGCACTCACTTCTTACTCAAGACGCACTCACTTCTGACTCATGACGTTCTCACGTCTGACTCATGACGCACTCACTTCTGACTCATGACGCACTCACGTCTGACTCATGACGGACTCACGTCTGACTCATGACGCACTCACGTCTAACTCATGACGCACTCATGTCTGACTCACGACGGACTCACGTCTGACTCATGACGGACTCACGTCTAACTCATGACGCACTCACGTCTGACTTATGACGGACTCACCTCTGACTCATGACGCACTCACGTCTGACTCATGACGCACTCACGTCTGACTCATGACGCACTCACGTCCGACTCATGATGCACTCACGTCTGACTCATGACGCTCTCACGTCTGACTCATGACGGACTCACGTCTGACTCATGACGCACTCACGTTTGACTCATGACGCACCCACGTCTGACTCATGACGGACTTACGCCTGATTCATGACGGACTCACGTCTGACTCATGACGCACTCACTTCTGACTCATGACGGACTCACGTATGACTCATGATGGACTCACGTCTGACTCATGACGCACTCACGTCTGACTCATGAAGGACTCACGCCTGACTCATGACGGACTCACGTCTTACTCATGACGGACTTACGCCTGACTCATGACGGACTCACGCCTGACTCATGACGGACTCACGCCTGACTCATGACGCACTCACGTCTGACTCATGACGGACTCACGTCTGACTCATGACGCACTTGCGTCTGACTGTTGACGCACTCACGTCTGACTCATGACGCACTCACGTCTGACTCATGACGGACTCACGTCTTACTCATGACGCACTCATGTCTGACTCATGACGCACTCACGTCTAACTCATGACTGACTCTTCCAATGAAATGTTGAGTTACGTCCCACAAAAGCTAGCTGTCGTCAGGTCTGGCAAACACGGACTACGTCACATGTCCATTGTAGGTTCAATCATACCTCAACGGTTGTAAATGTATGGGCCACGATGGACATTGGAAGGTTCGAATGTATGGGCCACTAAAGATATTTGAAGGTACGAATTTATGGGCCACTATGGACATTGGAAGGTTCGAATGTATGGGCCACGATGGACATTGGAAGGTTCGAATGTATGGACCACTATAGACATTTGAAGGTACAAATGTATGGGCCACTGTAGACATTTGAAGGTACGAATATATGGGCCACTATGGACATTGGAAGGTTCGAATGTATGGGCCACTATGGACATTGGAAGGTTCGAATGTATGGGCCACTATGGACATTGGAAGGTTCGAATGTATGGGCCACTATGGACATTGGAAGGTTCGAATGTATGGGCCACAATGGACATTTGAAGGTATGACGGTATGGATCACTGTAGACATTTGAAGGTACGAATGCATGGACCACTATGGACATTGGAAGTTAAGAATGTATGTATGCCATTAGAAGCTACGAATTTACGGACTACCATCGACCACTATGCCCACTTGGACCACTGTGTTCTTTGGATTGTAGGGGAAATAGTCAGAGGAAAGAAAGTCACAAAATGAGATGCCATATAAACTCTGCCTTTCAAGGTTGATGAAATTATATTTGTATGTCCATAGATTGGTTTTTGTTTTTTTTTTTAACTTGGAAAAAGAGTAAATAGAAAATAGCAGTAGTTGATTGGGATCGTGTTTTGATACTCGCTTGGGATTAAATATGTGTTTGTTAATTATATTATATCTGCATTCTGTCATTCAGACATTTAGTAAGATGATTTATGATTGCTCAGTTAGACATGCGTGTGTGTGTGTGATCGTGTGTGTGTGCGTGTGTGTGTGTGTGTGTGCGCGTGTGTGTGCGCGTGTATGTGTGTGCGTGTGTGTGTGCGCGCGTGTGTGTGCGTGTGTGTGAGTGTGCGTGTGTGTGTGCGTGTGTGTGTGCGTGTGTGTATTTTCTTCGTATTTAATGTACACATATTACAATCCCACATTGAATTCTATTCTTTATTCAAAATCATTGACATTGAAAGGCATGTAGCCAATAAACGGGAATATCACAGATTGAATAAACATCAATGGTCGTCAGCGATTGGTCATTGGAATCTCGCATCTGATCTCACCGACACACATCTCACCGACACACATCTCACCGACAGACATCTCACCGACACACATCTCACCGACACACATCTCACCGACACACATCGCACAAAGTAAAGGAGTTCTGGTATGCAAAAGACATTGCATTGTAGTGCAAGTGTACCGATAACTCTATTCGAACAAAGCATTAATGACCTCAATGTGGACTGTGGTAATTAATTAAGGGGGAGGAGGTCAGTGTGGTCAATGCTGCTTGTGGGGGGGGGGGGGGGTCAAATTTTTTATCCTTTTGACTTCTCCTGCAACCCAGTATTGGATTGGTCAGAGTTCAACGCCTGTAAAATGTCCTATGGGGACTTTGGTCATTAGGAGACACAAACAGTGAAAGTTTTCAATGAATTCTTCTAGACTTTATCGTGTGGTTCCAAGGACATAGTAACTGTAACATCAACAATTTAATCTTATATCTCTTCTATCGACTGTGTTGATTAAACATGATGGGATATATGGATCATAGCAAGCATCCACGCATCATTGGCAACGAAACCATTGATCACCACCAGTGGTGACCAGCCCAGAAATCACTGGCAACAAAACAATCTATCGCAATCAGTGGTGACCAACCCAGAAAACTTTGGCAACGAAACCACTTATCACCACCAGTGGTGACCAACCCAGAAACAACTGGCTGGCAACAAAACCATTTATCACCACCAGGGGTGACCAACCCAGAAATCACTGGCCACAAAACCACCTATCACCACCAGTGGTGACCAACCCAGAAATCACTGGCAACAAAACCATTTATCACCACCAGGGGTGACCAACCCAGAAATCACTGGCCACAAAACCACCTATCACCACCAGTGGTGACCAACAGAGAAGCCATCATTTCGTGATGTTGATGATTCCAAACTAATGTTAGAAACACCCAATTTTTTGAATGAATTCCTTTCCGCTTTTGACAAGTTCAAATCAATTTAGCATTCCCAAAACATGGTTTTGTTTCACTAGTGTCAATGTTCATGAACTCCGAAGAACGAGTTTGTTCACATTCAGATCTCCATAACTTTCTCCTGCAATCTTTATGTTTCCTAATTTTCAAATAAGCACATTACCTCTTTACTCTTTCCCTCCGCCAACCCTCTCGCCATTCCGCTCTCCACTCCTCTCTTTTCTCTATTCTCTTCACAACTCCTCTCTATTCCTCTCGCTCTCCTTTCTTTCTCTCTATTCCCCTCGCCCCTCCTCTTTTCATCTATATTCAAATCACCACCATCTCATTTCTCCCACCACTCCTCTCACTTTTCATTCTCTATTCCTCTCTCCACTCCTCTCGTCACTCTTCTCTCTATTCCCTTCGCCAAGCCTCTCTATTCCCCTAGAACTCCTCTATTCCTATCTATTCCTCCCACCACTCCTCTCTCTCTTCATCTCTATTCCTTTCGCCACTCCTCTTTCTAATCCTCTAGCCATTCCTCTTGGCATTCCTCTCGTCATTCCTCTCTCTATTCCTCTCGCATCCTTTTACTTTAATTTGTATTAATCTCACATTATCTCTTGATTCCTCTTTCGTTTTCTTTCACCGACCCCTCCCAATCCCCCCCCCCTCTTTTCCCCCTTTCTCCTCAATTTCCCTCCTTAAATCTTTTATTTTTCAATTTATTGTTCAGCCTTCTACTGTCTCTCAATTCTCTTTAATCTTCTTGCCTCTCCCTCTCTCTCTCGCTTCCTCCTCTCTCTCGCTTCCTCCCTCTCTCTCACTTCCTCCTCAAAACACTTTTTTCTTCTTTATTCTACACCTTATTTCAATCTTATTCGATCGCTGTGTCCATCACTGTGTCCATCACTGTGGCCATCAGTTACTCAGTTGGGTCTAGCCAAACAGTCTGCGGAATAAATAGTCGGCATTTATAAATCGCCTTGAAACACTGGGTGGCTAGACTGGACATTACTGACCAGAATGGACTCAGCTGGACGTGCCACACCACTCGAGACTGACCATTTATCTACACCAGCGGTGGCCGCCACAGATCTACAGACTATTGGTCTCTGATCGAAGTCTGGGCAAACAAAGCCCTCCCTGGGTCTCCGCGTCTCTAGGATATGACGCAACACTAATGTGCTTTCACTTTCAAACTAATGATGACCTTTAGTGGGTCCCAGTCCTGGATCTTTTGTTAGTCTGTGTCCTTGACCTTACGTCGGTCATGCCAAAATTCTTAGCCAATTTGATATTTATTTTGTCCCTCTTAGTGATCAGGCTATGTTGCCGAGTTTGATTGTTCGACCTCTGACTTTAAAACGACTATTTGAAGACATTCCAAATTCGACTTGACTTTCACATGTAACAGACTCTGAGATTTTAACAGACTTTTCTTTTTTCTTCTTTCAAAGTGTTAGAGATTATTTCCCCTTGCGCCTGTTTCTCCAACATTCAGAGACGCCTCATTGCCAAATAATGTCTTGTTATAAGATTTCTTATTACTGGATGATGTCAAATTATAAGATGTTGTCTCATT
Organism: Lymnaea stagnalis; assembly: GCA_964033795.1. Taxonomy (NCBI): domain Eukaryota; kingdom Metazoa; phylum Mollusca; class Gastropoda; family Lymnaeidae; genus Lymnaea; species Lymnaea stagnalis. The sequence goes on along the minus strand of CAXITT010000002.1, from coordinate 2,470,125 downwards.
ATGAGATGATTTCTCATAATAAGATATTGTCTCATTATTAGATAATGTTTCATTATAATATGATTTCTTATTATCAGAAGACTTCTCATTTCTACACGATGCCTAATTATTAGATAATGTTTCATTATTAGATGGCGTCTCATTATTAAATCATGACTAAATACAAACAGGTTGCTTAATAATCTCACCGATGTCATGAAAACTGTTATTTGCCTTCAAATCAACTTGAAGACCATAATTTCTCTACTTTATGTGTTTACGCTAAAAGTCTTTTGTTTTCGAGATTATTCCCGAACAACCTGCATCTAGACTAAATGGTATAGTTGTGAGGTCGCGAAATTGTTCATTTGACTTTATCGCTACAGTTATTGTATTGCTAATTGGGCAATAACATTTGACTATTATAATTGTTGCAGCCATTTTTTAGGGTCTCGTCAACCATAACCCCGCACCATAAAACATGGAACGGGAAGTACTTTAAGACTGGAGTAGAACATTCTTTGAATGGCAAACGTGGCATTTTAAGTGCTGATGTTATATAGAGTACACAGTACCACGGTCAATTGTGTGTGCAGTTGACACTTTTAAAATATCAACAAGTGCAATGAGTAATCCTGGATTGTGCACTCGACTTGTCTGAATGTACATTTCAATTTCACTAGACTAATCTGAAAGTACGCTACAATGGTCGAAGAACGACTAGAACTTGTTAACGGCTGATTGACGTGATACAAACGCATATTACAGAGGAGACCGCAATGAGGTTCAGCTGTAAGAATAAATATGAAACACAAGGTAAGGGAGACCAACCGGACATAAGACCAAACAAAACAACGAACGTATTGGCGAAACGTCTTCTTCGGCGTTCAAAATAAAAAATAAAAAAATACAGAAGAATGAAAATGACTAATGGCAAGGAACGTAGCCAATAGATAACTGCTACCTGGTAGCCAATAGATAACTGCTACCTGGTAGCCAATAGATAACTGCTACCTGGTAGCCAATAGATAACTGCGACCTGGTAGCCAATAGATAACTGCTACCTGGTAGCCAATAGATGACTGCTACCTGGTAGCCAATAGATGACTGCTACCTGGTAGCCAATAGATGACTGCTACCTGGTAGCCAATAGATGACTGCTACCTGGTAGCCAATGGATGACTGCTACCTGGTAGCCAATGGATGACTGCTACCTGGTAGCCAATGGATGACTGCTACCTGGTAGCCAATGGATGACTGCTACCTGGTAGCCAATGGATAACTGCTACCTGGTAGCCAATGGATAACTGCTACCTGGTAGCCAAATAGATAACTGCTACCTGGTAGCCAATAGATAACTGCTACCTGGTAGCCAATAGATAACTGCTACCTGGTAGCCAATAGATGACTGCTACCTGGTAGCCAATGGATAACTGCTACCTGGTAGCCAATGGATAACTGCTACCTGGTAGCCAATGGATAACTGCTACCTGTTAGCCAATAGATAACTGCTACCTGGTAGCCAATAGATAACTGCTACTTGGTAGCCAATAGATAACTGCTACCTGGTAGCCAATAGATAACTGCTACCTGGTAGCCAAGGGTTATCGATAGTAAAAGTATGTCAGAATATTAAATCAGGTGACAAGGGTTCGCCTACATCAACCCCTACCTACCCCCCCTCCCTCTTCGGGGTCAGAAAAAATATTTATAATTAATAAACTATCATTTTAGGCAAAGCTAAAAAAAAAAACACTCTTTTGTTAAAAGAAAAAAAATGGGCGATCTCCCGTCACTTTCTATGGTAGAGATGGCGTCATTCCGCTCTCATGGGACGGTGTGGTCCAATCAAAGGGAGTACACTAGCGTGTGTGGTCACGGCGTCCTGTCACTGTTAGTTATGGCCCCTATCATGGACCGCCTCGGTGAGGGGAGTGGGTAAGGGAGAAGAAGGTGATCAGATCTACAGATATACCATCGCAGTAGATATATGAATGTACCATCAAAGTACATGTCTGGAGATACCATCATAGCAGATATCTGAGGGTACCAGCACAGTTTGTATCTGAAGATAACATACCAGAAGATATATGAAATTACCATTACAGAGGACATCATGAGACACGACAACAGAAGATATCGGAAGATATCATCACAGAAGATATCAGAAGATAAAAATCACAGAAGATATGGGAAGATACCATCATAGTAGATATCTGAGGGTACCAGCACAGCTCGCATCTAAAGATACCACCCCAGAAGATATTAGAAGATACGATTGCATTAAATATAATAGGTACCATCACTATAGGTACCATCACTATAGGTACCATCAGAAAATACCATCACAGAAGATACCAGAAAATACCATTATAGTAGATATCTTAAGTTACCATTACAGAAGGTAACAGGAGACAGGATAACAGAAGATACCATCAGAGCATAGATCTGAAGATACCTTTCAGCAGAGATCTGAAGATACCATCAGAGCAGAGATCTGAAGATACCATCAGAGCAGAGATCTGAAGATACCATCAGAGCAGAGATCTGAAGATACCATCAGAGCAGAGATCTGAAGATACCATCACACCAAGCCGGACACAGTGAAATGAAAGATTACAAGAGGCTAACATCTGTGGAGAATGGATGAAGGAAATAGGGATAGTGGATAAATAGCAGCTGGACACATGATAAGTAACAGTGGGTGGTAATTATAACACGGGTGATGGTCTCCCCATGTCTCCTTTCATCAGTGAACGGAGGTGGGGGTGATTGAGGTGGGTAGGGGGGTTACAACACTCACTCACAGTTAGAGGAACTATTTTGTGGCCGGTGAATAGCTAGGTTGAGACAGAAGCACTACTTCTGTATGGAATTCATTGATGGACAATCACGTGTGTCCTTATGCTATTGTTTTTGCTGTTACATGTAGAGTTTGATGAGATATAGCAGGTGTGCTAGCTAGTTTTATATGTAGACTTTGATGAGATCTAGCAGGTATGCTAGCTAGTGTTATGTGTAGAGTTTGATGAGATATAACCGGTGCGCTAGCTAGTGTTATTTGTAGAGTTTGATGAGATATAACAGGTGTGCTAGCTAGTGTTATATTTAGAGTTTGATGAGATAAAGCAGGTGTGCTAGCTAGTGTTATATGTAGAGTTTAATGAATATTGTAGGTAAGCTAGCTAGTGTTATATGTAAAGTTTAATGGATATTGTAGGGTTGCTAGCTAGTGTTACATGTAGAGTTTAATGAGATATATCATGTATGCTAGCTATAGCGGAAAACTGACATACTTTGTTATAAAGTCTAATTGTCCCACTTCGCTAAAATGGCAAAATGGCCCACTGTTTATCTGCGATCCAAGTAAAAAAATTGAAAAGGCCCTAAAGCAATAGAAAATAGGTCATAAATATTAGGCGTCAGTTTGGTATTACAAGCTGCATCCGTGGTTTGGAAAGGGCATTGGAGGTGGTTAGCTAGCTTGGTTAGAGGTTGATGGTGTCGATAGGGTCATTCATTAAGTCTGCCAAGACAAGAGTCAACAAGTCTGCCAAAACTAGATTCAACAAGTCTGCCAAGGCAAGAGTCAAAAGTCTGCTTTTGAAATCGGGAGTAAAATACATTATACTATACGCATCTAGATTTTTTACGTCAAAATAGTCGTATCACTAACCCTGTATCAACACTGTTACTTATGCAGTATCAACTCTGTCACTAACGCTGTATCAACTTTTCAAAAACGCAGTATCAACTCTGTCACTAACGCTGCACCAACTCTATTAGTAGCGTTGTATCAACTAGGTCACTAACGCAGTATCAACTCTTATACTATCGCAGTATCAAGCCTGTCAGTAACTCTGTATCAACTTTGTAACTAACGTTGTATCAACTCTGCCACTAACGCAGTATCAACTCTATCACTAATGATGTATCAACTCTGCCACTAACGCAGTATCAACTATGTCCTTAATGATGTATCAACTCTGCCACTAACGCAGTATCAACTATGTCCTTAATGATGTATCAACTCTGCCACTAACGCAGTATCAACTATGTCCTTAATGATGTATCGACTCTGCCACTAACACAGTATCAACTATGTCCTTAATGATATATCAACTCTGCCACTAACGCAGTATCAACTATGTCCTTAATGATGTATCGACTCTGCCACTAACGCAGTATCAACTATGTCCTTAATGATGTTTCAACTCTGCCACTAACGCAGTATCAACTATGTCCTTAATGATGTATCAACACTGTCACTAACGCTGTATCAACTATCACTAATGATGTATCAACTCTGTCACTAACGCAGTATCAACTATGTCCTTAATGATGTATCAACACTGTCATTAACGCTGTATCAACTCTATCACTAATGATGTATCAACTCTGCCACTAACGCTGTATCAACTCTATCACTAATGATGTATCAACTCTGCCACTAACGCAGTATCAACTATGTACTTAATGATGTATCAACTCTGCCACTAACGCAGTATCAACTATATCCTTAATGATGTATCGACTCTGCCACTAACGCAGTATCAACTATGTCCTTAATGATGTATCAACTCTGCCACTAACGCAGTATCAACTATGTCCTTAATGATGTATCAACACTGTCACTAACGCTGTATCAACTATCACTAATGATGTATCAACTCTGCCACTAACGCAGTAGTATCAACTATGTCCTTAATGATGTATCAACACTGTCATTAACGCTGTATCAACTCTATCACTAATGATGTATCAACTCTGTCACTAACGCTGTATTAACGTTGTCCACTAACGTTGGATCAACCTTGTCACTAATGCTGTAGCAACTCTGTCACTAACGTTGTATCAACATAATCACTAACGCTGTATCAACTCTGTCAATAACGCAGCATTAACTCTGTCACTAATGATGTATCAACTCTGTCACTAATGATGTATCAACTCTGTCACGAAATATGTTTCAACTCTGGCACTAATGATGTATCAACTCTATCACTAATGATATATCAACTCTGTCACCAACGCAGTATAGTTCTGTTACTAATGATGTATCAAGTCTGTCATTAATGATGTTTCAACTCTGTCACTAACGCAGTATCAAGTCTGTCACTAATGATGTATCAACTCTGTCACTAACGTTCTATGAAACATTCCCACTAACGATGTTTCAACTCTGTCACTCTGGCGAAAGGAATAGAGAGGAAGAGAGAGAGAGGAATGGTGGGAGGAATAGATAGGAAAAGAGGAGTGCTAGAGGAATAGAGAGGAGTGGCGAATGTAATAGAGAGGAATGGTGAGAGGAGTGGCGAGAGGAATAGAGAGGCAAAAGTGAGAGGAGTGGTGGGAAGAATGAGATGGTGGTGATTTGAATATAGATGAAGAGAGTAGTGGCGAAGGGAATAGAGAGGGGAGTTGCAAGAGGAATGGCGAGAGGGTGGTGGGCGGAATAGAGAGAAAGAAAGGAGAGCGAGAGGACTAGAGACGAGTGGTGAATGGAATAGAGAAAAGAGAGGAGTGGAGAGAGGAGTGTAGAGAGGAGTGGAGAGAGGAGTGGAGAGAGGAGTGGAGAGAGGAGTGGAGACAGGAATGGCGAGAGGGTTGGCGGAGGAAAAGAGTAAAGAGGTGATGTGCTTATTTGAAAGTTAGGAAACATAAAGATGGCACTAACGCAATTTCAACTCTGCCACTAACGCAGTATCAGCTCTGTCACTAACGCAGTATCAGCTTTGTCACTAACGCAGTATCAGCTCTGTCACTAACGCAGTATTAGCTTTGTCACTAACGCAGTATCAGCTCTGTCACTAACGCAGTATCAGCTCTGTCACTAACGCAGTATCAGCTCTGTCACTAACGCAGTATCAGCTCTGTCACTAACGCAGTATCAGCTCTGTCACTAACGCAGTATCAGCTCTGTCACTAACGCAGTATCGGCTCTGTCAATCACTTTTTGTCAACCATGCCACGAGCCGTGTTTCAACGACTCTATAACAGGACTTGACACCGAGTCTTCGTAACTTACAGAACATGACGTCACTCTACTTCATGGCCAAAACATCGCTCCCTTAGATGACACTGCAATATTCCGAAATGAAATCACGAAATATGCCAAAATGAGACCATGAAATATTCCAAAGCGGCATATGAAATATACCAAAATAACATCAGGAAATATATCAAAATGAGACCATAAAATGTCCAAAATTGCTTCATGAAATATACCAAAATAACATCAGGAAATATATCAAAATGAGACCTTGAAATGTCCAAAATTGCATCACGAAATATACCAAAATAACATCAGGAAATATATGAAAATGAGACCATGAAATGTCCAAAATTGCATCATGAAATATACCAAAATAACATCATGAAATATGCCAAAATGAGCCCATGACATATTCCAAAATGGCATCATGAAAAATACCAAAATAACATCAGGAAATATGCCAAAATGATACCATGAAATATTCCAAAATTGCATCATGAAATATACCAAAATAACATCATGAAATATGCCAAATGAGACCATGAAAATGCCAAAATGACATTACGAAATATACCAAAATGACATTATTAAATATTCCATTTTGACACCATGAACTATTCCATTATGACACCATGAACTATTCCAATATGACACCATGAACTATTCCATTATGACACCATGAAATATTCCATTTTGACACCATGAAATATACCATTATGACACCATGACATATTCCATTATGACACCATTAATTATTCCATTATGACACCATGAAATATTCCATAATGACACCATGAAATATTCCATTATGACACAATGAACTCTTCCATTATAACATCAAGAACTATTCCATTTGACACCATGGAATATTCCATTATGACACCATAAAGTATTCCATTATAATACCATGAACTTTTCGTTATGACACCATGAAATTTTCCATTATGACACCATGAAATATTCCATTATTACACCATGAACTTTTCCATTATGACACCATCAAATACTCCATTATGACACCATGAAATATTCCATCATGACACCATGAAATATTCCATTATGACACCATGAAATATTCCATTATGACACTATGAACTATTCCATTATGACACCGTGAACTATTCCATTATAACATCATGAAATATTCCATTATGACACCATGAACTATTCCATTATGACCCCATTAAATATTCCATTATGACACCATGAAATCTTCCATAATGACATCATGAATCATTCATAAATGACTGCATAAAATATTCCAAAAAAGACTCATTGAAATATTCCAAAGTTTGACAAAGTAATAATCCAAAATGAGACCATTAATCTTCCAAATGAGACCATGCGATAGTATTTTAGAGAGTTGTCTAAAACCCAAAGGATCTATTGCAACGCTAAGTAACACTGATGACGTTATTCTCTAGTTCATACTTGACCACGAAACTATCAATAAAAGTTGATTTTTTCCTTGATTTCTGTCTGGTTTTATCTCACTATGTCCTTGACCTTGGCAAATCTAACGACCGGACATTTCTAGTCTTCCAGGCCGAACATTTCAAAGGGGACCGTGGCCACGTGACATTTATGGGGCACCGTTGGTCAAAGAAGAAAAGACTTTCGTGTAATAAAATGCGTGGGGCGCTGCTCCCTGGAGATCTGCTCCGGTGGACCTACGGGGACTGTTGGGGTCAGCCGACAATATACTTTATAGCTATGGAATCTCGGCATTGTCTAGACGAGTTCTTCTCAGTCATTGTGGCGCGATGGGTTCTGGGACACTTATTAAGAATCAATTTCTATGGGGGAATTCCTCCCCCCCCCTCCCCCTGTAGGCTTACCCTGTGTCTTATAAGTCAACTGTTTTTGAGGCGTGTCCTTGAACGGCCCGTTAGTCTGGGACTCGTAGCCGGAAATTTGTACGAAAAAAATTTGTATGAAACAAAACAGCGCGAGCTAGTTGCGTTGTGGAAGCCCACTGTAGAGTCCCTCTTATAGGGCGTCCGACACTTCCCGGGATGGGTGGGGGAAGATGTTAGGACGTACATTTTCCATCCTCCATTCTCCATAAGAAAGTCGATCGTGTGCACTATTTAAACGCATCGTGTCGGATCGACCGGGTGCCTGCTGGTTGGGGCGGCCCCTGGTCGAGCGCCCAAGCGCCCGGGTGGGGGACTTGGGTGGGGGGCTTGGGTGGGGGACTTGGGTGGGGGACGTGGGTGGGGGTCTTGGGTGGGGGACGTGGGTGGGGGGCGTGGGTGGGGGNGGGTGGGGGACTTGGGTGGGGGACTTGGGTGGGGGACTTGGGTGGGGCCCGTCCTGACGAGTGGGCATTCCCGACGTGGCAATCCGCGGCCCGATGAGTCGGGCCGGGGAGGGGTGATTTTGGGGGGGGGGGGGCATAAAGAGTGTAAACTCGTCCTGCTGACGCCATTTCTTGATGTAATAATAATATGAAACCAATTTATATAAAACCAATTTATATGAAACCAATTTGTATGAAACCAATTTATATGAAACCAGTTCATATGAAACCAATTTATATGAAACCAATTTATATGAAACCAATTTATATAAAACCAATTTATATGAAACCAATTTGTATGAAACCAATTTATATGAAACCAGTTCATATAAAACCAATTTATATGAAACCAATTTATATTACACCAATTTTTGTGAAAAAAGGAATGTTGTTTGAATGATAATTTGTGGGAAATGAGATTCAACCGACTCGATTTGAAATGTGTTCTAGTTTAAATCCTTTGAATATAGCAATTCAGTTAATGGATGGTGGAGTAAAGAACAATACAAAAGTAAAATTTATGACATATTTCCGATAATGTAGCTGTCCATGTGAGATTGTTGGTGTCCATGTGATATTATTGGTGTCCATGTGATGTTGTTGGTGTCAATGTGATGTTGTTGGTGTCCATGTGATATTGTTGGTGTCCATGTGATAGTGTTGCTGTCCATGTGATAGTGTTGCTGTCCATATGATAGTGTTGCTGTCCATATGATATAGTTGCTGCCCTTGTGAAATTGTTGCTGTCCATGTGGGATATTGTTTCTGCCCATATCATATAGGTGCTGTCCATGTGATATTGTTGCTGTGATGCTATTGTCTTTTTTTTCTTTTATAGTAAATCACATCTAAAGTTAAATGAAAACAAAAAATTAAAATTTCCTATTCGAAAAAAAAAATGTGTACACATTGCTGTCGTACAAATCTGTTGTGTACTAAGTGGTTCCAAATAGATGATTTTTGTACAAACTTGTTTGGTATTAAATAAGGTTTCTTCACCGTGTAGCCTAGCCTAACGTGACCTCCTTTGGATGTACACTGTCACATAGGCAAAGAGGTTAAACCTCTGTTTAGCAACATGTCAGATTCTATATTTTTAAAATCTGTTAAGCAATCGGCTGTGCCCTAGCATCAATAACACGGCTGTCTGCATTCATTTCAATTGATTCTACTTGAATCTGTGGGCATGTTTGATTAGCTTTGAAGTCTGCTCACGTTGATGACGAATGCATCTATCTTGTGTCTGGAGCAATGTTTGTCTTTGAAGTGAAACAGTAGTCTCTATTGGCTTTGTCTTACAGATAAAACAAAAGTCTGTATTTGATGCGTCTTAAAGAAGATAAAACATATTTCCTGTTTCTTAAGGATAAAACATAAATATCTTAATATTTACTGTCACAAATCAAATATTGAGTTAGGCCTACTAATTTTGTCTCTTATAAAGTATTGCTTTTGGGAAGTTAGGATGAACAGGAAGTGAATTGGATATTGGAGGTCATGTGCAAGAGAAGAGAGTGAATGATAGTAATGGCGATTTTGGCTCGCGCCAGTTTTCTATGTAATATCACACAACGTCTTAATGTAGGTCTCAATATTTAATAGGTCTCAATATTTAAAAGGTCTCAATATTTAAATAGGTCTAAATATTTAATAAGTCTCAATATTTAATAGGTCTCAATATTTAATAGGTCTCAATATTAAATAGGTCTCAATATTAAATAGGTCTCAATATTTAAATAAGTCTCAATATTTAAATAAGTCTCAATATTTAAATAAGTCTCAATATTTAATAAGTCTCAATATTTAATAAGTCTCAATATTTAATAGGTCTCAATATTTAATAGGTCTCAATATTTAAACAGGTCCACTTCATCTCACCATTCTTTATATCGTGAAAGTGTATCCCCCACTCTCTCTCTCACCCTCTCTCTTCTACCCCTCTCTCTCTCTCTACCCTTCTCTGACCCTCTCTCACTCTGTCTACCCTTCTCTCACGCTCTCTCTTCTACCTATCTCTCTCGCTACCCTTCTCTGACCCCCTCTCTCTCTCTCTACTCTTCTCTCTCTCTACTCTTCTCTCACCCTCTCTCTTCTACCCCCTTTCTCTCTACCCTTCTCTCACCCTCTCTCTTCTACCCCCTTCTCTCTCTACCCTTCTCTGACCCTCTCTCTCCCTCTACCCTTCTCTCACCCTCTCTCTTCTACCCCTCTCTCTCTCTACCCTTTCTGACCCTCTCTCCCCCTCTACCCTTCTCTCACCCTCTCTCTTCTACCCCTCTCTCTCTCTCTCTCCCCTTCTCTGACTCTCTCTCTCTCCCTACCAATATCTCACCCCCTCTCTTCTCCCCCCTCTCTCTCTTTCTCTCTCTCCCCTTCTCTCTCCCCCTCTCTCCCTCTCCCCTTCTCTCTCCCTCTCTCTTCTCCCCCTCTCTCTCTCTCCCCTCTCTGCCCCTCTCTCCCCCTCTCCCCTTCTCTCACCCTCTCTCTTCTACCCCTCTCTCTCTCTCTCTCCCCTTCTCTGACTCTCTCTCTCTCCCTACCAATATCTCACCCCCTCTCTTCTACCCCCTCTCTCTCTACCCTTCTCTGACTCTCTCTCTCTCCCTACCATTCTCTCACCCTCTCTCTTCTACCCCTCTATCGCTCTCTTCCCTCTCCCTGTCTCTCTCTCTACCCTTCTCTCACTCTCTCTCTTCTACCCCCTCTCTCTCTCTTCCCTCTTCCTCTCTCGCCCTCTTTCACTCTACCCTTCTCACACCCTCTCTCTGCCTCTATCTTCTCCCTCTCTCTTCTCCATCTCTCATCTCCCTCTCTCTTCTACCCCCTCTCTCTCTCTCAATCCCTCTCTCTCCCCCTCCCTCACTCCCTGACACCAATTTATTGATGGCCTTAAGGCGACGGTTCTCTAGTCTTGAGGTTTGAGACGTAGGTTAGAATCTGGTAGCTTAGTAATTGGATTGGTTGTTGTGATGAAAGTCTAACCCGAGTCTAACAGTTGTGAAGAAACTGTCTACTTTTGTAGCAGTATAGGGTAGAAGAAGTCTACTATTGTATAAAATAGTGAAGCAACTGCCTACTATTGTAAAAGTAAAGAAGAAACTGTCTACTATTGTAAGATTAGATTAGCTTGTTCTCTATTGTAACTGTAGTGTGAAAAGGTCCTCTAGAATATTCTGTTTTGGTGGTCTACAAATTGGTGGAATGTGGCATTTATAGGCATTCATACGACGTCTGGTATGTGTGCTAGTTGAGCTGCTACGAAATAAATGAATGCTATTTGCACATTAAGTGAGCGTAAGAGTATTTAAGTCATGAAATAAGTTCATGTCGTTGTGAGATGACGTCATGAGCTAGAGTTACTCTCTCGCGGAATGTGGCAGGTCAATCATCAGTTTTTGAGGAAGTGATTTTCTGTGGCCAATGTACGTCTGGTGTCAGTCATACAACTGCTAGCATGATGTCCTGGGTGTTTGGTGCATTGGACGTGTGGTGCACTGGACGTGTGGTGCACTGGACGTGTGGTGCATTGGACGTGTGTTGCATTGGACGTGTGGTGCATTGGACATGTGGTGCACTGGGGTGTGGTGCATTGGACGTGTGTTGCACTGTGGGGGTGTGGTGTATTGAACATGTGGTGCACTTGGGGTGTGTTGTATTGAAATCGCACTGGTTATGTGGTGTTTTGAAAGTTAAGTGCACAGTGGGATGTCGTGAAACCGGGAGTTTTGTGTATTAGAAGTGTAGCTAATGAAACTTAACCAATCAAAATAATGGTACACACACACGTCCCATTTCATCCGTTAATCATTTGTCCACGATACGCAGACAGAACTTTCCCGAAAGGCCCGGACATTTGTCCACGATAAGCAGACAGAACGTTACCGAAAGGCCCGGACATTTGTCCACGATAAGCAGACAGAACGTTACCGAAAGGCCCGGACATTTGTCCACGATAAACAGACAGAACGTTACCGAAAGGCCCGGACATTTGTCCACGATAAGCAGACAGAACGTTGCCGAAAGGCCCGGACATTTGTCCACGATAAACAGACAGAACGTTACCGAAAGGCCCGGACATTTGTCCACGATAAGCAGACAGAACGTTGCCGAAAGGCCCGGACATTTGTCCACGATAAGCAGACAGAACGTTACCGAAAGGCCCGGGCCCAAAGATTCTCAACAAATAATGAATTTTAGCCGAATGCATAACCGTTTCCAGATTCCCAACCATCCTAAATGTTCCCCGCCCCCAACTGCACCCGCCTCCAGACGACACGAGCTCGGAGGAGACGCTCAGGTTTACAAGGGTGAGCCGCCGTTAAAGTGTGAGGCTGAGAGCCAGCACCTCGCCCAGAGACATTTACTCCTGTTTCAGAATACGTCTGGCGACATTATTTACATTATTTATTCCCCCCGGAAAATGTTGAGAGATTTTTTTGTATCCCTGGATTATCCCCCCTTGTGGGAAATGTCCCAGTAATCACACAACGGCAGCTGGGACAGTTGTGCTAATTAAACCTTTGGTTGGGGGGGGGGGGCGTCTGATAGGGTTGTGGTAATCAAACTATTGGTGGGGGGTCTTGTAGGGTTGTGGTAATCAAATCTGTGGTATAGGGTCTCGTAGGGCTGGGGTAATCCAACCTGTGGTATAGGGTCTTGTGGGACTGTGGTAATACAACCTGTGACGTCAGGCCTTGTAGGACTGTTGTAATCCAACCTGTGGTATAGGGTCTTGTAGGGATGTGGTTATCTAACTTGTTGTATAGGGTCTTGTAGGACTGTGGTAATCTAACCTGTGGTATAGGGTCTTGTATGACTGTGGTAATCCAACCAGTGGTATAGGGTCTTGTAGGGCTCTGGTAATCTAACCTGTGGTATAGGGTCTTGTAGGACTGTGGTAATCTAACCTGTTGTATAGGGTCTTGTAGGGCTGTGGTAATCCAACCTGTGGTATAGGGTCTTGTAGGAATGAGGTAATCCAACCTGTGAGTCAGGCCTTGAAGGACTGTGGTAATCCAACCTGTGGTATAGGGTCTTGTAGGACTGTGGTAATCAAACCTGTGGTATATGGTCTTGTAGGAGTGTGGTAATCAAACCTGTGGTATAGGGTCTTGTAGGACTGTGGTAATCCAACCTGTGGTATAGGGTCTTGTAGGACTGTGGTAATCCAACCTGTGGTATAGGGTCTTGTAGGACTGTGGTATCAAACCTGTGGTATAGGGTCTTGTAGGACTGTGGTATGAAACCTGTGGTATAGGGTACTGTAGGACTGTGGTAATCCAACCTGTGGTATAGGGTCTTGTAGGACTGTGGTAATCCAACCTGTGGTATGGGGTCTTGTAGGACTGTGGTAATCCAACCTGTGAGTCAGGCCTTGCAGGACTGTGGTAATCCATCCTGTGGTATAGGGTCTTGTAGGACTGTGGTAATCCAACCTGTGGTATAGGGTCTTGTAGGACTGTGGTAATCCAACCTGTGGTATAGGGACTTGTAGGACTGTGGTAATCCAACCTGTGGTATAGGGTCTTGTAGGACTGTGGTAATCCAACCTGTGGTATAGGGTCTTGTAGGACTGTGGTAATCCAACCTGTGGTATAGGGTCTTGAAGGACTGTGGTATCAAACCTGTGGTATAGGGTCTTGTAGGACTGTAGTATCAAACCTGTGGTATAGGGTCCTGTAGGACTGTGGTAATCCAACCTGTGGTATAGGGTCTTGTAGGACTGTGGTAATCGAACCTGTGGTATGGGGTCTTGTAGGACTGTGGTAATCAAACCTGTGGTATAGGGTCTTGTAGTACTGTGGTAATCCAACCTGTGGTATAGGGTCTTGTAGGACTGTGGTAATCCAACCTGTGATATAGGGTTTTGTAGGACTGTGGTAATCAAACCTGTGGTATACGGTCTTGTAGGACTGTGGTAATCCAACCTGTGGTATAGGGTCTTGTAGGGATGTGGTTATCCAACCTGTGGTATAGGGTCTTGTAGGACTGTGGTAATCCAACCTGTGGTATAGGGTCTTGTAGGACAGTGGTAATCCAACCTGTGGTATAAGGTCTTGAAGGACTGTGGTATCAAACCTATGGTATAAGGTCTTGTAGGACTGTGGTAATCCAACCTGTGGTATAGGCGCTTGTAGGACTGTGGTATCAAACATGTGGTATAGGGTCCTGTAGGACTGTGGTAATCCAACCTGTGGTATAGGGTCTTGTAGGACTGTGGTAATCCAACCTGTGGTATGGGGTCTTGTAGGACTGTGGTAATCAAACCTGTGGTTTAGGGTCTTGTACGACTGTGGTAATCCAACCTGTGGTATAGGGTCTTGTAGGACTGTGGTAATCCAACCTGTTGTATAAGGTCTTGTAGGGATGTGGTTATCGAACCTGTTTTATAGGGTCTCGAGGACTGTGGTAATCCAACCTGTGGTAAAGTGTCTTGTAGGGATGTGGTTATCCAACCTGTGGTATAGGGTCTTATAGGACTGTGGTAATCAAACCTGTTGTATAGGGTCTTGTAGGACTGTGGTAATCCAACCTGTGGTATAAGGTCTTGTAGGACTGTGGTAATCAAACCTGTGGTACAGGGTCTTGTAGGACTGTGGTAATCCAACCTGTTGTATAGGGTCTTGTAAGACTGTAGTAATCCAACCTGTGGTATAGGGTCTTGTAGGACTGTGGTAATCCAACCTGTGGTATAGGGTCTTGTAGGGATGTGGTTATCCAACCTGTGGTATAGGGTCTTGTAGGGCTGTGGTAATCGAACTGTAACAATGAACTGTAACAATGAACTGTAACAATGAACAGTAACAATGAACTGTAACAATGAACCATAACAATGAACTGTAAAATTAACTGTAAAATGAACTGTAACAATGAACCGTAACAATGAACTGTAACAATGAACTGTAACAATGAACTTTAACAAGGAACTGTAACAATGACTGTAACAATGAACTGTAACTAATGAAGTGTAATAAGGAACTGTAAGAATGAACTGTAACAATGAACTGAACAATGAACTGTAACAATTAACTTAACAATGAACTGTAACAATGAAGTGTAACAATGAAGTGTAACAACGAAGTGTAACAACGATGTGTAACAACGAAGTTTAACAACGAACTGCAACAATGAACTGTAACAATGAACTGTAACAATGAACTGTAACAATGAACTGTAACAATGAACCATAGCGCTGAACTGTAGCAATGAACCGTAACAATGAAGTGTAACAATGAACCGTAACACTGAACTGTAACACTGAACTTTAACAATGAACTGTAACAATGAACTGTAACAATGAACTGTCACAATGAACTGTAAAAATTAACTGTAACAACGAACTGTAACAACGAACTGTAGCAATGAAGTATAACAATGAACTTTAACATTAATGTTTAAAAATGAGCTGTAACAATGAAGTGTAACAATGAAGTGTAACAATGAACTGTAACACAAAGTTGTAACAATGAGGGGTAACAATGAACTGTAACAACAACTGTAACAATGAAGTTTCTTGAATATATCATGCATTTGGCAAAGATTTTGAACGAACTATGTTGGCCAAGATCTTCCATATAAAACTGAGTTCAAATATCTTGAACTCATTACTCAAATGAGGAGTTTCTTAAACATATAACTTCGTAGGCAATATATTTTATAATAGCACTGCGTTAACAAAGATTTTGGGCAGACCCAACTGAAAATTCTAAACGATTTTTTATGGTCTTTTCCCAAAAACAATTTGTTTAGACATTATTTAGACATTATTTAGACATTATTTAGACATTATTTAGACATTATTTAGACATTATCTAGACATTATTTAGACATTATTTAGACATTATGTAGACATTATTGAGACATTATTTAGATATTATTTAGACATTATTTAGACATTATTTAGACATTATTTAGACATTATTTAGACATTATTTAGACATTATTTAGACATTATTTAGACATTATTTAGACATTATTTAGACATTATTTAGACATCATTTAGACATCATTTAGACATTATTTAGACATTATTTAAACATTATTTAGACATTATTTAGACATTGATTATAATTTGAACTTGAAACCTTACCGACGCCGTCGTAAGAGAGACAAAGGGGTGCACCATTACCCCCAGACCCCTCCCCCACCCCCAACACGTGTAACATAGAAAAGCGACGCCTTCGCCACAATGATTTTCCTCAGCATGCGCCGCAGTGCTCAATATATATCAGCATATTTAACATCACATTACCCAATGTTAACATGTAATTTAACATCACATTACCCAATGTTAAAATAGAATTTAACATCACATTACCCAATGTTAAAATAGAATTTAACATCACATTACCCAATTTTAAAATAGAATTTAACATCACATTACCCAATGTTGAAATATAATTTAACATCACATTACCCAATGTTAAAATAGAATTTAACATCACATTACCCATGTTTGCATAGAATTTAACATCACATTACCCAATGTTAACATAGAATTTAGCATCAAATTACCCAAATTTCGCATATGATTTAACATCACATTACCCATGTTCGCATATAATTTAACATCACATTTCCCAAAGTTCACATTACCCAATGTTTACATCGGATTTAACATCACATTACCCAATGTTAACATAGAATTTAGCATCATATTACCCAATGTTCACAAAGATTATAACTCACATTACCCAATGTTAAAATAAAATTTAACATCACATTACCCAATGTTGACATATAATTTAACATCACATTACCCAATTTTAACATAGAATTTAGCATCAAATTACCCAATTTTCGCATATGATTTAACATCACATTACCCATGTTCACATAGAATTTAACATCACATTACGGTACCCAATATTAACATAGAACTTAACATCACATTACCCAATGTTCACATCGGATTTAACATCACATTACCCAATGTTAACATAGAATTTAGCATCATATTACCCAATGTTCACATAGAATTTAACATCACATTACCCAATGATCACATTGAAATTAACATCACATTACCCAATGTTCACAAAGATTATAACTCACATTACCCAATGTTAACAAAGAATTTAACACCACATTACCCAATGTTAACATAGAATTTAACAACACATTTCCCAAAGTTCAAATAGAATTTAACATCACATTACCCAATATTTAATATAATTTAACTTTTCATTTCCCCAATGTATCATAAATTTCAACTTAACCTTTTTGCCCACGTTCAGATAACGGTTATCGTGTGTGTGTACCGGTATCGTGTGTTTATCGGTCTCGTGTGTGTCTCAGTATCGTGTGTGTACAGGTATCGTCTGTGTATAGGTATCGCCTGTGTATTGGTATCGTCTTTGTACCGTATCGTCTGTGTTCAGTTGTCGTGTGTTTATCGGTCTCGTGTGTGTCTCAGTATCGTGTGTGTACAGGTATCGTCTGTGTACAGGTATCGGCTGTTTACCGGTATCGTATGTGTACAGGTGTCGTCTGTGTACCGGTATCGTGTGTGTATCAGTCCTCGTCTAGACAAAACGTCTCTGTTTTTTCTCCTTGATCCCATATGATATATTGATTAACCTCCAAACATACAATCTCTTCCAAATGAGTTTTACATCTACAATCTCACCTCACCAATTTACCTGTGCATGGGGGGTTTCATGGGTGAGTGAAGGTCTAGATCCTAGGGTGTATACTAGACAGGATGATTCATGGTGCAGTGAAGGTCTAGATCCTAGAACTATTTTCTAGAATTTAGACAATCCGATCGAGGGATAGAACTAGATGATAGTATGTAGACATGTCAAGCTAAGGCTAGAACTAGATCCTATGAGGTAGACATATAAGCCAAGCTAGGGATAGAACTAGATCCTATGATGTAGACATACAAGCCAAGCTAGGGATAGAACTAGATCCTATAATGTAGAAATACAAGCCAAGCTAGGGATAGAACTAGATCATATAATGTAGACATACAAGCTAAGCTAGGGATAGAGCTAGATCCTATAATGTAGACATACAAGCCAAGCTAGGGATAGAGCTAGATCCTATAATGTAGACATACAAGCCAAGCTAGGGATAGAGCTAGATCCTATAATGTAGACATACAAGCCAAGCTAGGGATATACATCTTATTCTTCTCACTCCAATGAATTCCCTTCACCCGGGATGCATTTTTCGAGTTAGTATTTTTCCCCCTTCTCAAAGTCTTTTGTCAAATATTTCATTCTTATTCAATTATCAATCTGCCCTCAAATCAAGTGCGCATGTGCGCCCGCTAGTTCCTGAGTGCGCATGTGCGGCCCCTAGTGTGTGAGTTAACTCGTAAACATACTTATCTCCCCTGCACTATTTTCATAATGGCTTTTGCTGTCTTTCCCCCCGTCCCGCCCGTAATGGAGAAAACAAGTTCGTCTAGCGAACCTGAGAAGTATCAATAGAGAGAAATTATAGGGACCGGTAATGGCCATGGTCTGGACAAGACTCGCCACAGGTCGCGTTTTTCTTTGTCTCTCTCTCTCTCTCTCTCTCTCTCTCTCTCTCTCTCTCTCTCTCTCTCTCTCTCTCTCTCTCTTTCTCTTACTGTTGGAACTCATACTCGTAAATCTACCTTAGGTTTCTTTAGCCACAATGGCCCTGGACGATGTTTGGGTTCGATTACGGAGAGAGGCGGTCACGGCTAGGGGAAGGATGTGTGTGTGGAAGGGGGGTGGGGCACTAGTCATACAATGAATCAATAGTTCCGTTAACCCCCTCAAAGTCGATCTATACCCCCTCCCTTCACCCATGAATTCGCGCTTTTTTTCCGCCGGTCTATACAGCCCTCTCTACACACCAGTCCAATCATAGTAGGTCATATTAGGTCATTGGGTAGGTACTGGAGTTGTCATATGGTCATGGTGGGTTGGTACTGAGTTGTCATATGATCAGGTGGGGGTGGGGTGTACCGGAGTTTTCATATGCAAATATTAAATAAAAAAACGTTGTAGATACCATGTTGGACCCAGAAACTTATTGGTCTACATCATACCGGTCTAAAAAAATGTGGAAAGAAAAAATAACAACTAAATGTCCAAGAACAAACCAGTTGTATAAATAGACAAAGAAATTACACACTAGTTGTGTAAACAGACTAAGAAATTGCTAACTGCAAACTAGTTTTGCCAATAGACAAAGAAATCGCCGACCGCAAACGTGTTGTGTCAATAGACAAAGAAATCGCCGAAAGCCAACTTGTTGTGTCAATAAGTGCGGAGAAGAAAGGTTACAATGGGGAGCTTACGATGTCACATGACCGTCGGGCTACGGGGCAGCAGATAGTATCGCCCGAGCCATCAATTATGCATGTAAGCCTCTCATCTCTGCAGATGTTTTTGTGGCGTAAAGCAGATTAAGGCTGACTGCATTCAATCGAGTTGCCATGAAATCTGTTGGCCACATGATTGTGTGTCAGTTTGTGAATTAAATCGAGGGATTTGATTGGGTTTTACATGATTGTGTGCTGTCGATCTCGTGAATATAATTGTGTGCTGTCTATCAAGTGATTGTGTGCTTTCAGTACCGGGATCATGATTGTGTGCTGTCAAAACTATGATCATTATTGTGGGATGTCATTTCCGTGAGCATGATTGTGTGCTGTCAATCCGGTGATCATGATTTTGTACTGTCAATACCATGACCATGATTGTGCACTGTGAATCCGTGGCCATGATTGTGTACCATCAATTCCGTGGCCATGACTGTGTGCTGTCAATACCGTGACGTTCTTGTGTAGATGTAATTTAAGTTGTATGTTTTAATGTCAGTCTTGAATTTTCTGGTCTAGTTTTAATGTCAGCCTTGAACTTTCTGGTCTAATTTTACTGTCAATCATGAACTTTCTGGTCAAGTTTGACTGAAAGTGAATCTGGCGAGGAGTTTTATGTGGAATCAATTGTTTCCCAATCAGTAGATGCTCCCTCTCTAGGTTGTGATCCGAAGTGAATGGCATAAAGTTGATACAGCCTCCATCAGGTGAACTCACAGGTTTAGGTGGAGTTTGGTGGTCTGTGATCAGGTGGACTCGGGTGTAGGCCGAGTTTGGTGGTCTGGGACCAGGTGGGCTCACAGGTTTAGGTGGAGGTTGGTGGTCTGGGACCATGTGGACTCACAGGTTTAGTCGGAGGTGGCAAGTCCACCTGGCTTCCGGCCCGAAACCTTACATGTGATTTGAGTTTTGGCCCGAGGAGTGATTGTGTTTGACACCCCTGGTCTAGATCATCCCTGGGATCTATGACATCCCTGGTCTAGATCATCCCTGGGATCTATGACATCCCTGGTCTAGATCATCCCTGGGATCTATGACACCCCTGGTCTAGATCATCCCTGGGATCTATGACACCCCTGGTCTAGATCATCCCTGGGATCTATGACAGCCCTGGTCTAGATCATCCATGGGATCTATGACACCCCTGGTCTAGATCATCCCTGGGATCTATGACACCCCTGGTCTAGATCATCCCTGGGATCTATGACACCCCTGGTCTAGATCATCCCTGGGATCTATGACACCCCTGGTCTCGATCATCCCTTGGATCTATGACACCCCTGGTCTAGATCATCCCTGGGATCTATGATGGCTCGCCGCCGCCTTTCTGCCGGAGTTGAAAAGGAAATTATTTCAATGATAACATAATTATTTCAATGCACGGGTGATTATAAAAATGTTTTCAAGTTTCAAGAAAATTTAATGTCAACTTCGCATTTTTTTTTTTTTGGTGCTTTTGGCTTGCTATAATTAAAGGAGCCCCCCCCTCCCCCCTGTGACGTGACGTACGTTGTCTAGGGGTCGGTCCCCTCTGTACTAGCCCCAGAACAATTTTTCAAGGGTCTAGAACCCCTTTATTTCCAGCTCCTACAGAGCTGACTCTTGCTCCAAGTATCAACAAACAATTCAAGGTTTCAGGTTTTCTTATTTATTGGCTATGTGATCCTATATGCCACTACACAAAACAGTTAAAGTTACACAAGTCCTCTTCCATCGTAGGAAAACTCACTGCCTTTCACAAGACAGAAATCATACACCATATCCACAGCACTCGCCACTGTTCACTCCTTAAAAAAACTCCACTCACACACGTGGTTTTTTCAGACACAGCACACCGGTCATACCTTGACCGAGAAAAATCAAAACTCGTGGGGCACACGGGGAAAATAAACTCACCCACGATTGGTCAAATTAACATTATAGAAGTTGACACAAAAATGTGGTTTTTTCAGACACAGCACACCGGTCATACCTTGACCGAGAAAAATCAAAACTCGTGGGGCACACGGGGAAAATAAACTCACCCACGATTGGTCAAATTAACATTATAGAAGTTGACACAAAAAACTCACGCGATCTGACCGTGACACCCCCCCCCCAATAAAAAAATTAAAAATTAACAACCCTTAAAAACTAATTTAACGTCCCCTAAAAATAAAAGATTTTTGTAAAAGTACTTTATGTATATATTTTTAAAAAAAATATTTTATTTTTAATTTTCTGATTTCCCTTCCGCTTTCACAGCGCAATTTTATTTGACCAAATATTTCAGACAAAAATAAGAAATGCACTTGCGGGAATTTTAAAGAATTTCATCGAGCGCAGTCATCGGGAATTTTCTGAAATCGGTGTCATCCCATTGCCTTCATCGTCACCTTGGAAAACAGGTTGGGGGGTTGGGGGGGGGCTGAAAATAAGAAAGAATGATTTGTCATAGGCAGCGAGTCTAAGTGCCAAGTTTCCGCTCGATAGCTTGACGTGTAGTGAGTCAAATAGCCGTCCGAGAGATTGCCGGCCAGCCAGAAAGGAACACATGAAGAAAAGCGAAATTAATATAAATTATTTTAAAAAAAAAATGTTTGTCACTTGCGCGTGGAAGTATGGATAGGAATTAAAGGTAGTGGTTTGTAAATCTGTGTTGGGGGGATTGGTCCGGATTGGGGATTGGCCCAGTGGGGGAATAGCCCGATGGGGTGATTGGTCCGATGGGGTGATTGGTCCGGTGGGGGGATTGGTCCGGTGGGGGGATTGGTCGGGATGGGGGATTGGTCCGGATTGGGGATTGGTCCGGATTGGGGATTGGTCCGGTGGGGGATTGGTCCGGATTGGGGATTGGTCCGGATTGGGGATTGGTCCGGATTGGGGATTGGTCCGGATTTGGGATTGGTCCGGATTTGGGATTGGCCCTGTGGGGGGGATTGGTCCGGATTGGGGATTGGCCCGTTGGGGGAATGTCCCGGGTGGCGAAAGGCCCGGTTTGGAATTATCTGATCCCTTTAGCCCTGACCATATGTTGTTAAGTTTATTATGCAGTATCTGACGTGGGCATCGCGCTTAGCATAGTGTTATCCACCATAAGCTATTTTGACACAACTTAAATTACATGGTTACATTTGCACTGAATGTGAGGGGAAAGGTTGGGGGCGAGGCGGGCGGTCGTACACCATTATGTGTACAGGGACGGGTCAAGGATGAGTCTAGTCCCTAATGTACAGCGAGTTGACCTGATACTTAAGCTCCCTTTAATCATTGTCCACGATCAGTGGCGCCAGATTCCAATTGGAACAAGAGCGTTTTTGTGTGTTGTTTGGTGAAAAGACGCCTGTATGTATACGTTACCGGAAATTTATTTGAAAGAAATTTCGTCGACGGAAATTTGATCGAAAGGTAGTTTGATCGAACTGATGTTTGGTCGAATGTTTTTTTTCAGTTCACCAGCTCAAATGTTCGTCAAATTTCTTTTTGAACACACTATGGTATAGAGTAAAGCAAAATAAAGCTATCTAAATTGTTGATATAACACCACGGGGAGACTTGACACGAAGATATCTAAATTGTTGATATAACACAACGGGGAGACTTGACACGAAGATATATAAATTGTTGATATAAAACAACGGGGAGACTTGACACGAAGATATCTAAATTGTTGATATAACACAACGGGGAGACTTGACACGAAGATATCTAAATTGTTGATATATAAATCTCCCATTGTGTTACTGATCTCACATTGTGTTACTAATCTCACATTGTTACTAAACTCACATTGTGTTACTGATCTCACATTGTGTTACTGATCTCACATTGTGTTACTAATCTCACATTGTGTTACTAATCTCACATTGTGTTACTGATCTCACATTGTGTTACTAATCTCACATTGTGTTACTGATCTCACATTGTGTTACTAATCTCCCATTGTGTACTAATCTCCCATTGTGTTACTAATCTCCCATTGTCTTACTAATCTCCAATTGTCTTACTGATCTCACATTGTGTTACTAATCTCCCATTGTGTTACTAATCTCCCATTGTGTTACTGATCTCAAATTGTGTTACTAATCTCACATTGTGTTACTAATCTCACATTGTGTTACTAATCTCACATTGTATTTGCGATCTCGCATTGCATGCTAAAATGATTAAATAATGAATAATATATGAAATAATAAATAATTAAAGTATTTTAGAAATATCTTCCATTTTGTTTTGAGTTCAGTTCATTTTATCTTTTGAACATTTACTGTGTTTTCTTCATGATTGTGTGTGTGTGTTAAGCCTATTCTTTCCTAAAGACTTTTACGCCACTCATAAAACCTCTCATTTAGATTTCTTTATTGAAAAATTCATTTTTTGAAAATCCAAAATGATGTATAAACTATATATATCTACCGGTAATAATAATAATATTATAAATATATATATTTTTTTTTATTTTACATAGGGGGAATACGAATTTTAGAAAGGCTTAGATGGGGCTTAGCACAAAAAAGTTTGAGAAACACTGTTCTATACCCTTATATAGCCTTTGCCCCAACTATTTTTATAATGAAAAATACAATAAGAGACTCAACATCCATTTTGTTGTAAATATTGTACCATCCAATCACTTCATGCCAATATTGTTTATTTCTGGTGTTAACCTTCAGACGCTCACCAAAGCTGCTACAAATTGCTCTGTAAAGAGTTAATCAGCTGATGACGGCAGTTCGAGATTGTGACAATCTTTTACAAAGGTTGTTTTGTTCCATTCCTTACTTGGACAGCTTTCTATTTCTGGACAGGAATACTGTTCAAAGTTGGAGAATCAATAATATATCATCCATTAGTGACCAATAAATAGGCATCTGGTGTTGATAGAGTAATTGTCTTGTGTTGATTGTCAGAGCAATTGTCTTGTGTTGATTGTCAGTGTAGTTGTCTTGTGTTGATTGTCAGAGCAGTTGTCTTGTGTTGATTTTCAGAGTAATTGTCTTGTGTTGATTGTCAGAGTAGTTACGATATTTGTAGAAAATAGCTACACCTAGGCATATATAATAACAGGCTCCGGCATATACATAACAATCTGCCAGGGGATATACACAAACATCTCAGTCAATCAGGGCATGTTCACAACCATCTCAATCAGTCAGGGCATATACATAGTCATCTCATCCACTCAGGGTACATACACAATCATCTTAATCAGTCAGGGCATATACACCACAAACATCTCAATCAGTCAGGGCATATACACAATCATCTCAATCAGTCAGGGCATATATATCACAATCATCTCAATCAGTCAGGGCATATACAAAATCATCTCAATCAGTCAGTGCATATATACACAATCATCTCAATCAGTCAGGGCATATATATCACAATCATCTCAATCAGTCAGGGCATATACACAATCATCGCAATCAGTCAGTCAGGGCATATACACAATCATCGCAATCAGTCAGGACATATGCACAACAATCATCTCATTGTTCTAAGAAGAAAAAGAAATTAAGTTAATGGGATTTTATTAACTGAAACGCTCAATGGAATCATGACCGATAAGTGTGTCTGGCCCTACACAAGGGAAGACAACTATAACACAATTACTAATAGGTCCCGTTTTGATAGTAGGTCCTATGGTAGTTATAGGCATGTTTTGATAATAGGTCTTTTTTAAAAAAAGGACCTAATTTTGATAAAGGGTCCTGTTTTGATGACTGGTCCTGTTTAGATAACAGGTCCTGTTTAGATAATAGTTCCTGTTTAGATAATAGGTCCTGTTTAGATAATAGGTCCTGTTTAGATAATAGGTCCTGTTTATAATTGACCTACATCACATTGCTTTTTAAACAATTCGCTACGCAGCGACATCGCAAAGTATTCCATGGTCTGTCTCAATCGCTAAAGTATTCCATGGTCTGTCTCAATCGCTAAAGTATTCCATGGTCTGTCTCAATCGCTAAAGTATTCCATGGTCTGTCTCAATCGCTAAAGTATGCCATGGTCTGTCTCAATCGCTAAAGTATTCCATGGTCTGTCTCAATCGCTAAGTATTCCATGGTCTGTCTCAATCGCTAAAGTATTCCATGGTCTGTCTCAATCGCTCCAGTTCTTAAAATCACCAAATAATCAGTTTTGTTCCACTTTCTTTCCCAGTTTACCCCCTCCCCACTGCACCCCACCCACTCACTACTGCACCCACCCCTCCCCACTGCACCCCAACCCCTCCCTATATATCCCCCCCCAACTGCTAAACTAACAGCGCACCTTCCATGTAAACCAGACAGTGTGAAAAGCATGTACCACGAGACCCCCATTGCCAGGATCAAACAAGCGAGACGAGTGGGGATTTAGAGATGAGTGTCAGGGCGTGTGGGTGAGACGAGACTGAAGCCCGACCCTCAGTCTGTGGTGCAACTTGTGGGTCGAATTAACGGCCACCAGAAGACATTGGTTACTGTACAGGGATCCCGTTGCTTCTTCCTGTCGTAAAAGTATAACCCCAGGGGTCCCCAAACTTCGTGTCTGTGACCAGTTAAGGAGGAATCTTGCTCAGCAACAAATTGAAGACGAAACTGTTACGTCAAACGAGTTCCAAGTTGGTGAGTCCGAGAAACGATCAGATATTTACAGCGTTAACCGGAAGTGGAGAGGAAATAAGTTTAATTATCTGGTTATTTCTTCATTTAAACCATAATTTAACAAATCATATTAATAATATTCAGAGCTTTAAAGATTGGAAGAAAAAAAAATTTCTTCACGTCTTATTTTGGATTTAAATACCCGAAAAGGGAGTTTCAGGACAAAATATATTTCTGCTCATGGATGTTAAGGCAGCGAGTAGTGCCCCACTGATCCGCGAGTAGTGCCCCACTGATCCGCGAGTAGTGCCCCACTGATCCGCGAGTAGTGCCCCACTGATCCGCGAGTAGTGCCCCACTGATCCGCGAGTAGTGCCCCACTGTTCCGCGAGTAGTGCCCCACTGTTCCGCGAGTAGTGCCCCACTGTTCCGCGAGTAGTGCCCCACTGTTCCGCGAGTAGTGCCCCACTGTTCCGCGAGTAGTGCCCCACTGTTCCGCGAGTAGTGCCCCACTGTTCCGCGAGTAGTGCCCCACTGTTCCGCGAGTAGTGCCCCACTGTTCCGCGAGTAGTGCCCCACTGTTCCGCGAGTAGTGCCCCACTGTTCCGCGAGTAGTGCCCCACTGTTCCGCGAGTAGTGCCCCACTGTTCCGCGAGTAGTGCCCCACTGTTCCGCGAGTAGTGCCCCACTGTTCCGCGAGTAGTGCCCCACTGTTCCGCGAGTAGTGCCCCACTGTTCCGCGAGTAGTGCCCCACTGTTCCGCGAGTAGTGCCCCACTGTTCCGCGAGTAGTGCCCCACTGTTCCGCGAGTAGTGCCCCACTGTTCCGCGAGTAGTGCCCCACTGTTCCGCGAGTAGTGCCCCACTGTTCCGCGAGTAGTGCCCCACTGTTCCGCGAGTAGTGCCCCACTGTTCCGCGAGTAGTGCCCCACTGTTCCGCGAGTAGTGCCCCACTGTTCCGCGAGTAGTGCCCCACTGTTCCGCGAGTAGTGCCCCACTGTTCCGCGAGTAGTGCCCCACTGTTCCGCGAGTAGTGCCCCACTGTTCCGCGAGTAGTGCCCCACTGTTCCGCGAGTAGTGCCCCACTGTTCCGCGAGTAGTGCCCCACTGTTCCGCGAGTAGTGCCCCACTGATCCGCGAGTAGTGCCCCACTGTTCCCATCTGGAACGGCAAAAGGCTAATGTTAAAGGCTAATTTAGTCGAGGAACTAGAAAGGACCTTAAAGGCTTTTTTTTTTAAAAATAGGTTCTACATCTTTTTCATCAGAATAATTTCCAAATAAATATTGTGTTGACCTACTTTTTGTGTTGACCTATTCTCACTATCCAAGTGGACTATTACAGCATAAAGTAAGGCATAATGAATTACTCGACCAATCAAAATGTCGTCTGGAAATGCGGGAACAAATGCTATTTTAATTGATGACTACGGGGAACAAATATGTTCCGCATTTTTCACCTTGAAATTCATGTCATAGGAACTTCATGCCATGGGATCTAAATGCCATGGGACCTAAATGGAATGGGATCTTAATGCCATGAGATCTTAACGTCACATTTTGTTGACTGTTAGATTTGAATTTCTGTTTATTTTCGGCTCATTGTTCTCTCGACACAAGTTGCCACCAAGTTCAGCCAATGATTGAACTTCTATGCCAGACTGAGGCCAATGATTGATCATCTATGCCAGACTGAGGCCAATGATTGAACTTTTATGCAAGACTGAGGCCAATGATTGAACTTCTATGCCAGACTGAGGCCAATGATTGAACTTATATGCCAGACTGAGGGAAGTGATTGAAATTTTATGCAAGAATGAGGCCAATGATTGAACTTCTGTGCCAGACTGAGGCCAATGATTGAACTTCTCTGCCAGACTGAGGCCAATGATTGAACTTCTCTGCCAGACTGAGGCCAATGATTGAACTTCTATGCCAGATTGAGGCTAATGATTGAACTTCTATGCCAGACTGAGGCCAATGATTGAACTTCTCTGCCAGACTGAGGCCAAAGATTGAACTTCTATGCCAGACTGCGGCCAATGATTGACCTTCTATGCCAGACTTTGACCAAGGATTGACCTTCTATGCCAGACGTGTTTGACTGAAAGTATGTTCCCAAACAACTCAGCTTGTCAGTGTTACATTTCATAATAATCAATAGACATCTTTAAGACCATAGACCTTGATACCATTGGCTTGTTCCACATGACCAGATGTGTGTTCCACTTGATCAGATGTGAGGGCCACACGACGATTGGCTTGTTCCACACGACCAGAGGTGTGTTCCACACGACCAGAGGTGTGGTCCAACGCCCATTGGCTTGTTCCACACGACCAGAGGTGTGGTATGTGGCACATGACCAGAGGTGTGGTCCACACGACCAGAGGTGTGGTCCACACGTCCAGAGGTGTGGTCCACACGACCATTGGCTTGTTCCAATCGACCGGAGGTGTGGTATATTCCACATGACCAGAGGTGTGGTCCACACGACCATTGGCTTGTTCCACACGACCAGAGGTGTGGTATGTGCCACATGACCAGAGTTGTTGTATGTTCCACACGACCAGAGGTGTGATCCATGCTATATACAGACAAAAGTGGAACCAATAATTTCAGCCAGGAAACCACTTACATTCCACGCAGTCAAGGTGATGAGTTCTGCCTTTCTTCCTTCTGAGCCATCCACGATGACTCACGAGCCAACTAGTGTCAGACAGGCAAAGTTTCGATGCACAAAATAAGCCTACATCTAATCTGTCCTAAGACAACCCTAATCCATTTCACAGGCACCTCTCTCAGCACTCACATCTTTGAACTCTCTCAGCACTCACGTCTTTGAACTCCCTCAGCACTCTAATCTTTGAACGCTCTCAGCACTCATGTCTTTAAACTGTCTCAGCACTCATGTCTTTGAACTCTTTTCGACTTTTCCATATAAGTTATGATTAAAGACATCTATAATATTAACCATCTATGATATAAACCATCTATAATATAAACATTCTATAAATTAATTCATCTACAATAGAAGCCATTTAGTAGAGAAGTGGAATTACATCAATATTCTGTCGATTACCATCTTACATTATGTTATAAGAAATTGAATATTAACATTCTAGATCAGACATTTTAGATCAGAAATTTGTCTCTAATATTCATCTATTTATATTTGACTGTTTATATCAAACTGGTTATTGGAAACAGTTTATTCACGGTACAATGTGCTGGCTGTACTTTTACAATTCAATAACATTCAACAGTAAGATTGTGTTCAAACTTTGACAAACAGAACAAACAATCCAATCCATATTTCCATTGAGCAGACTGTCCAATCCATTTGTCCAGATTAGTTGAGATTAAAGGATTTACGGGAGCGCTAAACCGTTCAACATAATCCACGGGTCCCAACTACTTGTGACATAATAGAAGGATTTGCACGAGAATTGTTCAATGATTTTCTAAGCTTGTGTCGCGACTTGCGGTCCTCTGTGGTGTTCAGCGGTGTTCCGATGGTGTTATGAAGGCATGGATCCGTCCCTATACATTTAACACAAGTGGATACGACCCTGCATATTGAACACAACGAAAGACATGGACACGACCATGCCTATTTGACAAAGTGAAGACCTGGCAGTGTCCTGACGTCCGTGACACCGAAGTCCGACGCGATGCATGTCCAGATGTGATTCAGCTTTGTCCTTCCTCCTGTCATCAGAGCTCACATGCCGTCCTATCATCTCAAGTTTATATTTTCTCAAGATTCTCATCTTCTTTGTCCTCTTGTGTCGTTCTAATACTGTTATGCCACGTTGATTTTTTAAAAAAAGGTCTTTAGAAACATTTTTATCGACCGAAATATAATGTTCCCGGTTGAAAATAAAATGTCATTGAAAAGATAGAACTGGAATATCAAAAGATGCAATCCGATACAAGATTTCGAAACGAAACAAATAAACTGGAGAAAATGGAAACAATGGAAGTGGCATGGAGGATATTTGCAGAAGGTATTGCATTGACATGATGCGAAGGTAGATTGAGTTAGGGATGGGTGGTGCAAGAAACAACTGGAGGGAAAGACACAGATAGCCCCACGGACACACAATGACCGGACACACACGTAGTTGGACAGAGATTGACATGTAGGTTCGGGAGGGGTTGGTGGGAGAAAAGAAGTGCAGAAAGACAAAAAGTGTGTGAAAGAGAAAGAGAGAGAGAGAGGGGGGGGGAGAAGACAGAGAGGTTCGGAGAGAGACAGGGGAGAGATTATACAAAGAGAGTGAGGGGCAGAGAGGGGGAGGGAGGAGACAGATAAATGGGAGACATCGAACGTTAGAGAGAGAGAGAGAAATGTTTGTGAGGTGTAAAAACTAATAGCATTTTGTAACAAATGAGATTAGTATTGAGAACAGAGGTCTGAGAACGTTCCCCGCCCAGGACAGGAACACAAGAGAAGCGGGTCAAGAGAAAGGAAGAGAAGAGGGTGGTGAGACAGAGGACGAACTTTAAACTTGTTTGCACAGAAACAGCTTTATCAAAGACGGTGGAACATTTCCTGAACAATTCTTACAACTCCTGGCCAAATCAAATCATGTCGCTGCCCAACGTAAGCCAGAGCCACCATTTCACCGGGCCCTACCTTCCCTTTCCCTTCATTGCTGCCAGATAGACATGCTATTCTATTTACAAAGACAACGCCATAATGTCACGGCTTTCGCTTCAAAGTGCTCTTCATGCGCGCCAAATGCGCACCTCTATTCGTGGTGTGCAATTTTATCGCGTGCCAGGAAACTGAGTGCGTTCTTAGCGAGAAACAGATTTGACGCACCCCGGCGGACATGCGCACCAAATTCATTGCGGCCCGGCGGACATGCGCACCAAATTCATTGCAGCCCGGTGCTCTCCTCAGCTTCCTGAACAGATCTGTTTGCGAGGCTGATTCTCTCCTGCATTGTTTCGTTTCTCCAGGCCCGACATCCTGTACTACTTTTGACATAATTCTCATCTTATTTAGTAACTGATGGGGGTTGTAGTCAGCTGATGTTTCATTAGGCCGACTCACTCTTAGGGTGAAAACATTGGCCTGGACTTAATTAATATCTGAAGCTACGTGTGGCACGCATCTTGTAGGTGCTGGACATTCATGGTGGAAGAGAAGTACCCTGGTGCTGTTAGCTGCCAGTTCAAATCTTAAGGGGGACACCCAAATTCGATTATTAACACTATCGGAATTTATTAAATTTATTTATTTGTATAGATCGTTTTTTTTTTAAATTTTTAATTTAACAATGTTAAAAGCAGGTTGCCTGTGTTCAAATGTGTTCAGCTTCAGTTAAACGCATGTTACCTGTGTTCAAATGCGTTTTACTATATCTGCAGGGCTTCCACAAGGGCTTGGAAATCATAGATACATTCAATCTATGATACACGTGTATGATGTTACTCAAGCTCCAAGTGTATGATGATAATACGGCTCTGTGTATCCGCTGCTTGGGGATAAGTGCATGATGATAATAATAAATAATAATAATAAAGTTCATTTCAAAAACACGCTTCATCCCCAAAGGCTCGAAGCGCGGTACAAAGTCAAAAAAAACAACAAATCTATAGTTTACCACATTTAAAACAAACGCAACACGACAAAAACTAAGTACAAGCATACAATGGCAAAGTCTTTCTAGCCATTTCAACCATAAGCAACACAGCCATTATGCATTAACTGGAAAATAATGTTGACAATCATCCCAGAAGGTGTTTGCGAAATAGATGTGTCTTTAAATCGGTTTTAAAGGACTCCAGTGTCTGGTTGTTTCTGAGATCGACTGGAAGGGCGTTCCAAATTGTTGCGATTTTGTACTCCATGCGAGCACGCACTGGCAGTATAACATGGCTACGTGTATCCACTGCTTGGGGATAAGTGCATGATGATAATATGGCTACGTGTATCCGCTGCTTGGGGATCACTCAAACATGTGATAAATAATTTAGTGAATTTTAATCTTACGTTTCAGCTAGTGTCAAGACTACCAAATATGTTTGAAATGAGGGTATCCACCACAGTACTGGAGTAGATGGACATAAATCACAAAGATGTTTGAAATGAGGGTATCATCCACAGTACTGGAGTACATGGACATAAATCACAAAGATGTTTGAAATGAGGGTATCATCCACAGTACTGGAGTACATGGACATAAATCACAAAGATGTTTGAAATGAGGGTATCCACCACAGTACTGGAGTAGATGGACATAAATTACAAATATGTTTGAAATGAGGGTATCCATCCACAGTACTGGAGTACTCGGACAATTAACTGGAGACATCAACATTGACTTGAGACATCATTGTCCTGACATCAAATCAATCAATCAATCGATAATTCAATCAATCAATCAATCAACAAATCATCCACAATACTTGCATGGATGACGTGTCTACCTATAGACCGATGCTGACAGTTGGCGAAAAACGTCAGATTCTGCTCACTTTGTCTTTAGGCATTTTGAACAATCTCTTCACCTGTAAACATACAAGTTACGTAGACATAAGTCTATCTAATCTCTGTAAACATAAAAGTTACCTAGACATAAGTCTATCTAATCTCTGTAAACATAAAAGTTACCTAGACATAAGTCTATCTAATCTCTGTAAACATAAAAGTTACCTAGACATAAGTCTATCTAATCTCTGTAAACATACAAGTTACCTAGACATAAGTCTATCTAATCTCTGTAAACATAAAAGTTACCTAGACATAAGTCTATCTAATCTCTGTAAACATAAAAGTTACCTAGACATAAGTCTATCTAATCTCTGTAAACATAAAAGTTACCTAGACATAAGTCTATCTAATCTCTGTAAACATAAAAGTTACCTAGACATAAGTCTATCTAATCTCTGTAAACATAAAAGTTACCTAGACATAATTCTATCTAATCTCTGTAAACATAAAAGTTACCTAGACATAAGTCTATCTAATCTCATTGTTTTCGATAGATTCCTGGACATTCCACAGTGATAAGCCTACAGTTTATAAATGTAAATTTTTTGTTTGTATGCCACTATTACTGTCGGTTATTATCTTAGCATGTACGAGAAATTAATTGTGAGATGATGGGGAGATATTCAAGTGTCTGGGTGAATGCCACTCTTACATCCTGGTGTGATCTTATGGTGGCACTGTGAGGTGAATAAAAGTGACGTTGTGACAGTGTCGCTTGAAGGTGCGTATCGTGACAGCCAGTAACTTGTTTAGCTCCTGACATCTGCAGCCAAGGTCACGTGACCGTTAAGAGCTTAGTTCCCCAACTGGGCAGCACAACTTCCTGCCAAGGAACCATTAACACATCAGGACTTCCGGTGCCAGCTTTCCTAAGCCTCTTTATGAGGAAGCTTCAATCTAACGTTCCACTATAGTGAATAACATCTGTCTACTGGACTTTAATCTAAAAGTTATAGAGAATACCATCTGTCTACTGGATTTATAGAGAGTATCTCCTGTCTACTAGACTTCTAACAGTTATAGAGAGTATCTCCTGTCTACTAGACCTCTAACTGTTACAGAGAGTATCTCCTGTCTACTAGACTTCTAACAGTTATAGAGAGTATCTCCTGTCTACTAGACTTCTAACTGTTATAGAGAGTATATCCTGTCTACTAGACTTCTAACTGTTATAGAGAGTATCTCCTGTCTACTAGACTTCTAACTGTTATAGAGAGTATCTCCTGTCTACTAGACTTCTAACAGTTATAGAGAATATCTCCTGTCTACTAGACTTCTAACTGTTATAGAGAGTATCACCAGTCTACTAGACTTCTAACAGTTATAGAGAGTATCACCAGTCTACTAGACTTCTGACAGTTATAGAGAGTATCTCCTGTCTAATAGACTTCTAACTGCTATAGAGAGTATCACCTGTTTAATAGACTTCTAACAGTTATAGAGACTATCTCCTGTCTAGAAGACTTCTAACTGTTATAGAAAGTATCTCCTGTCTACTAGACTTCTAACAGTTATAGAGAATATCTCCTGTCTACTAGACTTCTAACAGTTATAGAGAGTATCTCCTGTCTACTAGACTTCTAACTGTTATAGAGAGTATCTCCTGTCTACTAGACTTCTAACTGTTATAGAGAGTATCTCCTGTCTACTAGACTTCTAACAGTTATAGAGAGTATCTCCTTTCTACTAGACTTCTAACTGTTACAGAGAGTATCTCCTGTCTACTAGACTTCTAACAGTTATAGAGAGTATCTCCTGTCTACTAGACTTCTAACTGTTATAGAGAGTATCTCCTGTCTACTAGACCTCTAACAGTTATAGAGAGTATCTCCCGTCTACTAGACTTCTAACAGTTATAGAGAGTATCTCCTTACTACTAGACTTCTAAATGTTACAGAGAGTATCTCCTGTCTACTAGACTTCTAACAGTTATAGAGACTATCTCCTGTCTAGAAGACTTCTAACTGTTATAGAAAGTATCTCCTGTCTACTAGACTTCTAANTGTTACAGAGAGTATCTCCTGTCTACTAGACTTCTAACAGTTATAGAGACTATCTCCTGTCTAGAAGACTTCTAACTGTTATAGAAAGTATCTCCTGTCTACTAGACTTCTAACAGTTATAGAGAATATCTCCTGTCTACTAGACTTCTAACAGTTATAGAGAGTATCTCCTGTCTACTAGACTTCTAACAGTTATAGAGAGCGTCTCCTGTCTACTAGACTTCTAACAGTTATAGAGAGTATCTCCTGTCTACTAGACTTCTAATAGTTTTAGAGAGTATCTCATGTCTACTAGACTTCTAACAGTTATAGAGAGTATCTCCTGTCTACTAGACTTCTAACAGTTATTGAGAGTATCTCCTGTCTACTAGACTTCTAACTGTTATAGAGAGTGTATCCTGTCTACTAGACTTCTAACTGTTATAGAGAGTATCTCCTTTCTACTAGACTTCTAACTGTTATAGAGAGTATCACCAGTCTACTAGACTTCTAACAGTTATAGAGAGTATCACCAGTCTACTAGTCTTCTGACAGTTATAGAGAGTATCTCCTGTCTACTAGACTTCTAACTGTTATAGAGAGTATCACCTGTTTAATAGACTTCTAACAGTTATAGAGAGTATCGCCTGTCTACTAGACTTCTAACAGTTATAGAGAGTATCTCCTGTCTACTAGACTTCTAACTGTTATAGAGAGTATCTCCTGTCTACTAGACTTCTAACAGTTATAGAGAGTATCTCCTGTCTACTAGACTTCTAACAGTTATAGAGAGTATCTCCTGTCTACTAGACTTCTAACAGTTATAGAGAGTATCTCCTGTCTACTAGACTTCTAATTAATATAGAGAGTATCACCAGTCTACTAGACTTCTAACAGTTATAGAGAGTATCGCCTGTCTACTAGACTTCTAACAGTTATAGAGAGTATCTCCTCTCTACTAGACTTCTAACTGTTATAGAGAGTATCTCCTGTCTACTAGACTTCTAACTGTTATAGAGAGTATCTCCTGTCTACTAGACTTCTAACTGTTATAGAGAGTATCTCCTGTCTACTAGACTTCTAACAGTTATAGAGAGTATCTCCTTTCTACTAGACTTCTAACTGTTACAGAGAGTATCTCCTGTCTACTAGACTTCTAACAGTTATAGAGAGTATCTCCTGTCTACTAGACTTCTAACTGTTATAGAGAGTATCTCCTGTCTACTAGACCTCTAACAGTTATAGAGAGTATCTCACGTCTACTAGACTTCTAACAGTTATAGAGAGTATCTCCTTACTACTAGACTTCTACACTGTTACAGAGAGTATCTCCTGTCTACTAGACTTCTAACAGTTATAGAGAGTATCTCCTGTCTACTAGACTTCTAACAGTTATAGAGAGTATCTCCTGTCTTCTAGACTTCTAACAGTTATAGAGAGTATCTCCTGTCTACTAGACTTCTAACTGTTATAGAGAGTATCACCTGTTTAATAGACTTATAACAGTTATAGAGAGTATCGGCTGTCTACTAGACTTCTAACAGTTATAGAGAGTGTCTCCTCTCTACTAGACTTCTAACTGTTATAGAGAGTATCTCCTGTCTACTAGACTTCTAACTGTTATAGAGAGTATCTCCTGTCTACTAGACTTCTAACAGTTATAGAGAGTATCTCCTGTCTACTAGACTTCTAACTGTTATAGAGAGTATC